>NNCF01127530.1:1892091-2027841 GCA_002313205.1 Laupala kohalensis | reverse complement strand
GGAACCGAATACTCACTTCTATGGGAGCCACTCACAATGAAAACACAACAATCTGGTGTTCGAGCAATGAACAAAACATTTTATTACTCATACTGACGCTCAATACACAATATACACTACACTGGAAATTCATTACAACACTACACATAACATCACCTACTGCGCTTGTAACGTTCTTTTACATGGTACTCACCACTCGCCTTCTTAATTGGAGGTTCCTCTGTTCTTTACACTTAATCACTTTAATTGTAAAACACGGCCTGCTGACATTTATGTCACAATTTATAGTTCACAAGGCCTAAAATAACATTACAATTCCCTTCTACGCTCTAACGCACTACCCAAGCTGTCTGGTGATGTCGGACGAGAAGATCTGTTCAATTTTGTGTTCATGATTTAGTGACTCGTTCTTCGTGCCACACTAATGTTCGTTCCCTTTTTTTTGTCCAAACGATCTTTTTCATTCCAGTCACCTTCTATGTCCGCCACATTTTGGAGTTTCCCGACTCACTTCGCCTTAATTTGCTTTCGTCTTTAGCCACATTTAATATTATTAACTACTCACTGTATGAGTGCGCCTCGCATCTCCTCTGACGGATTACAGTGGCACTTCCCTTCGATTGTCTAAGCTATGACGATGCTTGCTAATTGGCTGAAATGACCTTTATTGGCTCATTAACTCCTAAAATGTTATGTCTTCGCATTGTTCGAATCGCTCACTCGTTTGTTGCCTCACTCTACATAAAGGAAATCTCGTAAATTTTTCACTGGCTGACTCGATAAATAAATTGTTGCAATTTTATCACTGTCTGTCTCACCAAATAACGGTCGCCAATCATTACACTGCAATCGAACAACAATGAACTCCCTGAAATTCGTCACTGTCTAACTCAACAAATGAATTGTTGCAAGTTTCTCACCATCTGGTCTCAACAATTAAACTGATGCGAATTTTTCAGTCTCACGTTCACATAATACACTGTCTCAAAATGTTTGACATCTGAACTGTCACAAATACACTCTCCCAAAATTTTTTCTCATCTCCTCAGTCAGAAATACATTTTCTCACCTCTCCTTCTCCTCTCTCCTACACATCTACACACTGCCAAAAAATTTCTCCTCTCTCCTACACATCTACACACTGCCAAAAAGTTTCTCATCTCTCCTCATTTTGCCTCTGTGCCCTAATTTTTTATAGATAATTTTTCGTCACGTGACGTTCCCCCTCTTAACCGTCCTTGCTTCAGCTGCCAGATCTAGGTTCTTTTCCCCCTCTTAATTTTAATTGGTAGTTTCCGAAAAGATGTATTTTGTATTTTCCTGTTTCCAATCATTCCACATGACTCCTCCCCCCTTGACTTTTCATTGGCTGCACCCCCCTCTCTCTACTTCTAAGATTCTTTCCTCGAGATGAAGGTCTGTCGGCCATTTTGTTATTTTTGTCCCTGTACATCTGCGCGGGCGGTATGCTTCTAAAGACCTCGGTTTTATTGTTTTATTGCTAGGCGGCATTCGACATCGTCCCTTTCTAGCTAGCATTTGTTCTGAGCGTCGGCACTTCAAAAAACCCAAATTTTATTACATTATTTTGAATTTTTGCTATCGTGTGTTATGGCCGATCATATGGTCCCAAAATTTCACATTTCTAAAGATTCTTGTTGAGACTTGCTTTTAAGATTCATGTCCCCCAAGAGACCTGTGTCGCGAACCTTTTTTTTTTTGTTGTTGGACGTTTGCCTCAAGTGTAATATTATTTCCCACGTTGCTTTGGGGAATAATATTCCCTAACATCCGCCTCTCTTTCTTGAAAGATTCGTTTTCAGACTAGCAGGCTACTAAAACATGTGTCCTGCTTCCTGTTTCTTTTGATCTTTTTTAAATAAAGGTTTTTATTGCGTTAATGTCCTAAATTTTGCACCCGTCTCTCTAAAGATTCCTGTTCAAACTTGTGTGTTTCTGAACACGTGTCCTAGTCTCTACTTTTGATTTTTCCAAATAATAGTTTTTATTGCGTTTTGGTATTCCAAAACTTTCTACTGGGTTTTTGATGTAGCACCGCCTTGCTAAGCTTCAGACCACCCAAGTCTCTTTCAGCGAACTCCCATGTTGACCCATGCTTTTTATGTTAATATTTTGAGAACGCGTGATTGAATTATTAATCAATTCAATCTATATATATTTCGATTGACCATATAAATTTTTTTGCGTACTTAGGTATATATATATATATTTTTCGATTAGGCCCATAAAAAATTTCAAAAATTGTTTGGAAAAAAATTTTCAAAGAAATTTTAATATATATATAGGAATTTTTGGTTACTTAGGTACATAAATTTTCCGATAGGGTTACAAAATTTTTAAAATAATTTTTGAAAACTTTTTGGGTACTAAGTTATATATTTCTCGATTAGGACCATAAAAGCTTTCAAAAGATTCAAAAAATTCAATATTTTTAATACTTAGATAATTGTTTTTCAAATGGCCCAATAAAAAAATTCAAAATTTTTATAGAATAAATTTTTGTAAAAATTCTTAGTATTAGGATTAGGACCATAAAAATGTTTTTTAAATATTTAGCTATGTATTATTTTCGATTGTAACCATACAAATATGTACAAAAGTAAAGTATTTTTGTATATATTTCTCGATTAAGACAATAAAANATATGTACAAAAGTAAAGTATTTTTGTATATATTTCTCGATTAAGACAATAAAAAATTTCAAATTTTTTTATTAAGCTTTTTGAAAAATTTTCGGTTTTTAGGTATATATATTTTTCCATTGGGACCGAAAAAAATTCAAAATATTTTGAAAATTTGTTTTTAATTTTTTAAAGATATTTTTTGTACTTAGTTATATATACTTTTCGATTGGAACCATAAAACAATTTCAAAATTTTTTTAAAAAAAATTTTGAATTTTTTTTAACATTTAGGTATGTATACCTTCGTAACCAAAAATTGTTTAAGGTTCTATTCGATATACATCGATTGGGACCTTACGATATTTTCAATACTTTTAAAATAATTTTTACGAATGAATATATATTGTTTGATTGCGACCATGCAAAAGTTTACAACTTTTTGAATATTTTTAAAAAAACTTTTTGAGTAATAAAGTATATATACTTTTTGATTGGGATCATTCAAAATTTTGGGGTACTAAAGTATATTTCTATTTCTCGATTAGGACCATAAAAACATTCAAAAAAAATTAAACACTTTTTAAATAATTTTTTACTATTTAAGTACGTTTTTCAAATGTGACCCTAAAAACTTTGAAAAATTTTATAGAATAAATTTTTGGTAAATTTTTTGGCACTAGGTATATATTTTTTTTTAATGGGACCAAAAAAATTTTAAAATATTTTTTGAAAAAAATGTATGAAAAGGTTTGAAAAGTTTTTTGGTATTAGGTATATATATTTTTCGATTAGGACCATAAAAAGTTTTTAATTACTTAGCTATATATTATTTTCCATTGAAACCATACAAATGTGTACTAAGGTAAAGTAATTTTTGTATACATTTTTCGATGAAGACAATAGAAAATTTCAAATGTTTTTGGACAAAGTTTTTTAAAAATTATTCGGTTTTTAGGTGTTTTCCATTGGGACCGAAAAAAATTTCAATTTTTTTTTGAAAAATGAGTGTAATTGTTTGGGTACTAAGGCTTGTTTTACGATTGAGACCTAAAATATTTTCAATTTTTGGGTACTTAGGAATATATATTTTATGAAAGGATCCATAATTTTTTTGTTAGTAAGGTATATATTTATTTTCAACTTGGATCATACAAAAATATTTGAAAAAACTTTAATTTTTTAGGTATCTGGCTATATATATTTTTTGATTGTAAACAAAAAATTCGAAAAATTTATTTCCAAAAAAGTTTTTGAAAATTTCTTGGGAACTTAGGTATATATATTTTTCGAATGCGACCATAAATGTTTTTTGGGTACTAAGGTATATACTTTTGATCGGGACCATAAAAAATTAGAAACTGTTTTGCAAAAAAAATAAAAAATTTGATGGGTACTTAGGTACATATATTTTTCGATTAGGACAATAAATTTCAAAATTGTTTTTAAAATATTTTGGAAATTTTTTGAGAAATTTTTGGGTAATTAGGTATATTTTTCGATTGGGATCATAAATAAGTTTCAAAATAATTTTGGAAAAAAATTAAAAAATTTTGAATAATTTTTTCTTAGGTATATATATTTCGATTGCGTATTTTTTCGTAACAAAATTTTTCAATAATTTTTTTAATTATATATCTATTTTTCGATTGGAATCATGAAAAATTTTGAGAACTAATGAGTATATATTTCTTGATTGGGACGATAAAATTTCAAATTTTTTAAAATTTTGAGTAGTTTCTTATTTATAGTTTTTCGATTAGGACCACAAAAGAATTTCAAAATTAAAAAAGTTTTTTAATGAATTTGTAAAAAATTGGGAAGGTATAGAAAATTTTTATTAGGACCATTAAAAATTTTCAAAACTGTTTTAAATTTTTGTTGGTACGTAGATATATATATTTTTCGATTGAGACCATACGAATTTTGAAAATATTTTGGAAAATTGTTTTGAAAATTTATTGTGTAAAAACATTTGATTGAAACCATAAAAAACATTCAACTTTTTTTGGAAAATTTTTCGAATTTTTTTTCGGTACTTAGGTACATATATTTTTCGATTGAAACCAGTTTTGAAATATTTAGGTACTAAGATATAGGTATATTTGATTGGGACAATGAAAAATTTTCAAAATTTTTGGACAATTTTTTTATTTACGTATATATTTTTTGATTGGGACCATAATTTTTTTTTCAAAATTTTGGTTACTTAGGTGTATATATTTTTAGATTTAAAATATATACACCTGATTTTTTTATTTAAAAAAATTAGGAAACATTTTTTAGAAAAATTTTGGGTACATAGGTAGACATTTTTCGATTGGGACTAAAAAAATTAAAAACTTTTTGGAAAAATACTTTTTTTTAATTTTTTAAAAACGTTTGTGTATTTAGCTTGTGATCATCTTCTTTGACTTGGAAAAGGCATATGAGGTATAGAATCCTGCACACATTGGATTTTCGAGGTCATCTTCCTGTTCCCTGAGAGCTTTCTATCTGAACGGTCTTTCTGCGTTCACCTTGGTAAAAAAAAAAGATTTTGACCATTCTATATATATTTCTATCAAACACAAAAAAGTCTTACAAAACTTTCTCAACTTTTTTGTGGATTACATTACACATTGAATACTGTGTTAGAGTGTCACATCACTCATTTGTAAACAATAGCGTAGGTTCTGACAATACATTACAAATTTTCGAGGTATTTATGGAATAACCAAAACTATCTTAGGTCATTTTGACTGTTTCTGATTAAAAAATTTAAAATTTTTCCGTCACTATTTCAACTAAGAGGGTCATATGCACATGTACTTCATGTACTGTATGAGTTTCTACGTTTTCAAATCCAAAATTCATCTGAGGTAATTTTTGGCTGTTATTTGATTGTTGACTTTAACCACTTTATTGATACACAGAGAAATCATAGAGTATTTATCAATATAACGATAAACTTGTGAATAGTTTCTTCTTTTTAGTTTCATCATTTTTATTGTTATACCATTTTATTTTATTTTGAGTTGTAAAATGTTATGTAATTTCATTCATGACAAGTTACTAGGTTAGGGTACTAAGGAACTAATCTGATGAAGTCATAAACCAGAAACAAAATATTGTGATTCAATTATATTTTTTTGTCCGTAAAAGGTTGTTTGAGTTATTAAGAATACAGATGCACAAACATTTAGCAATTCTTTGGAACTGATGACTGATGTACTGAGTTATTAAGGTACCAACGAGAAAGGTTGTTGAAAACAAGAACACACATTGTCATAAGAAATTGTTTATTGTCATTATAAACTCTAATAAAAAGTGAAAAGGTAAAGTAAATCTAAATACACTCAACAGATCATTTGTTCTAATTTACATATTTTATCAATATGCTTCATTGGTCCTCACCAGTCATTTTCCTAGGTTTCTTGGTTTCTCATTTTCACATACTTCACACTCTCTGTCAATAAGTTTCCAGAAAATTTTATAATTCATGACATAAGAAATGTAGTTATTTAAAATTTAGAACAACACGATTAACATCAATTTCCCCACTATTAATTTATACCAAAATCTAATTCAATTACAGAATAGTACAAAATGATAAAGAGAGGAAAATGTAAGAAACCATGCAAATACACACACCAAAAGTGTCTTCAACAGAGAAGATTACAGAAAAGTTTTGCAATAATGCATCCTGAATTTTCATAGTACATTATACATCAACCAATAGTAAGTAAGAAGTACTTATATAAGATGACAAAGAAAACTTGATTACTCAAATAGTGAGCACAGTTGCTCACATTTTATTCCAAAATTTTTTTAATTTGTTTTGCCAGACTTGTGACACATTTATTATCATTATCATTAAACCACATTGCACCATACTTTTTATATTAACTCCAATAAGCAAAAGAGTTGTGAACAATAGTAAATTCACAATTCTGTACAGACATGGAATGAAGAACCATACAACATAATGAAGTAAAATTCAACAAATCTTGCTATGAAAACTATGGGTAGGAATACACACATATTATTACAATACAAATTGTATATGGACTATATCATTTTGGAATATTTATTATCATAATATATCAAAAGATAAAGGGATTTTTATGATATGTTAAAAACCAAGTGTCAGTTAATTATCCTAGAACTTAATATATTTATTGACAGTACATTATTCATATTCATATATAAAATACTCAGCCAGTAATAAACTATCCTATAATACGATTCTTCTATTTTTGATCATCAAGTCAAAGTCAAACTGTCCCAAACAGGCTTGTAGATGACCGAGGGGTTTGCATAGGATAGATCTTTGCAAATTCTTGGTGTTGGTACCAGGAGGAGATTTGGCCAGTACCGTGCTCCAACTGGTTTGACCTCAGGATACACCTGGTTCTCATATTACAGCAGGATGATTAGGTTTGGGAATCAGCCTGGATGTTGGGGTGTGATGAAAAATCCCCACCTCAATAGGGACCAATCCCCGGCCATCCATCCAGCAACTCAGCACTCTACCCACTGAGCCATGCTGACTCCCTTTTGAATATAATTATTAAACAAAATTTGTTATTTTTAGTATTTCGATATATTAACATTATCACAATCAATGCTGTAGTGTACAGTAAAAATCCTTCAGATTTAACAATTTCAGTGATATATTCTAGTTTTATTTATATTTTTTAATAATTTCTATTAACAAGCATGATTGACTTGAGTCAATGCAGTATAATGTCCTGACACAGCAAAATGTCTGGGGGATGGGGGAGATTCAACAATCTTTTGACAAAAATGATATACTGATGTGTTAAATATGGAATTATTACCTTTTTTCTCATATTGATTAGACTATAGAAATTTACATTCTTTTCAAGAATTAATAGAATTTTAAAGAAATAAATTCATTTATGTAACTTCTAACAAATTAATTTATGCAATTGTGTAAAGGAGAAAAAAATATGAATATGATCAGGACTATCAGTTGATAGGTCTATTCTTTGGCACAATTTTGAAATACTTTTATATAATAGAGTTGATAACATAATATAACAAAAAAAAAAAAAAACAACCTTTCATCGCAAACTAATTTGCTTATGAGTCAGTTTGTGGTCCCAACTTTTGATAGAAATTTGATTTCAAAATACAAAATAACACTTAAATGTCACAAAAGCCACTACACTTAGTAGCACATCTACAAATGCTGCAACTGGAAAGGAACTATGTATTGAAGCCAGATAGCAGTTGAGCACACTTCATATACATACAGATGGTGCATGAGAGATTATTAATGCACCAGAGGTAAAGCTTTCAATTGAAGCTCAATTAAGTGTTAGACTTCTAACATCACTGAATTAGGTAAGCATAGGTTCCTTATTTTTAATGTCATATAATATGCCTGATGCTTTGTTTCATAAATATAATTACAGGTATTAAAATTATTTTGTGTAGGACTCTCACATGATGTTAAACAACAAAGTACAAAGACTAAATCAATAACTTGTTGAATTATAATTATTGATTTATTCAATACACTACCGTATTTACCCAAATATAGCCCATGAAACTTGGAATAACGTACATAATTCCAAGTTTCATGGGTGAAAATGAGCCAAGCAAACACAACTTGTACACATAATGTAACACAGAACCAAAAGAAAAGACTTTTATACAAAAAAAAAAAAAGTTTAAACAGTGAACAATATTGTGATGGACGATGGAGTGATTTAATGCTCATCTGCCTGAACTGCCTAGAAATGGCCAATTGCCATCACCATGCTAACCGTGACACACAAATCTGTTGAGAAACTGGGATCTTTTTCCTTCAAACTGGAAATTCTACATTATGCTCAGAATCATAAAAATAAAGCTATGGCACAAGAATTAAAAATTAGAGCCTTGTGGATCTGGTAAGATCAAGAGGAGATGCAGTACTGCACCAGTTAGTTTGTCATTTTAAAATTCTTAAGTTATGTTAACCAGATCCAACTATTTCACATGGAATTTCAATGAGCACTTTCCTTCAGAAAGACTTTGATTCTACTCCATTTATTTTCTTTTCTTTTTTTCTCAGTTTCGACTTCTAAAATAAAGTGGGGGCAGGCTTGGGTGGATACGGTAATATACAGTACTTCATAGCCCATAATTTAATTCAATATAATTCAAGTAACTTATAAAAGTTGATATGTATCCAAGAAAATAACTTTTTTCTGCTTTATTTTTTCAACCTAAATACAGGTCAAAGATAAATATAAGCAAAATTAACAAAAAGACAATAAATTATTTATATTATGAACAAAGATTTTAAAAATATATTACATTACAGAATACAATGAAAATCTACAAATTCCTTTCAAATAGATGTAAAAATATTCAAATTTGCTGCATTGGTAAAAATTTTCACTAAAACAGCAGTATTCCCTACATTAATGCAAGCTGATTTATATAGTGTATAAAATGCATCAATGCCATTTCAAAACTATAGGACGGAAAGTTACACAGCAACTTTTACAAAATATACATAAAGTTAAACAAATAAAAAAAAAAAATGGCAATTCAGCAATGAGTGATCTAATGAGTCCATATAAAGTCATCAAAAAGCACCCTTCACTAAAAATGGCAAGATATATTTACTATTGTAAATGACTTCTCCCTTTAATCAATTTAAATATTTGTGCACACATATAGGTACATATTAAACACACAATTTCTCTTTCGTTAAAATAGAAAAATAATCTAATCCCATAAAAGTGAGTACGACATAACTCACACTAAGATTGAAAATAAGTATTAACTTTTGACTAAAAAATAATAAGTACAATGAATTCAAACCTTTAAAACTACTGGTATGACCTACGACCTACAACATACATTAAGAGCATACCAGAAATCATCTCACACCATCTAGCAAGACACACATCCCATTCTCAATATTGTCAATATTTACCAGGTGTGTAAATATGAAACCGGAATTTGCCCATGGATGGCCGTAGGTGTCAATGTAGTTACCATCAAATCGCATTTTATTTCTTGCCAGCTGATATCAATACTCACGACAATACAAGTTTCATATAACAGCATAGTTTTAATAGCGTTGAACATGTCGAGTTTTGTGCCCACAAACTACGATTCGCGGACAGCATTGATTTTCTGTTACCATTTAAAGAAAACAGCTGCAGAATCGCATCGAATGCTTGTCGAAGCTTACGGTGAGCATGCTCTTGGTAAATCACAGTGCTTTGAGTGGTCTAAGAAATTCAAGAGTGGCGACTTTGACGTGAGAAACGAAGAACGTGGAAGACCGCCGAAAAAGTTTGAAGACAGTGAATTGCAAGCATTGTTGGATGAGGATGAAGCTCAAACCCAACAAGAACTCGCGGATCAATTAAATGTAACACGAGAAGCCGTCTCCATACGTTTGAAACCTATGGGAAACATCCAGGTGGGGAAATGGGTTCCACATGAATTGAATGAAAGACAGCAAGAAAACCAAAAAACCACTTGAGAAATGCTGCTCGCCAGGTACAAAAGAAAGTCATTTCTCCATCGAATTGTGACAGGTGATGAAAAGTGGATATATTTCGAGAATCCTAAGCGTAAAAGATCATGGGTAGAGCCATCAACATTGATTGCTGTTAAGTTGGTGATTACACGTGTGTTCTACAGTAAACGGTGGTTGTTCTTTATCCCTATTCTCCCGAATTATTTTATTAATTGCAAGGTCAAATCGCTATGGAAAGAAGACAATGCTCTGTGTTTTGTGGGATCAGAAGGGTGTGATCTATTATGAGCTGCTAAAACCTGGCGAAACCGTTAATACTGAACGCTACCGACAACAAATGATCGATTTGAATCAAGCATTGCGTGAAAAACGACCAGATTATCAAGAAAGGCAACACAAACCAATTTTGCTTCATGATAATGCACCATCACACACAGCAAAACCGGTCAAGGAAACGATTGAGGCGTTTAGTTGGGAAATACTTGCGCATGCGGCTTACTCACCAGACTTGACTCTGTCCGACTGCTATTTATTTGCATTGATGGGACACGCATTGGCTCATCAGCGTTTCACTTCTTATGAAAATGTACGAAAATGGATCGATGACTGGTTTGCCTCAAAAGAGTAACAGTTTTTTTTGGCGTGGCATTAATAAATTGCCAGAGATGGAAAAAATGTATAGCTAGCGACGGACAATATTTCGAATAAAATATTTTATCATTTTCATACAATAAACGTGAATTTTCTATACAAAAATTCCGGTTTCATATTTACACACCTGGTATAACAAATCCAATCCAACATTATAGTAATCTTTTTCTTTATCTGAAATTCTACCACTCATACCAGTTTGGATATTCAAAGGACTTGTGGAAAATTCACTATATTAAACAATTAAGCCCATGATGGTTATGCAGATAATTGCTTTAAACTGAGAAACAACATCTTGATCAACAAAGTTCTTGTACAACTCACAGTATACAAGTACTTTATTTCTATTGATATGGTGCGAGTCATGTCCAATGACAAAAAACAAAATCATGGATACTTGGATACAGACGTTATAGTACAATATTTTGAAACATGAAGTATCTCTGAGAGAAATATAAAGAGAAAATAATATACTAAGAAAAATAAGTCAAAATTTGTAAAACTTCTGTTTTGTTTTCTTTTTGCATCTGCTGAAAATAGTGAAGTTAGAAGATAAATCTGCAGAAAGATACAATTATCAATATACAATAATTAGATTTACATCAATCCTAAAAATAATTTATCTCTGAAATCTTTTCTCTTCTTGCTCTTGAGTAAAACAATTTACAAGGTAAAAGTTTACTAGGTATTTCTTATTGAAAGTTAGCTTCAAAAAGACAATCAAAATCACACTTCACAAATTTATAAGTGCAATTAAATGTAAATATTTTTTATGACCTTTAATGTAGACTTTTTATTTTAAATATAACGGTAGACATTAATAATATATTCAAGTTAAGTGTTGAATTGAACCAACATGAAGATTCTGACACTGAAATGTGACCTGAAACCAAAAGAATAAATGATAAAATTGACAAACAAATTGATTTCTTTTTTAACAAAATGACAGTAAAATATACAAATATATAGACTTTAGAGTCATTCCATGTCAAATCAACACAGTATAAAACTGGCCATCTCAGAATCCAATAACATTTTGTAATGAGATAGAAATCATGTAGACTAAGGAAAGTACCAAGTATTAAACCAAGTATTCAATCTGTTTGGAATTAACAATAATGTAATGTAAACACACAAAATGCCCAAACACACCTCTACACCAATCTTTTGAATTGCTCTAGAAGCTCTCCTGAGGTGAAAGAGGTATCGTTTCACAGGTTATTTAATTTAATGATGAAACGTAAAAACAAATGAATGATATTAGTGTTGATATCATATTTTTCAGGGCCATAGATAAATAAGTAGTAACATTCCTGAACACGCAGAAGTCCTCAATTAGCCCATAAACACTAACACCTACATTTTAATAGAGGTGTTGTACACTCTCCTAGCACACCTAGGGAAAAAGATACCACGTACGAAAAATATACAAATATATAGACTTTAAGAGTCATTCCATGTAAATCAGAAATTGGTGATTAATCCACATTGTCATTGACTTGATAGTGAGATCCTAATGCCCATAACTCCTGATGTCGTCAAGTCTAAGTTCAGACTATATGAGGGGAACATTCCTGGGAGTAAAGAGGAACGGTTGGGACACACAAAAATAATTATCTAATTAGTAAATAGATTTTCTGATAATACTAAACAACCACAAAATCCCCCAACCCCCACACTTCCCAGAGAAAGTTTGAAATGACGCCACTGGTCTACCTGAAAACATGGGGAGGAACCCTATATACATATGGGGTGTTTTCCATTTGCTGCTCTGGACTCATGCACCCGGAGTGCAAAAATGATGTTCCATTTGACAGAGAAGTTGCACCAGTGCAGAAAATTGTTCCATCTGTCTATTGAGGTGCACTCTCCACACACTGAGAGTAACCAGATTTGCCCTGACAATATTCTCAGTGGAGGGACTGCACTGGGCATTGTTAGGTTAGGTTAGGTTAGTTTTTTGATAACGCATCCATGATGGATGCTATTGTAGAAAATATTGTCCTCTTAGATGGCGAGATGTTGTATATCAAATTAGTCTTTTCCAAAAGAGAAAGAATTATTGAGATGATGGATTTCATTTCGTTAATCCAATTATTTAATGATGAACAGATAATATTGCATTATATACTATACAAAAAGGCTATTTGTTGATATACAAGTATTAGTAATTGTTCATATTAAAATATTGTAGTTTCATTAACTTTTGCTGCTTACAATGGCCAAGCTCGAATTGTACATCATGTCTGCAGCAAAGCAAACTCTATTTATGCTCTCCCAGTAAAGTGGGGTAACTCGCGTGGAGCAATGATGTATTTATCTGGTACATTCAGAGCAGTAAATGACAAATGCTATTAGTTTTGGAACCCCAAAAATTCTGATCAGAAAATATACTCACTTGTCTAATTATTAGTTTAACATTTTGAGGAAGGAAATGAGTGAAATACTTGTAAATATATACCAAAAATTATTCTTACCTTGTTGAAGGATGTCATCTGTAGACAGCAGGAGGAGATGGAGGAACCGGAGGTAAAACAGATAAACCAACTGGTCCTCCTAATACCAGGGCGGCAGGAGACAGTTCCCAGCAACCAGTGGCATGAAAGGCTGTATTAGTTAGTACCAGTGTGTACTCACATAATGCAAATATTGAGTACACATAGGGCTCACAATACCAGTTGTGCCTGTTAGAGTGAAACATACATAAAACATGACATTCGAGAATACTTATTAGGAAATATTTAACCTCTAATGCTGCTGTGTAAAATAATACTATGCTAACTGAAATAAATAACCCACAAACGAGTCTCCAGTCTCAGAGATATCTTCTTATATTGTCACTTTGCAATGTTATGACATAACTTTCATATATTCAAGTTCGGGAACAATTTAAAGATATTGTATGTCCGGAAATGATTTTGGCGGGGCAAAGGTATTCAGGAAAAAACCAAAAATACATAAAACAACATTGTAACATTATGCAAAAAATATAAAGAAATTCCAGACAAATCAATAAAGCCATTGAAGTTGTACAGGTTTTTATTGATAAAGCTTCAGAAAGAAATGTTATTTAATAAATTTCCATATAATTTATAATGGAATAGATAAAAAAAATCTATCACATGTTTCACAGTTTAATTATAAAATAGAAATGCCATAGCCTAATGGGGTGATTGAAGAAGCCCCTCCATAAAAACTGTAACAAAATGTAGTGAAATTGTAATCTACGAGTATTTTCTTTTTTCAGTCATTGTTATTCAGTGATCAATACATTTTCCAACTGGAGACTTGTGTATAGTCATACCATTTTGCAGGCATGTGGATCATTAATTATACAGTTTTAATTGAAATAAACTTCATAATTAATGATTCGCAGATCTTAATACTCATAACTTATGAAATACCATTATAATGAATATTCTTAATATAAACAGAATAGATAACATTATTGAAAGTTTCACGTGCTTAACTTGAGTATGGTCTATAGTACAATCATACTATATAAGAAGACCAACTGGAATTTGAAGGAAATAAATAAAATTAAATTATATTTTACTGATATAAAAGCAGCACGTGGGTGGGTGGGTTGGTGGGGGGGGGGGCAATAAACAAAGTTACTCTCTGGAAACAACTAAGAGATTTCAGAACAATTCAGATAAAGAGAGTGGTAAACTTAATATTTCTAAATGAATTTGTTAAACAAAAANAAAAAAAAAAAAAAAAAAAAAAAAATCATGGCTATTATATGCAGTAAAAATTCGAGATTAATAAAAGTAAAAGTACTGATGATATTCCCGCCTACGAATAAATCTTCCTCGACCCAAAGGAAAACCAGAGAAAAATACGGCTCAGAATGGGGCCAGGAAGTAACCGGTAACTGAAGGAGCGCATGGATAGTGCTAAAGTTTAACTAAGTGTGCCCTAAACAGTGCACTGTGATACTCAGACACGTCGTTTCATGTGTGCTCTATTCAACAAAAAATTAATGGAGGTTTAAGAAAGCTTAGGTACGAGCAAAATGAACCACTAACAGAGAAAAATAGTCCAAGGAAGCATTAAAAACTGTAATGAGATTAGGTTTTGAGGGAAGATATAGAAAAGTGTGTCAACAGATTTTCATATTCCCAAATGTACACAGCGGTCGTTGTCTTCATTCCTGTTGCCCTTCCCAAAAGTACAGGGCGATGCTGAAGGCAGACTCGATTTACTAACAGAATCTTCACTTCCATGTTTTTCCCCGGTTTTCTGCTTCCTCCAGCATATTCCTTCTCCACGTTTCCCATGATCTTCCTCTGCTACGCTCCCCCCGTGGATTCCATTTCTTATTTTCTATAGTATTATCTTGTTTCCTCAGGTGAAGTATTGTTGGGGTTTATCTCATGTTCTGCTAACTGAAAAGTGTAGGTTTTGTTCAGAAGTTCATTAAAATATCCAGTCCATCTATTAATTAGTCCCTCTTCACCCATTAGGGAATTATCCTCTGTATTTCTCACTGGCTTTTTCCATTTTTTATTTGTAGATAGCATTCTTGTAATTCAATAAGAGTTCCTTTGTATCAGCATTACTTGCAGATGCTGCTTCCGCCAATTTTGCACTGCCGCCTACCCATTTTTGCTTGTCCCTCCTAACACTTTTCTTTATTTGTTTGCTAACTCTATTGTATTCATTTCCATAATTTATTTCCGATTTCTTGACTTATTCGGATAATTTGTTGTAGACCTTGCCTCTTTTCAATTAAATCCCAGGTTTTGGTCACCATCCACAGATTTTTTATGTTTTTCACAACTACTCATGTCGCGACACTTTTCCCATGTGCGTACTTTACCCGACAACGCAGTATTTCATTCTTCTTCCATCCGTTTCTACAACAGACTGAGAGCAACCAAACCATTTGGATATAGCTCCAAACAAATTGTGGAAACCTTGAATATTCGCACACCCAATGCCTTAAATCAAGGTTTCAGTAAGACTCCTTGGGCTTCGCATAAGCCGAAAATTAATTTCTATCTTCCGCAATATGATAAGAAGAACACTCCAGCCGCGATGTTGAGGGTATACTTCGACCTAATCCTCGGCAAACATCCGGTCTATATTCCTGTATTTACTGACGTGTCGAAGCAGGCCGATGGTGTCGGCTGCTCCGTGGTGTTCCCCCGTGAGACCTGTAGCTACCGTCTTTGCGACTTGTGCAGCGTTTACATTGCTGGGTGCTACGCCATATTGAGAACACTGCGATCAACAAAGTTCTCCCGCGGATCAAATTTATTGATTTGCTCTGATTCTCTGAGTGTCCTTCAAGCAAATCTAGACTATGTATCCAGCTGACAAGCTGATCCAGGATGTACTGTTCTCCCTCCAAAGCGACGGAAAGAACATTATATTTTGCTGGATTCCCGGACACGTAGGAATCAAAGAAAATGAGGAAGCAGACGTTTTCGCGAAGGTGTGGTATATGCAGTACCAAAACGGGATATCCTAAATTCCATCAAGACAAGGATTTTGAGTGAATGGAACAATGAGTGCTTGGCTGTTGAAGGGAATAAGCTCAAACATATCATGGAGCAGGTTCTGTAGGTCAGCCAGGTCAGCTTACTGACCCGCCTGCGCATTGTCATCTAACTCATCGGTATCTCTTGCAACTTGATCAACCCGTATGTCAGGAGTGTAGTTCGTCTCTGACAGTGCGTCACCTACTAACTGAGTGCAGAAAATACACAAGAATACGGAGAAATGTTGGTGTGGCTGCAGATTTACCAACAATCTCGGAAATGAAACGGATCATGTTAATAAATTATTTAATGTCAAAAGTAGATTGGGGCTCCTCCCACAAGTTCTCGGGAGGGTTTTAATTTTCATTCTTCCTTTTCCTTTGTTTCAAAATAATAGTTTTCCGATGATGATTTTTCAAAATGATGATTTATTTTTTAATATAATTAAATAGGTAACTGTTGTCTGTCCTTTCCTATCATCTGTTTGGGTATTTGGTGAATCCAGGAGGATTTTTAGGGTATGATAGAGGTATTCGGCGAGTACCAGTCACGCAGACTCTTCCCTAGGGTACGAAAATGCATTTTTCCCCACCTGCGAGGGTTCTAATGACCTAGATATTGGCGAGCCCTTAAGCCTCAATTTAAAAAATGTTTTTCTTATATCCCACAATTTTTCACTAATTATTACAAATGCACTACGGTATTTATCGGTAAAAGTAAATCCCCCATTGATTATACGCATCTCTTAAGTGAGTATTAAGTTTGAATTATAATACGTAGGCCATGAAGTAAAATAACAACAGGAGGGGACACGGCCAGTTGCGCGACTCCACCATGAGGGGTACTGGTGTCCCCGTAGTGACATCTAGGGGGAGTTCCTCTAGTTTCTATTAGTTATAGCATGTCTTCAACAGAGAGAGTAACTGTTGCAGGACGTTGTGTTACCAGTTCTGTCATCTAAATCATCAAAGAAATTCACAAAATTGGCAAGGTTTTTTTTGTGGGGCTTTACGGATTGTCGATATTAAGGTCATTAGAGCCCTAGGCAAGGTAATTAGCGAAGTGAAGTAGGCCGTGGATGTATTTTATAATGATAAACAGTGGAGATCGCGCGAATTGACCGAGTTTGTGAGCACGTTGCTGCCCTTTCACTTTGTAAGACGAAAATGCTTAAGTAAGAAGTGTTTGTGTTCAAGTTTTCCGGTATGTTTCTCTGTCATTGGATATGTTTTTCAATGTTATAGAATCTATTCCAGTGTTAGTGCATAAGTTCCTCTATATCTTTGTGTATGTTCCATAATGTTGCGGAATGTTTTCTAGTGTTATTGAATATGTCTAGATAATGTAATCTAGATGTATCATTTTTAGAACACATTTTGTATGTACATTACTGAAATATTTGTTCCTATTGTTCCTTTACTTGAATTTGAGTGACCTGTTTGAATTTGAAGGTAAGTAACAAAACCACGGAGACTACTCAGGAGATGACACTCATGGAGCGGGGGTGTGTACGAAAAGCGTCATCAGCTCACGCGGCATCATGAATCTTCAGCGCCATCTTACGCTGGTTATTGTAACTACTTCAACGGCATTTCCCGCTCCGAGTGATGCCCAACTGATCGTCGTCGTCAGGTGACAATAAACATAACAATGTGACAAATGAAAATCATATAAACAGAATTATAAATACAAAATATATTTACAAAAAAGGAAAAAACACAAACATGTTATAATATTGTATTGTATACACCAGATAGTTTTTCAGTGTTTGTGCGTAGATTCAAACTCCCGTGTGTATTTTTTATAAATATCATTTCTGATATACGTTTGTAACAATTAACTAATTTGTCCAAATTAATGGATTATCCCAATCCATCAAGTGACCATTATTAATGCAATGTGAGGTAACTGCACAATTGTCTTTTTTTGTTTGTTTTTTGTGGGGCTTTAGGGTCTTCGGGTCAAGTAGTAAAATTGGTACTATTAACATTACTGCTTCGTTTATCAAAGGTGCTTTCCGTTTTTTTAAAGCAATTTACAATATCTGTTATTTCTCGATGCGTTATTTTTATGTCATCCAAAGTCGTATCATAAATTTCGCTGGTTTTACTTCGAAGGTTGATATGAAAAATGTCTTCATTCTGATTTGAGTCGTCCTGTAGTAGTTTGTTCAATAATTCTTGAACAGTTTCTTCCCGTGTAGTGCAGTATCCATTATCAAACCTTATCGTAGAAATCACTTAATTTATTTTCAATTTGTCCGTTGCAATTTTGTACGGTACTCCCCAGGTATTCATTGAGGATGATTCTTTAACATATTGCACCCAAGAATTCTTTTTTGCTTTATACACTTCACTTTTGAATTCTTTTCTTGATTCTTTGAAATTGGAGAATACTATACCGTCTGGATCACCCAAAACAGATTTTTTTGTTTTCTGGTAAAAATTCTTCATTCTTTTATGTAAATAAGTTAAAGTGGGGGTCCACAATCTCAGTTTCTTTGCGATAGTTGTGTTTGTTCTAGGGACGCTTTCTGTAGCAGCTTGTTGAATAATGCTTGTCAGCTTTTCTGCTTTCCCCTCGCACGAGAGACGTGATCAGGACGTTTTGAAGACAGCTAAGTTTCGTTTCAAGATGAAGTTGAAATATTTCCAATTTGCTTTTGAGATGTTGTAGCGCAAATCTTGTTCTTCTTCCACATGTAACACGTTTTCTTTCTATGTGAATTTTATTATCCGGTGGTCACTCGTAGTTAAGTCGGGAATAATTTTCCAGGAGTCGATACATTTAAAGCCTTGCATGTTTGTTAAGGTTCCTGTTTCTAATACCCAAAATATTTTATATTTACTTTTTGAATTGACTACATGTAGATTATTCCTTTCCATTAATTCTTCGAAAAGCTGACCTTTGTCATCCATTCTGCTGCTGAACCACATATCTGACTTTGCGTTTGCATCTATACCTATTATTATTGGCCTGTCTTTCAGCTGGTTATTAGTATTTTCCATCGTACATTCTTCGAAAGGAAATGTTTCGGCTGGTGGAAAATATGCCGAGATGGCGTAGAAAGGACTAAAACCTTGCCCTCACATATGCAGTTTGTTTTTTTAATAATTTATTATTATTATTATTATATAACTTGATATTGGTTAGAAAATTGTATTAGTAGAGTTACCAGTTCTTAGAAGATATTACAATTGTTGCGAAGAATGTGAGTATCCTGGATGTATTTTCAGCAATACTAAAAGTATTATTTAAGCCAGCAACTTTGCCATTGTAGCTGTATGGCTCTTGGATAAGCGCCAGATCTATGTTATGTCCCAGGAGTTCTTTTTCTAACTGATACATAACTGCTTTTGATTTATTGCAGTTATATTGAAATACGTTAATTTCCATAGTCAGTTCTTTCTTTTTCGATCTCCAATGACTTTAAATAAATGGGACATTTATTGTCATATACGATGTGATCATGAGTTTTCAACCCCTTCCTGATGCAATTGATGCACTGATTTGTTTTCTCTTCTGAATTGCAGTCCCGAGAGTTGTGTTGACCATGACACTTATAACATGTGCCCGTTTCTTGGCGACAGTGGGCAGTTGTGTGGTCGAATTTTTGGCACAAGAAACATTTATGTTGTCCTCCATCTTAAAAGATTGCCGCCACACATAAATCCATCCCTCGTTCACTGCGGCCCGCCAGCATGACGGCGGCAGTTCTAAAACCCATGAACAATTCCTTGCAATTGATTTTGCACCTAACTTTGAAAACCTTTTAGTCCGTTGGAGAAAAGTTGGTATTTATTAGTTGCTCCAAAAATAATTTTTGATCTTCTTGCTTCGAAATTCCATGAATTATTATCTTAGGCATTTTTGTCTTGTTCTCAATGATTCGAAAGTGTGGTATTTGCTTAATTGTATTTTCCAAAATTTGTCTATCCTCTGGTTGGAACAGATAGCATTTTTGTTCGATGTTTCCTTACGCCAGTTAACTTTGATGGACCTGTATGCTGGAAACTTTTCTTTAATTTCTTTCTTGATAATTTCCATTCCTTGATTCTGGAACTTTCCGAAAAGTTTCACTACAACGTGTTCCATTTTTGTTGTCATGGATCCAGTTGTTCGTGCCGCATCTTTTGTATAATTAACTGCATTAGCGTACGAAAGGGGCATTTGACATTTCTTTGTTTCCATAATTATGGGTGTAACCTTCTCCACCACCTTATAAATGGCTTGTGCGGGAATGTTCACAGCTTCCGCCGTAACTTGTAAAGTGTTGAAGGCATCTCTGATTTTGTTTAAAAGAAGGTCAATATCTGCTATATTTTCCACCTTAACTTTTCTTTGCGATGACTGTAAATGTTTAACAATATGATGGATGTCATCCGCGGCATCCCGTGCAGCTCTTACAATTTCACCGGATGATTTATAATTTTCTTCTTCCTTCTTGTTATCTTGATCCGCAACCGACTGATCGCATGCGCTACCGACCTCGACCCTCGAAGCCATTTCTTCCGTCAGTCAGCACCTTACTCAGCGTCCGCACACGCACGCCACCTCGCGACGCTGAGTCCGCAGGAGATGTCGCAATGTTACAACAGTAATATAAATGAAATTAATAATGTTTAAATTTTCTTCTACACAAACACGTAAAAACACAAGATCAATCAACCATGCCGTCACAATTACATCACTCTACATATATAACAAAAATTAAACTAACACATTTACCCACTAAAACATCGACAAACAGTGGAGCGCATTAAAACGTGACCGCCTTCGACTAGACTAGATAGCTGAGATAGAAGTTCAGACTAGATAGCTGAGGAGGCTATACACTCCTTGTATAGTCTCCTTGTGTGAAATGTAGCGTCTGCCGCGCGACAAAACTGAAGTATGTTTGATGTTCAAGCGTCGTCGAATGTCACGCTTGGAGCGCTATAGTGTCGATGTCGCTCACGTAGGACAGACTGGTAACTACAAGCATGTTTGAATCATGTCGCTTGAAGTGGTCGTTCGCGTTTGTCGTCAACGCAGGACACGGCCTTAGAGTCTCCTAGAATAAAACTTATTGAAGCGATCTATTTCCGCAATGAATGAGCGTAGATGCAGAAAGAACTGCTAGATCTCCTAACCTAACGTCCAATTTTTGAAACCGGTCACCTACAGCGTGGTTGTCGATTTAGTTGACAGAACTCCCCCTAGATGGTGCCACCCTGCGTTCCCCTCCTATTGTAATATTACTTCATGACGTATGCCTAAAATTTTAAGATTAGATTCTATGTTTAGTAGTCAATTGTGTAATTAATTTATTGAAACATGTGGCTCTATTTGTCTGGAAGCTCAAAATAGAAACATTTTCGTATATGTAAAATATAAGCCTCTTTCTGTCAAGGGTACAAGTGACTGGTGTCCGTCTTTCCTTACTTTCTTCACACTACAAACAACTTGTTTTTAATTTCATGTAGTGTGGCAGCATTGCCCCTCATGCCCGAAGTAATTGCGCACGGTTACAATTATGTTTTCGACGGTTGTAAAAACTAGAGAAATTGTAAGGAATTAAACATACTACACAATGATATATTATTTTTGTGACACAAGTCAACTTTAGTCTTTTTTCTTAACTCCTGAGCAACAAATTATCATACGAATTCTTCATTATCAAACTGGCTCGCTTCCCATTAATTCAAATGTCTCGATTTGTAATGTACCGACATTTAACGTAATTATAATCATTTTATCAAAATTTTTAAATTGTTTAACCAGAAATAGCGAACTGGAAGTAAATGTCGGAATGAACTGTACAGAAATAGGGATCTATTCAAAAGCTACAAAATATGAATATCAAGTTTCGTCTGAACTCATACGTTTCTTCAGGGTGCTCACAAGGGGGGGGGGGGATAGTAACGCACACTGCGTCATTGAAATTTTTTGCGGGGGGTTCGAAAAATTTTGCTTATTTGGAAGATAAACATAATATTTAATAATAAAAATACTTCAAAAATATCATACATTAAAATAAAAATCATAATGTCGTTTTAGTTTTTTTAATTTTACGCACATCTTAACATGATAAATAATTTCATTTCATTTTCGAAACTGATGAATATATAGTAAAACGTCATGCGAATAGAGATCTAGACCGCTGAATAAGGAGACGCGAGCGTGGGATACGGGTCGTGGGTTCATGTCTATCAAAAGACCAGAAGACTCATCGCATTCGCGTGAACGAAGATGTGAGAAAAGATACCTGTCTCTCTCTATCTTGCAATTGTAAGATTTCTCAACAGACGGCCAATATAGAAAACAGCGCTGCACTGAAGATTCACTGTTTTGCCTTCAGTGTATAAGTTTACTGTGTGTGATCAAGGTCGGAGCTGAATTTTGTATCTCGTCTTTTTCATGTTTTGCTGTTCGAGAATTTGCGTGTTTCTTAAAATCGAGTGACAAATTGTATTGTAATTGCCTTATCCTCTTCTTTTTATATTTTACATGTGAAGTAAGGGACATGTATCTGAGGAGCCTATTCAGTGAAATAATCCGATGTCGCTGTAATCTTCAACGCAAGGAACCGCAAAATCTGAGTTTAGAGCACATGAATCTGAAGATATATAGAATCTGAGCATGGTCCTTTGAAAAATTAAAAATTCGAACTCTATTCTGCTACGTTCCTAATTTTTACCTGCTGTAATATCATTTGAAACCTAATTACGTATTATATTTTAATCTCATTTAAATTTATCCTTGATGAGTAAAATGGATATAGGTGATTAATATTCTCATTTTCTCGTATACGCGAACTAGAGACAGTATTGTAACTGAGAAAAAAATAGATTTTGAAGGAACGTTTAGTGACCCTGATACCGAAGCGACTTTTTAGTGTCCTGATACCGAAAGTTTTTTAAATTCTACGTCCGTCTGTCTCTCCATCTGTGAGAACCGATTTCATTTACATTTCATATAATGAGCAGTTGTTTATGTACGAGCTCTGAAATGTTTTAATTTTTGATATTCATATCTTGTACCCTTTGTATTAAAGTATATTTTGAAACTTTTATTACAAGCAGCTCAAATTATTTTTTTCTTTTAAATTTGCTATATAAGTAGGAGAATAATATCTCTCAGTCGAATTATTGCTTCAATTATTTTTCCCGTGGATCTTACGTATGCACTATATCAAGAGAGTTCAAAATTATTTAGTAGTATAGATATCGGAAGGCTGCTGGCTACCTCCCTCATAGTCACCCCTTCTTCGTACCAAATGTCTTGACCAAGAGATGCTCTGACATCACCTTTCGCCCGCTCCAACATCCTTACCCTCTGCGTTCAGAATAATTCGCCTCCTTGATATTTCTTACGCAAACGATTTTTTACCGTGCATGTAAAAGACAAAGAAATTAGATTTTATTATGGATTCTGCGCAAAACTTCAAGAGAAATTGAACCAAACAATAGCGATTATCAAGCAATCACTTTCCCTTTATTTTATACGCAGAAAATAAAACTGATGTTGTCAACATCAATAAAGAATGCATGAAAACTATTATTTTTTTATTCGTAAAGTTTGTTTGCGTACTATATAGATAAGAGTGTTAAAAGTGTTTGAGAAAGCATGTGCATTGGTTTTGCACACTTTTTAAAAAACGGAGTAAGGATAAATAAGAGAGAGAAAGTTGTAAAATATTTCTAAATTTTTGGAATAGTATTTGGAAGTGTTTCAAACCGAAGGGGGAGTGTAATATTTGGGGGGAGGGCGCCTTGCAAATTGAAATTATATGAAATATAAATGAAATTGGGAGGGGGGTCTGCGTCATAGGGTTTAAGGGGGGTACCTCTGATTTCTTGGTGCATCTTCGCGGAAATTAAATTGTACACACACACATATTTATATATAGACATCACGAAAATTTCGGAATAGGTTATCCTAAACCCGATAAGTAAAGATTTGACAAAATATCGAAACTCTTATTTCTTTGGATGATCACTATATTTTCCTAATACATTACACGTGATGATTTTTTGTTATTCAAAACTCAATAATAATGTCAGTAAATTAATGGATACAGCTGAAGTTTTAGTACCTAGGTAACTAACAAGATTTAACAAGTTGTTAATAATTTCAAGAGTAAATTTACTGTAATATTATGGTGTAATTGTTAGCAAATATAACTAAACATCCTACGAAACCGACAAAGAAGAAAATGAAGTGTAAACAATACGTGTTTTCCTACGCAGTTCTATGCATGATTTGGGTCCTATTAAATTTCAACATGCATTACAAAAAAAAAACTGAAAGCAGACAATATGACAGGAAAAACTGGAAAGTTTACCTGCAAAAGCAATAACCAGCAAGGCCAAATGCTGCCAAATCCGCAGCCATTAGCTTGCGTTTATATCGCAATGCACGAGCCTCGGGAGGTCGAGGTGGATGGCCTCTACCTTTAGCTTGGAGCCACAGAGCCAGAACCATATGGGCTTGAGATGAAGCCACAAACACAGCTAAAGACCGTACATGTGCTCGGTAATTTTCTGCTGATGACCGTAATGCTATACCTGTCAAAAAACAGGAGATAAAAGAATAACCATTTGAAGTTGGCATGTGAGAGCACAGAAATCACGAAATTGTTACTGTTCAATCAACAAAATTTCTACAGTTTTAGGAGATTAATTTTGTGTGCCACTCAATTGTTAAAAATGCATTTACAAAATGGCATTGCCCGAGTTCGATTCCAAAGAGCATGTGAATACGGATTTGTAAATAATCTCGAGTGGTCTCGGGAAAGAAATTTCATGAGCACCCTTAGTAATATAACACAGAATGTGAACAGACTTATACCAAATAAAACATTATCACACAATAACAATTAAAAGATAAAACACTATGATACTGAAATGGCTGAATTAGTACACTTCATGCACACTCAGAGGAATTCTTAATTCCCACTCAGATCTGGCATCACACGTTAGTGCTGAGTTACTAAAAGATGTTTCTGAGTCTATTTGGCTCGATCGTTTTTCCCCTATGTATGATAGAAGGCAAGTAACGAACTACATAGATATTCTTGGAACATTTTAGTGAGGGTGTCACTGCAGTTGTCTGCTTCGAAAGTAACTTTATCCATGAGAGAAAACGTAGACTGTTTTTTCGTGGAATGGAAAAATATATTCACTAACATTAAGAGAATAACAAATAAAGACAGCAAAATTCTCTGTCCGTGGGTCTGGTAAATCTCTGATCATCAATTAAATACAGATAATGTGAGTAAAATTTCAAATAGTGCAATAAAGTATTTTCGTTATAAAATCTTTCTACAAATGGTGTGTAGTATTGGACTCTTGAATAGTCAGAATGTGAAGAGTAAAAACCTTATAATTTTCTAATGTGAAGAGTAAAAACATTATAATTTAAACAGAAGCGTTCTCTTGTTTTTATGTCGAATATACGAGAAAAAATTATAATCAAAATTTTACGATAAAATTAAGGATACCTAATAAAGAAACAACTTCCACAAGATGGAGACAGCAAGCTGCTCGACCTGCAGCCTTTGTAGTCCGCTTCAAAACCACTTCGTAATACCTGGAAGAAAAATATCTTAATATCTAATTCTATTTACAAAAGTTTTAAAGCAAAATATTTCCTTATTAAGCATCAGTATTCAGCCTCGCTCAAAAAGCCACTGACTCACTTTAGGGGTGCCCAACTGCAAAGTGATCAAATGCACAAAAAAATTACGAAGCCGGTTGGTACAAAAGTGGAAGCAGGTTTTTAATGTCAGAGAGTATAATATTTGTATGAACATCACTGATAAGTGCACGAGACAAACAGTTGGCTGAGAAACATTTTCTTCCACGATTCTACCTGCAATTTACGTAATTAATGTGAGTGACATAATAAGCCAATAACACAAAAATATGTAAGCTTGATAGAGACGGTGTTTTGAAAACAAACACAGGTGAGGAAAGAAGATTCCAACATGATTGAAGCAGATATGAAGCAGAAGAGATTCTAACTACAGCGGAGGACTATAAAGATCAAGAAGCAAAGCTGGAAATTTACGTAATCTGCAACCTATGGTTTATTATAAAAGACTACTATCACCACATTGGCATGCAAACAATAAGCTTAACTACACATTGGCAGCAGGATCCCTTTGAGGGAAATGTGATAAGCATACGAATAAATTGCCAGTTTACTGCCTAAGTGAGGTATTCACTGGGTAAATGCTGAGCAGCCATCTCCTACTCCTGTGCCCACAACCTCACTCAAATTCCCACCAGATCCCACTTCTGGAGTGCACAGCAGCCATCCCCAACCCTCAGCTCCCTAGCCGGCGGTGCAATCTTCACACCCACCGATGATAGCCCCAGATAACAAGCAGCCGCGGACCAGCGTGGGCTACGACTGCCAGCCGCCAGATGTAGTACTGTGGGTAGACCAGCCCCACGGCAGACGAGATTGAAGGCAGAACATTCTTTACACCACAATGCGTTCGTGTGGTATGCTCATGTGCAAAGGCCACTGACCACACTAAACAGAATGCCAACCCGACGAGGGGCAGAGCGGCACTCACAGCAGCCAACAGAGCCATTGGCACCCGCAGGCGAGGAAGAATGTGCCTGCCTCTTGGGCCTGAGGACCCGGCACCAGCCTGTAGGTGACAGGACATAGTGCCAGCTAACTACTGTGCAAATCCATTTTCATGAACTAATTTCCAGAAGCTGGAGAGGAAAAGCACAACTATACCGAAAACTAATTCAAGAGGCCAAAAGAACTAAAAAATCGTTTTTCACAGATACCTTTTTTTGTATTGTTAGACTACAGTTCTTATGAGACTATGTTATAATAAGAACGGATTAAAGAGAAAAGTCGGAATAGTAATACAATGGGAGAAAATACATAAAGCCAACAGGAACGTTGAAAGACGGAATGGGGAATAGATGTCAGAGAACTGGGTTTCGACATTCCCAGGGACGTCTTCAATGTTCAATAAGATGTCCTGGTGTATTCAATGTGGAGTTCTAACTCCTGTAATGTATTCAGCTATACATTTTGGGTTTTGCTTGTGCTTTTCATTTTCAGCTCTGGAGTTAATTCACTGAATTTTATTTTACATCACTGACTTTAAAGAATCTTATAAGAAAGATATATTGATATCTAAAAATAAAGACTTGTCCTCACATCATTTATTTATTAAGTACATTAAGATATGCCATCACATCTAAGTGACAGAAATCATTTCATTCTACTTATTACGTTAGGAATAATTTAACTACGTAATTAAAAATTTTCAGAAAAAGTACTATTACAAACTTCTTTTGAAAATCCTTTTTTACAGTAAAGCATGCTGACTACTTCCGCCATAGAGAACTAAAATCTAGATTTCATTTCTACGCAAAACAAACTATTATACTGTCTACTCGACGTGTAAATTTTCAAAAACATTTTCTGTAATGCTCTATTTAGCTGTTCATTCGCTATCGGCTTCTATACTGTAGCATATATACAAACTACCAAATGCTCGCATAATAATTAAGTAGTATATGGAACTAATGAAGTAATATTCGACAGTAATTATGAAATAAGTACAACTAATCATGCAAACATATGACGTGAATACATACAGAGTGTAATTCTTGGTTTGGAAGCCAAAGCTACGGCATTGTGGCTTCAATAGAATATTGGAAAAAATAAATAAATAGAATAAAACTACACCAATACTTCCCCAAAAATATATAAATATTAGGTGTACTGATGTCATTTAAAACAAATCGTTTTTATTTCCTTCAAACGTAGAAAGTACTCTGAGAAAGAGTACAAATACTAACATCCAAGAAAGTAAACAAGAAAACTTCACTTATCGGAAAAAGACTCAAAAGAAAACTGAGAATAGTGATGGTATGAAGTGAAGTGATAGCAACTGTCGCTTTGTGCACACTATCTAAAATAGCGCTACTCACGACATGCTGATAAATATTTATCTATTAGCATTTTTAACGGACGGTTACAAGGACTGTAATGTTTAGAAAAGGATTCTTTTTTGGGGAGATAGAACTCATACATTTCAGACAGATAAAGATATACAGGGAGGCGCCGAGCCAACTGACACATTTCAAATGATCATAGATATTACATGGAAGGGGAAAATAAGCAAAGTATCTATAAATGCATCCAAGTATGGGCCTTCCACGTCAATTCATCCAGGTCATCTCACCCACCTTCACACATTTTTTTAAAAATTTTGCTTTTTTATTCTCCAGACATAGGAAGCCACGTAAAATTTTAGCATTTTATCTCTGACCGTTTTCGTTTTACATACATTCCAAGTTTCGAAAATTCGGCGTATCGAACAAGTGGGTGTCGCGAAACGCAACTTGCTGTACCGTAGTGAATTGACAGCATGTAAGTAAGGCTGGCGTCACACGAACAGGTTTGGGGGTCAGCCCTTAGGATGAAATTTGTCCAGCGCAACTTCGAAAACAACACTTCATCCGTTGAGCGAGTTCTATGGTGCCACGGGGATGTCACGAGACGAGCTCTACGCACGTGCAATGCGCGAAAGGTACATGTTAAAATTGAATGTGAAAATAGTTTCCGGTCGACGAGGATAAACGTGTGAAACGTGAAACCTCTTGAACGGATTCTGTCGGAATTGTAGCCTCGAGAAAGGATCTTCATAATGTTTGTGTGGATGGAAATGGCAACCGGAAACTATACAAGCGAAGCGTCCATGCTTCAAAAAGATGTTGGTTGCTAATGTTAGTTCACTGGGTTTGCCATCTGTGAATCGGTGTACATAAGAAAGATGCTACGTGGTTAAGTCGTGCCTGAGAAGTGTCGCTGAGTATCCGTGTTGTAAGGCTGCGCATCTCTTACATAACGTAGCGGTGAGGGAGTTCACTGGGAGGGTGACTCTTTGCCGGCTGCGGGTCGGTGGTGATAGACTGATGACTCATTGAAGGGTAGTTAACCCTTGGGACAGTCTGTGGGGATGGTGTGTGCCGTGTAGCGAATCATCGCAACAAACTGTAAATTATGTAAAACAAACCAAGATTTTTCATTACAATTGTGACTCTCTTAATTGTTTGGGTTCAACCAGACTGGTGGCAGCAGAGTACCTACCCTGAGGTAACTGAACTACGTCACAGCTTGTCAATAACTTTCGCGAACAAATCATAACTTTCATATTTTTATTAAACAATTGCGAAACTTTGTAGTTATCAATTTTAAAGAATAATGATGTTAGAAACACACAATATATCTAAGTATAACTATTAACGCTAGAAAAATGTTAATTTGAATTTTCGCAGATTTTTTTAGTAAAAACACTGCTCTACATAAAAGTGATTATAACAAAAAAGGTTTGTGACAATCGCTTTTTTTTCTTTTTAGTTGGGGCTTTAGGGCTCGCCAACATTAAGGTCATTAGAGCTCTTTTTGTATTCATCAATGCTCAGGCTATTGTATGATGAAAGAAAGAAAATAGGGTTTTCATTTCTTTTTTTTCCTGCTAAATGAATGACTTTCAAAGGATATTTTATAGAGTTATTTTATAAATCTGCTATTGTTAAAAGGATGTAAAATGTTTTACACCAAAATACAAGGTACTTTATTGTCATTTTCAAAGAAATTCGTGCCTACAATTCCAAAACACCAACTCTACGCCAAACTGTCACTGTAGGAGAGTGCAACGGTCTTTCATACAGTTCTTAGGGTTCACTAACTAGTGTCCAGTATCGCATGTTGGTTTACGAAACCAGAAATATAAAAATATGCTTCGTCGGTCATTTTCAAATTAATCAGTATGTCTGGGTTTTTTCGTAACCAACCGCTCATAGCGACTGACAGTGCGAACTGGCGTTCTGCCCTCTACCCCTTCCCGTCTACCACAACAAGATATCGCACCGGCGCAATATTCAAATTTGAAATGTGTCAATCGCACCACCCACTAAAACACTTCATTGCCTTCCTCATCGGTATTTTTCGGTTACGGTAGTTTGTTTGAAAAACATTGAAATAGTTTTAAGACTAAACTACGTCACATTTTCCTTGTCAATAGCCAGAGTATTATGTTATTAGTAGGAATGATTTTACGTAAAGCTTCTGAATAGATTGCAACGTAGTATTGTTTAGGGTTGATATAAGGATCTAAGCTCTGTTCTACCAATACGTTATATCAGAATTTGGATTAAAAATTCTCAACCACATAACAACACTATCTCCTGGTATCTATACATAATGAAAAATTAAACAATCAGGAGTGTGCCCCACTGAATTTACCAATTATAATTATCTACAAAAAGATCATGATAATTAACAACATACATCGCATAAACATACAAGAAATCACGATTCGTAGGTAACGAAGATAATATTATAATTATCACACATGACATATTTAACAGTTTAATCTGTTTAAAAACATCTATCTGCAAAACCTTACAAAGTTTGCTGCTTACATAACTGCAAATTAAAATATAGTTTGCCTGAATCACCCTAAACTCTTTACAATTCATTCACAGGCTAAGGTAAAAAAGCGCCTCATTTTTGCATAATAAATTTTCATTATCTCAAATACTGAGAGGTACGGAAATGCTGTTCAGCAATACGCACGCATAACTTACTGTACAACAAAAATGTTTATATTAATGTTACAAAATTTTTAATATTAAGAAACCGGAAGTGGAAGGTGTGTAAATGAAGTCGGAATAAGCTGTCTAGGAATAGGCTTCAATTCCTAACACATTCAAAGTCATTTCTCACGTTTCGATGCATCAGTTTGCTATTGAGTTACCGAGTGAATAAAATTCCTACCATACATACACACATACGACATTAGACATCGTAAAAATTTGGAAATAGACTCTCCAGGAGCCAATTCGTAAATATCCGATTAGATCTTGAAATTGTTACTCAAACGATTACTATTCTTTTTTTATACATACTGTTCTCTTATTCCAAAGTAAAAATGTCATTTTGATAAGACATTTTTTACTTGTATGGTTAACACACAATTAAGTGTCGTAAGACTGATTATAAAAATATTCTTCAGAACTTGCATTGGTATTAAACAAGAGTAAAATCGCAATTTAACTCTGTCTGCGGCATTGACGGGTGAATTGAGTAGCTCCTCAGTGTTGTAGCCGGTCCCAAGCCCGAGTAAAAGGGGAAGGTTGGGTGTTGGTCCAGCTCCTCATCGCCCCTAAAAAGTACAAAGCGAAACGTCCAACAAATAGGCCTCGGTACATAACGGTTTTTAGAAAAGAACCAGGCAACGACAAAGGATAATGAACATAGGAACATGGAACGTCAAAACTCTGTTAAAACCTGGAAAAGTGAAAAAATTGGTAGACCAGATATAACAAAACACTGAGCATCGTCGCGTTAAGAGGTCGACTAAAAGCCAGGTGGAAAGATGTCATTAAAGACAATTATGAAGATAAGAAACTGGACGGAGAAGATAAAAGATTTGTGATACGCTGACATATTTGTAATACAATTTAAACACACTTCATTTGACCACGGATAGCAACTAAAAATACTTGACGTGACAATTTCACTTCATTCACTTCAAATTCAGTTATGTAGTCTCTGCTTCAAGAAATTTTAAAAAGTTAAGTTTTTCTTCACGGTACAAATAAACAAATAAGCGCAGGTAAGCCTATAATGATCAAGGACGAAACTTTGAATGTAAATGAAGTCAAAACGTTCACGACTCAAACCCATATCCAAGCTTCCGGGAGGGAGGAAATGTTGGAGGAAGAATTAAGTGTCAAGACATCAAGTGATGCAAGGGGTATTATAAAAAAATAAGAAAATGTCATTGAGGTAATAATGAGGGAGACAAGATTTTCAAGATTAATCTTAAAACTATATCATAATGGTATCGTTCAGGAAAGAAAATAGGGCAGTGTTGATTAAGAAGTTTTTCGTCATCCTATTCCGGACTTGTGGTGAAATTTATAACGCCGTATTAAGTCAATATAATACACTATATGTGATCTACCAATGTTTATAGAACATTTTCTTAGTTTGTTTTAAAGCTATAAGTAAAATAGTTGGATAATTTCTCCAATATTTTGATGTTCCGTTTTATATAGGAAGAGTTTTGTAACCATGGTACAAACTATAAAGAATAGTTGAAAAACAAAAAAGGCTCATAAGTATTGGCGGCTTTGGTGCAACGAGAACCCAAGGTAATAATTAGGGCGAATTATGAATTCATCTCATTAATGTGCCAATCATATTTCGTATTTCACTAGGCTGAAAGGAATTGAGGCATGTAAATGGAAATCGTTTTAGTGTCAAAAAAATTTGTTTTCGTGAAAATTGTTGTTTTTGACGACGCCATTGCTGTGGTAATCCGTCTAAGTGTCTTCAGTTGATAGTTTAATTGATATGATTGTCAAAAGATAGCGTGGGCGTATACGTTGTCGCAAGGCTAACATGAAATAACAGTCGGGGAAATCGATATTATAATATGTTCTTTAAACTATTATTTCAATTATTTGTCATAACGCGAGGTAGTATTATGGTTATCAGGTATGGCGGAAACACTCTTTTGGGTACTATCCGCGGTATGCCGTATGGTTGGAGAGTTTTTTGGAAATCACAGATGACATTTCGAACATACACCATATGTTAATTATTCGTGGCTTACGTTTTCAACAGAACACCTCTCCATATATTTGAATTATTTTGCACTTAATGGTTTCAACAGAGTACGCATTTTTTTCCTTCAAAATCAGGGTACATTTTACATAAATTTCTTACTGGTTAGGACAGGTTACTTACATGACTCGAAGACTAACTAGCAGGAAATGAGATAATGTACTTGTAACAAACAAATGACAGAGATAAACTGGAATTAGCATTTGGAACTGTATTTGAAATTATTTAAAAATATCATTTTTGGGGGGAAACACAGACATCTAACATCAAGAGACAAAAATATGATAAAGCATTCCAGTCAGAGCAAGCTCCCCCCACATACCTAGATCATCAACATAAACAGTCACAAATAACTGCTTGCTCTCGTGAACATACAAACAATTATCACTCACTGCTCTATCTAATTTTAACATTGTCAATACATTATGCAGATGCCTATTCCAGACCCTCCCTGCTTGTTTAAGCCCATTCATACATGTGTCTAATTTACAAACAAACTCTGTGTGATTCTTATCAACAAAACCAGCAGGCTGCTTTATGTAAATTTCTTCCTTGATCTCACTGTTAAGGTATTTACATCAATGTGATGACAATCCCAGTTATTTTCGATTGACAATGCAAACATTGCTCTTATTACATCTCTATTAACAACGACTGAATGTTTCAGAAAAATCAACACCAGACACTTGATTATACCCCTGGGCTACTAAACGAGCTATAAATTTCTATGTTGGCATCTTGATCAACTTTTGTTTTTAAACCCACTTACTCCCAGTAATTTTACATTTTTCAGAACTTTTAACTAATTTCCAAGTGACATTTTGTTTGTGATTTAATATTCCTTCTTCCTTGGCCTTTATCCACTCACTCCCATATTTACTACTTTAGCGCCTCTTCAATAGTTATAGGATTGGACACTTCACAGATTTCCTCTAATTTAGAAGCTCTACAACAGGGCATATTACATGAAATTTTAACTTCTTTCACTCTAGGTCTACAGAGTTCTGGGTTAACAGTTTTCAATTATGGGCTCGGTTACACGCTCATCTCCAACAACAGATTTTTCTTCATTATTCTCTTCCCATATTATCATCATCACTAATTAATTCAACAATTGAAGGAGCACTATCAAAAATATTGTCTTTACGTATTTTCATTGGAAAAATATGCTCTCTGAACTTAGGATGTATAGAGTACTCAACACATTCTTCTTTCAGATCCCACAGCTTATACCCCCATATTTCTTTGGGATACCCTAGCATAATACATTCAATGGCACGAGGTTTTACTTTGTCTCCCTTTACATTTTCTTTGAATGTCCAGACCCTACACCCAAATAATCTTATTCTCTTAATTTCTTTATGGGCAAGTTCCTTATCAAAAAACAGCTCATATGGTATACACTTTTGACACGACAACCTCTCCCCAAAATGACTCAGGCACGCCTGCATGTGTTATCATATACCTGGCACTAGCATCTAACTGTTGGTTAAACCTTTCAGCTACCCCCACTTGCTGATGGGATCCTGCAATACTCAACCTCCTCTTAATGCCATGTTGATTAAGATATTCACTGAACTCTTTACTAACATATTCACCCCCTCCATCACATTGGAAACTCTTTATTTTATGGCCTGTTAGTCTCTCAACTCTACTTTTAAAGCTCACAAAACATTCAAAAGAATCATTTTTTCTCTCGTATCACTTCCACTTCACCATACCTGGAAAAATTATCTGTGAAAGCCACAAAGTATTTGGCACCATTCTTAGTTTCTGGATTCATATAACACACATCTGAGTACACTAAATCTAACACTTCAGTACATATTTCTTCTCTCTCGGGAAACGGTAGCCTCTTCGCTTTTCCCATGAAGTAGGTGTCGCACTCGCGTACTTGACCTCTGGGAATGATGTCGCACTCGCATACTTGACCTCTGGGAATGATGTCGCACTCGCGTACTTGACCTCTGGGAATGATGTCGCAGTCAGGAAGGTCGTTAGCGTGGGCAAAAAGCTGATGCCACACCTTCCTGTTGATCATCCGCCTTGTCTTTATTGACACCCCAGAATAAGTCAATTCTTGTACATTTTTAATCTTCTCCAGGGCAGCTTTGGCATACAGGTCATCTTCTTCTTCTACAAAAGCTCGGAAAAACTCTTGACTGTCACTCTTATCAAAACCAATGAAAACCCCATTGTCAATTATGCACTTTATTCCCTTTTTCTCGAGAGCTCTCACAGAGATTAAATTATCATTTCCATCCGGTACCCTGTACACTTCCTGAAATTTAAGCAGCCACCCTCCACACCTATCAATTAGTCTCATGGTGACAGTACCCACTCCCTTTATCTCACATGTTTCACTATTCTTTGCCACTGACATCTTTCCACTCACTGGCCGGAAATCGTGAAGTAGTTCACGTCTGAGCTTTGCATCTACTGTCCAATACCCAACAGCAATGGTCACTGACATCATGTTCTTCACTAACAACACCCATTTGACCTTTAAATTTTACCATTTTATTCCCAATTGGCACTACACTGTCAACATGGGCTTCAAGTTTCTTCATGTTGATCACTCTTGCATTGGAATCTCCACTGGCTCCACCTTTACCTTCATTGCCCTTTCCACAGTGTTTGGATAAATGTCCCTCTTTACCAAATCTGTAACATATGTAATTAGCTTCGAGAACTCCAGAGCACTCCTTGGCGTAATGCCCGGGCAGGTGGCAAGCATGGCATTCTCTCGGTTTGTCAACACTGTTCATGTTCTCATTTGAAAAACCTTGAACTGGTTTCTTTGACGCATACCCCTTTAGATCAGCTCTAGCTTGTCTGCCTTTATGTTCCATTTCTATTTTAGCCTCCTCGGCTCTAAGTATAGGAATTAAATTCTTGGTGGAAAGTTTGCTGTCTCTCGTCAACGATCTCAGTCTTTATAATTGGGTGGTAGCCTCATTACCACTATGAGCGCAACTGTTCTATCGCTGAATCTCACCACGCTAGACTCAACTCACGATGGGCAGACACGACTTTCTTTACATATTTGGCCACTGGAGTCTTGTTGTCCTTCTCTATCCGCATGACAGCCTTCACCATCAGTAGCTGCTGTAACTCGTGCCTCACTGCAAATACACTCTTCAAGATCTCCATTGCTTCCTTTGCGCTCTGAAGATGGTCGACGCTCCCTTGATGGATGTCTTCCTCTGATCTCTTGATAAAGGCGAGGACCTTCTGTTATGTCGTTAATAACTGCCACTCGTTTGTAACAAAACAACTTTCATTTTAATTGCCGATGGTCGCAGTTCCGTAAATCCAGTAGACAATTGCCGTTATAGCGCCAAGTCGAAGTTCCGTCGTGACGTAAGTTTCGGCGAAATCTGGTTCCAATGGGTGGTCCGTTACTGAAGCGCCGCGGTTGTGGTCTGTCTGCCGCTGTACGCGGCACAGTTTATGAGCGGTCGCCCGCCTCCTATTGGTACTCGGAGAAGCATGGCGCCGGCATTACTTGCCGCTCCCAAACTGCAGTTAGCGCTGTCTGGGGGTAATCTAGAAACTAGCTCCCGCGGTCTTTAAACTGCAGCGTATGCTGCACCTTCTTGTTTTAGTTTCTCTCCTCAGCACTATAATCTTCTAATTTCGTTTCGGTCCACCCGTCCTCCACGGTTTCCCACAAATCATTACTGTCCAAAATTGATTGCACCTGACAAGACCAGACATAATAGCTACAAATGTCTAGTTTCGTGATTATCTCCTTAATCTCCATTTTGTAAAGAAAAAAACTAAAAACTCTCAGTACCAGTACTAAACAATCACAACAATTCACTTAATCTCACTCGATCTCACTATTCTGATCAACTCTTACTCGAACCGCAGCTTCTGGGCCCATAACCTGTTAGCAGGCAGCTCACACAGGGAAGCACTCGCACCAACTATACGCTTGAAACACACGTGGCACACTGATACTGAGAAAATAACGAAGAACGTTCTAGTTTTTAAATTATCGAAGAGCGTCCTCGATCTTGAACATATTGCCAACAATTTATACCCGCCTGTCATTAGTACACGTAGCGGCTAAGTCAGCGTCCTGAAAACTTCGCACAGAAACTGTGCGCACTCTATTTGACTTTTTACGCAAGCTGCGCATGATAATATGCAAATATATAAATAATAAGCTAAAATACTTGCTACATAGTGTGTATTATCGAAAATAAACCAAGTCAGTTTAGTTTTGAGGTTTCTCGAAAAGTGTTAACAGGTTTTTACGGTTTTCTTGTTGGCAAGTAATTAAAAAACACTACAAAATCATCGCCGCTTATCAGTAATGTGGAAGTGTAAAATAAATACGCAAAATTCTTTACACGAAAGATTTATATAACAAGTTTTATCTTGATCTGCAATGTATTATCCAAAAATATAGGTGACGTTCTGATCAACAGACGAATTCGTCCAGACTTAATCACAGACTCATTCATTCACCGCACAGCATAAACTAATAGACATACAAACCAGAAATTTTGACGGTATGTTTCTTCTTGTACAGGCTGACTAAGAAAGGATTTTTCATTCAAGATTTTGAAGAGGTTAATTATAGTGAAATGAGTTTTTACTATTTTCACAATATATCATGAACTAATTTTTGTATGTAAATTTGTTAAATCAAACATCTAAAAACTTATTCCTAGAATATTCAATATTTCTTCTTTAATTGGGAGAAAGGGGGTGAACGTTTTCGGCTCATTTATAAAAGCAGGTAGAGAAAAAATTACAGGAAGGAACTTGGAATTTTGAAGACTCTTGCTCATGTATTGAATGTATTGAAGATATGTTGCTTGTGGTATTTGGCGCCTATAGAGGCGACACAGCAAACTACCTCTACGTAGCATTAAAAATTCATTAAAACCGTTTCTACACATTGAAGCGAATTTTTTTTGTAGTAATTTCTTACGTCTTTTATCGAATTTCACGACATATTCACCAAATACTATCTCACGTCTAAGGAACTAAAAATATAAGTTTCATGTAATAGAAGAAAAATAACTACGGAAATAAAAGCCCTGCTGCATGCAACGTTACTGCTCTTGTCGTCGTCATATCATGAGTTCGAAATATTTAACTGCTTTGATATCTAGTTTATATATAGACACTTATCACGATCCTATGTGATATCAAATTTTATAACCTTTTTAGCATTAATCTCTTGCGTACCCAACCTACCACAGAGTTAAGTGTACATCTGAGAAAAAATAACTACTGTTGTTTCAATGGAAGTTTCCGTATTATACGTTCGACTAATACAACGGAGTGTGAAGGTTTACGGAACTCGCCAAATCAATAAAATAGCATAAATATGTTCAGATAACTTAATTTTTACATGAGAGTAATTAACTCCAAATGAAAAAATGTACCTGAAAGAAACTATGATGTGAAGAATTATTTTGACATGTTTTTTTTTTCAGAGGGTATGGGGAAAGGTAGTCTCCAAGCGAGCAAAAAAAAAGGAGTCTGAAAATACGGGCGTATAATAATTTTATGATCTATGATGATGCGTACAAACATAATTTAAAGAAGTTTCATGTAAGTGCAAAACTAAACCTTTAAGACACGTCACAAACAATTTTTTATATGATACTAATGTACAATAAAAGTAGAAAAATTGTTACTAAAAGAGAATTTAAAAATCCCTGGCTGATGTAAAAATCGATTTATGGCTAAGTTTTTGGGATAAAACTTGTTCCTAAATCCATAACTGGTAAATTAAATGTAAACATTATTAGCTCATCAAAATGTACTCCAACTTCGTAACAACACAACACTGTAACGGATATGTACATGACGCTAGATAAAATATATATTTTTTATTAATGAATGAAGAAAGACAACAGTAACAGGGGTGTACACTGCGTGGGAAATGTTGGAAGCACCATATTTAAATTAAACATTTCCTCACAGGTAAAAGCATAAAACCTCACATTCATGTGCATACATTTTAGGGAATTCAAGGTTTCTTCACACGAAGTAGCAGAGACGAGTTGCGTTCAACGTGCTGCGATCCAAAAACAGAACCAACTCAGCAGGATATATAAAAATACGACTCGAGGTTAAATAAAAGCTGAAAAATGACCTCTTATTAAAATTAATTTGCTTCATCATCTCGAGCCGCAGAACATCTCAAGAGAACTCTCGCTTCTTTTTCATAGCAGTTTATTTTTACATCTCTAATGAAACAGACAATATTTAAATCTAGGAACAGGGTGTTACAATATAATTAAAATAGTTTGAAGGAGAAAATTGCATGACTATTTTGAACAGCAAACGACAACAAAATGAAGTAACGTCGTATTGCTCTACATTTAGAATAATATGGCAAAGCGATATAACAGTTAACGAGAGGAGCGGGGAACTATGGGCTTAGTTATTTGGGATAATAGAAATGCAATTTTGGCCACACAAAAACGTTTTTTAATTGGACATTCATCTTTCGATTAATACTCCTGGAAGAGCTAATTAAAGTTCCAAAATCGTTCGTCTATTGTTTTAGTTATTTTTTCTTCCACTATATGCAATCTGAGACACCAATCCATTGGCTTCGGGACTCTCCGTCAAAATAATTTAAAGGACTCTTCCTTAAATACAGTACATTTTTAAATAATTCTCTTCTATTGGTTATTATGCATTTTATCGAACAGTCAATTTATTTCCCCAAAAATACTATGACAATTGTGATTCTTTTAGATTTAACGAAAGTATGGCGAAAGGATTATTATTCAGTTGACTAATATTCAGTTGACATTATTAAGTCGTACACACATGTTGTATATTAAATAATTACGCAATTGTTCATTATATTATTTCCTACTTCATAAAAATTCCATTTATGAGTCCTCAGCCAGGGGCCTGTTCAGTCGCAGGGTCGCTGGGGGTTTATCGTCGCTAACACACGAACCACATGAATACACATTTCATACGAGACCTTTTCTTGTGCATTGTAAACGGGCGAATTATAACAATTCTATTTACCACGAAGGATTAAATAAAACTAATATCAGTAATTTACTTTTGTGTATATCAACTATGCCTGAAGAAAATTATTATAAGGAAAATTATATATTATATTCTTACATACATACTTCCTTGAATTGAGGCAGTAGAAAGGGAGAAGAATTCATTTCAACTGCCTCCCGAATTTCTGCACCAGTTTACTAAATTTTAACACCTGTGCTTTATATAAAATGCTTCCTATCTTAGCTTAGGAGTGTGAATTCATCCTTAGCAAAGTGACAGACCCTGCATGTACCACAGTGACTATAACGATGTTATAAAATTTTAAGCAAACATGACTGCTTTAAGCAAGATTCAAAACTGCTGACATACACATACCTGCCCTATGGCTTTTAGTCTAAGCTATCTCATAGGTTTGCTGAAAAATTATCAAGTATTACACAACTTACAAGTATGATTGTAACAACAAGCCTGAAAACACTGGTTAGATTCCTGCTAGGCACAATAAATTGGTAAGGGCTCTAATGACCTTGATGTTGGCAAGCCCTAAAGCCCCAATTAAAAAAGCAACAATAAATTGGCAAAAATTCATTAAACTAAATATCACTGTCTATGGTCTGACACAGGGTGTAATTACATGAGAACCTAAGCATACTTAGATTAAGATTTTATCAAAATGTATTTCATGAAAACCTCAAAATTAACTTCTTAAAAATAAAAATACCTCATAACAAACTTCAAGTGTAGCAAAGGAAAAGTATCATCTTTTGTGAAATAAGGAAATGAAAATTGGAAGAAATTCACATCCACATCAGTGCACACAAATCAATATCAACAGAGTTTATAGTGGTCCAAACAATGTTAATAAATTTATCAACATTCATATTTCGAGACCATCTGTATTAAATTTTGAACTACATACAATATTATTTAGGTTATTATTGTAACTTAGTAACACCACATTAATATTGTATACCAACTATGCCTCTTTCTCCAAAGAACATTGTTAGTAGAGGGAATTTATGTGTAATAAATTTGATGAGGGAAAGGTCTTTTAACAGTCACAAATTAATGGAGTAAATTTTCTAACAAATATTCTGTGTCTCAAGATGGAAATATTTATATTAAAATTGGTACTCTGTTATCTAAATTAATCTCCACATCACTTTCATAAGTAGAATGAATTACCTCTCTAAACTATGTGTTCTATTATACTATCTCCTCATAGGTGTTACAATTTTACAAGCAGATTGTATAACACAAGATAAAATTTAATGGCCTGATAGCCTCGACAGTAAAGCACTGAGTTTGAAAAGCATAAAGGGATCTTGTACGATTCCTGCTTAGGGCCCCAAATATTTATTCAAAAAGTCACTACAATGACATTTAACATAAGTATTGATACTTTTCAAGAAAATAGTAAAACATTATAAAAAGTTTTTAGTTTCCTGTAATTTAGTTTAATGAGCACAGATCCTTAAAAATATAGGCATCTCATCAAAATGATCTTTCTTCAAAACCATCTGCTATTTGTATAGCTAAGGAAATAGCTTTCCACAAAAAAAATTCACACTCCTACAAGGAAGAATTTAATAAGACATTGTGTAGATTAGCACCAGGTCCTAGGGTCTCAAAAAATGACAAAAATTGTACCAAGAAAATATAATTGTGAAGAAAATTATAAGTATACAAGTACAATTAGAAAATCTTAACACCATATGGCCTATGGTACTGTATATTTATTATATGTAAATAAAAAATTTCTTTTCTTTACCTTATTCAGTACATTATATGACAAATAGTTTACACACACTCTTATTTTGTAATCTTATTATATTTTATAGTACACATGGAAATTAATTTTCTGAGAAAAATATATTGAATATTATTGGGAGCTTAAAAGAGTTCAAAAATTAATAATAGAAAAAAATATATGCTTGGAACAAAGTTCTTGGAGAAAAAAAATGCATTAAAGACCATAATTTTGGATGGACATTGTCAAGATAATCCCAAAATTTTAGGATATAATGAATCCCAACATAACTATTTATAACCGACAATAGTATTATAGGATATATATTATATCTGCAATGTTAAAATGTATTCATAAAGAAAGGCAAGTTTCCACATTAATAACTTAACACTGTATACATTTTCATAAAATAATAAGTGAAAATATTAATATTACCATGTTGAGTACAATAAGCTTGTCTTCTTTCCCTTATTTCTTATTTTCTGTCTTATTAAGCAGTAAAGTATTCTTTCTCACCTTCTTCATAGTCTCCACTTCCATATTCCAGTGAAAATATTTCCAGATTCATATGAATTTGTTAGGCACTAATATCATCAAATAAGATGTTTGAAGACATAAAAATTCTATAAAAGAATTATAATGTAAGTGCTCTAATACATTAAATGATGATCTTTATAATTTTAACTTGAAATAGTTTTCCAAATACCCACATCAAAATACCCAGAGTAAATTAATTAATTGAAAAGACAATAGTTTGGAATTAAAATAATATTTGTTAAAGAGCATAGCTTTCAATCAATTTAACTCAGTAGGATGTTAAATTTTTTACATACATTTAAAATTAGCAAACACCTAAGTCATCATTACAAAGTAAATTCAACTTGATTATGTATGAGTGTCATATGTCATCAAAGCCACTTTTCCAGAAAACTACAACAGCACGAAAATAAAATCTCATAATCAGAGGGACCAACACCAAAAATAGTCAATAAAATACAATAATTATTTCAATTCTAAGAGAATTATTATTTTATTTACCAATATATACATAAATAATTGGTCAAATTTGCAAACATTCTTAGTTTTCTACCAACTATGCCATACTACTGCAATATAATAATCCTAACATTTGAAAGAGAATAAACTAATGCCATTATCATTATATTTATTTATGCTTCAGTATTCAAATATCTATATTGTATGGCAAATAAAAAAAAGAAGAAAGAAAATAATTTTCTTTTGTGTTAGAGAGTGGGTTGGGCAACAGTCCAAAATTTAAAAAATATTTATATGAATATTGTAAGTTACACTGACATGGATAACACATGAATGTCAATTAAATTTAAAAACATTCACTTTTAAGAGATCTTGTACATACAATATATTATCAAAATTATGAAAAATTATTGTCACTAACATGAATATGCATAGCTTGTTACAATAGATGGCAAAAGAAATTTAACTATTCAAGTCCTACAATGTCTCTCAAAGAAATACCATCACCACAAAGTATATTCATTCAGTAAAAATTCATACAAATTATTGCAAATTCATACACTTACCTTAAGAGACTTATTTTGCTTCACACTATGGATATATTTAAACCTGTTCAACATTAAATAAACTCCACTTTATTTAATTTTACTTGCTAGTAACTTTACAAATTCCTGACACTATCATTGAACATTTTAATAAATAGTGAACAAGTTTAACACCGATCTTCTAAAAGAGGCCTCGTAACCAACAAATGATAAAATTGCTCGCCCCACTATTGGGAGGGCGAGCTACTATTATCATATCACATTTTCAACATTTTTCACTGCGCGCCACGTTCCACCAGATACGTAAACACGTATCGAGTGAGCGTGAGCGAGCCGTTTGACTCGCACCAGTTCCGCATTGCGTGCATTTGACATTTCAGGTTTGTTCCAGCAGCAATTCCGGATAGTTCCGAACGGTTCCGAACTTTCCCGCGCATGTGCACAAGCGAAATCCCAATGCGCTGTTCCAGAAGTGACAATTCCGAATTTTTTGTCCCAGTTCTCTGTTCCACCAGTCGCCAGCGAAGAATTCGGGTCCGTTCGGAATCGTTCTGAGAGTACTGAATTACTATAGGGATTTCAAATTCGGAATTGTGGTTACGGTCGGTCACCCGCGTGTATAAACTATATACGCCATAAAGATGCGAAATTTCGTTCACCAGAAGGAACGAGTCGTTCACCGTTCACTCCCTCTCCGGAATCGTTCACACAATGTCGTTCCATCGTTCACATGTTTTCCCGCTATAGACAACAAATTGTGGCGGGAGGGGGAGATGTCACGAATTTCACAAGCTCGCGCAAAATAATAATATTAATGCCAGAATATGAGACATATAATTTAGAAGTAGTTAATAAAAGTAATTATGTTTCAGAACTATATAAAGAAAGGGAAATTTGAGATGTTTCGTATCCCATATTCTTGTGCAATATCCATATAAGAATAAAACGAAATGATTTGAGTTCACATAATTTAAGAGTGACTTTTTTATATCTTTTTATTCCTTGGGCACGACAGTTAAACGATTTGTGTCAAAGATGCCACATTGCTTTTGGACCACTGTAAGAACTTCCCCACCCAGTGAAGTGTGTTGGTACTAGCAATAGAACACAGTGACACAAAGGAACGATTGGACTGTGTCGGACTCGTGAACAGCGTTCGAAGTAGGAACGATGGTGGGAGACGATTTTTGCGTTCTTGAAATTCAATTATATCAACTATTAATAGTTATATTGGAAGATTGTGTGGATAATAATTGCGTAAAGAACAATATAGTTGGATTCTCTGTTCGAGGATATAAAACAATTTATACTGATAATGTTCTAAAAAATAATAAATCACAGAATTCAAAAACTTTTGATTGAGTTATTGAATCCAGTATTGTTGAATATACCGAATATACCATATGACCTTTAGTTGGACTGAACGCAATATTTGTTGTGACAGTTTTTCAGATGCCAGCGTAAAAGTGTTTAGGTTTTTTATATTACAATGTTAACTTTATTTCATATTTAGTTTTTACATTGCTGTGTGTACTATTTGTTTATTCTGATGTAATCTATAAAAGAGGCTTGGGAACGATTGAGGTGAACGATTCAATGAAAGAACTCGTTCCCTTGGATCGTTCGTTCACGAACGTCACATCTCTAATACGCCCGCGTTGTTCGTAAGTGGTGGGAGAAAGAAGCGGAAAGGAAGCATCACTCGATTGTTTGGTATCGCCGTGTTAACTTCTCTTCCTGCCTTGGTGATACCATCCTTTAATCTCTGTAACAGACTTTCTATGTTATGTGTTGTTTCACATTCTCCTTCTACATTGCCCAGTCGTATCTTCAGCTCCTCCAAGTATTTCACTTTCATCTCCTGGTTCAATAATCCTTGCACATTCCATTTCCTACCCCACTCATAGCGACCTCCACTTGTTCTTGTAATGCGACTTCTATAATGAGTTACCACCAAATAGTGATCTGATCCTTCTGCTCCTCTTTCTGTTCGAACATTTGTTATGTTTGTTGCTCTTCTTTTATCTATTAACACATGATCAATCTGTTTGTGTGTTCTTCCATCTGGTGATGTCCAGGTCCATCTGTGAATATCTCTTCTTGGGAAGAAGGTGGAGCTGATAACCAAATTCTTGATTGTAGCAAAGTTTATCATTCTGATTCCATTGTTACTGGTCTTGTCATGGAAACTATGGTTACCTATCGCCCCTCTATAGCAACTTTCCTTTCCCACTTTTGCATTAGTCTCCAATAATCATTTTTACATCATTACTTGGTAATCTATTCAGTACTTACTCTAGCTGGTGATGAAATGATTCTTGCTCTTCTACTTCTTCCTCTGCCATTTCCTCCTCTCTTTCCTCCGTTGGTGCATGCACGTTGACAATGCTTGTATTCCAAAATTTGGCCTTGATCCTAAGAATCGCAATTCTTTCGTTTACCGCTATAAAGTCCAGTACACTTGCCCTTACATGTTTCTTTATAATGAAGGCCACCCCAAATTCATGCTTTCCTTTATCTTTCCCACTATAGAGTATTGTTTGGTCTCTCAGATCATTCACCCCACTGCCCAGCCACCTTGTTTCTTGTATGGCGCGTATATCAATCTTATACTTGTCCAATTGGGTAGTTAGTTCTTTGGTTGCTCCTGTCTTGAATAGGCTTCTCATGTTCCATGTACCAAATAGAATATCCTGTCCTTGCCTTGTTATCCTCTTATATCCGTCCTGTCTCCGAGGCTTCTCTTGGCGCTTCGCAACAATTGTCTTTTTACGGTGCTTGGTTGTTAGCCATGCGCCCAACCCCCTACTTGAAGGGCCAGGATTTTGTTGAGGTTTACTCCCTTAGGGAGGTTGGCTCCTCCACGCCTACGGAGGCCCCCCTCCTCCTTGGTTTTCTGTCGGGGTTTTCCTTCCTTTAGCCTTTGGGGATCCCTCCCCCTCTTACAAGGCAGCAGATGGTAAGGAAGCGGGATTGGTTGGGGAAGATAGGTCGTTGTGGAACACCTTTTGTCTGGTACCAGTTCGACTTGGGTGGCCCTGCTGGTAGTTACATTACCGCCGGCATAGCTCTCAGCTTCGATGGTACGCGCAAACCCTCGCCACCTGCACGGACAGTGCTTCGTTTTGTGGTGTTCCCTGGGAGGGTCTCATCGTTCATAATCTATTATATTTTCCTTTCCCCGTCAACGTATTTTTATTTGGTTATTGGTAGATTAATGAAAGATGGAAGGTAAGTCAAACTTGATGTTTGACCTACCTTCCATACTTTAAGTAGGCAATAATTTCTATTCAAAGAGTGAAAATATACATGTTTTTAAAGTAAGGAAATATAGAAAATATGTGCTTGTTTCTCAGTATTTTGAATTGTGTTGGGAAGGTAAAAAAACACTATTTTCTAGCATTCTCAATGGACGGGTCAGCTTTGAAAATTTATATTAGCAAAACTGTTGAGCCATGGACAGTGAAATTTTATACAATGTTTCTGGGTTAGTATTTTAATAAAATTTATTAATTTTATAATTTTATCTTGAATAAAAAAATCTTGTAGTTTTTTAAAACCTTGCAATCTCCAGGTTTGCTAGTTGTACAATCTTCCAACAGACCTTAAAATAACCTTACTTAAAAATAAGATAAAAATTTACAAAAAGATTAGTAATAATTGTACATTGTGATTTTATCCATTCATAAAACACGGAAGACTAGATTTGGGTGACTGGCGGTGAACTTACGCTCTACTACACATTGATCTTCCATGTTTTATCAAGAGAAATAAAATCACAATGTACCATTATTAATAAGCTAATTATTAATGAGCTAATTGTTAATTTTTATTTTACTTTTAAATACGATTATTTTTACTTGTACTAATTTTACTAGTTATATGTCATTTTGGAACTGCTTCTTGTTCACATTTTCCCGTTAAAATTTGAAAATATTTTCATTTACTCCAAAAGAGTTTTTTTAATGTGCACTATATCATTAATAAATGTTATAAAATGACATTGTTAACCTATTTTGACCGGAAACATACAGTGGTCGGGTCGGATCGAACCCAACTCTACCTTCCACCTTCATTTCATTCCACTGAACGGATTGAGGGTTAACCGTCCACTGGGCGCAAATTGGCTGTTGCACACATCAAAATAGAAAATTATGTTGGGAATTACCCCGTAATACATTACAATATGAAATTTCTTTATTAAAATATTAAAAATAGGTTTTAAAAATAAAGGAAAAATTGTCCATAACAAAATTGTTGCTCAACAACTCTTAAATGCTATTAAATATATATAATTTAAATTTAAAATATTGTTTGTGTTGTTTTTATTTGAGACACAGGAAAAAAGCGCCGTTGCCCTTTGATCAAGGCGCCATGGCGATGGTATAGCTGTATCGTTTAATATTTTCCTCGCGAGATGGACCTGCTGTCAAGTTCATGCGACATTTAACGGACGAACTTTAAACTATAGCGCGCTAAATGTATTCCAGCAGCAAACAATCCCGAACTGTTTGACACCGTCCTGAATTCCGCGCATGCGCACTGAGGAAATTCCGAACTGTTCCGAGTTTGTTGCTGGAACAAAAAAGCGTCATATTTTTACGTCGACTATTGATATATCGAGGTTAATCGCAATTCACACCGGATCGACATTGCAAAGGTCATATATCGTCTGGGCAGTCGTCGATAATCTGCAAATACTCCAATAACAACAAATTCTGTTTTTCAACATGCTTCATTTTGTTGTTTAGGACGGTTGATGTAATTCTAGTTCATTAACGACATGACCAAGTGATTGATAACACTAACTACGTATGATTTTCCAAGCCAACTGTTGACTGTAATCGAATACAGTCAACTGCGCGAGCATTCCATTTGTGTAGGGGGACATTCAAGTATTAAGGCGGTTCCACACATTCGCTATTCGGCGAACTCTGAACAACCGCTCCCTATTCGTGGCATGTGCTCGCCTTTTCCCGCAGCGTGTCGATCGTTTGAGACACATCAAAGGAAGCCGAGCATAGGTCTGTTCGTGTTAGTGTCCACATATTCGAGCTTTTACGCATACCAAGGATCGCGAGTATACGAGTAATACACTTGCAAGTTATTTCGAGTAAGAAATCGCTGGAAATACTAATTATTCGTAATTTTTCTCTTTGTTGTACAAAGTAATAAGTGTTTTTAGAATTGATAAAATAGAGAAATTTGAAGTAATAAAGTAGTGATGGAGAAATTTTATTTATTATCTCCAACGTGTTCATATGCATGTTTACAACTGCTATTCGACTATAAAGTTTAATGGACATGAGATTTAAACCGCAAACATTTTTATTCACCTTATTTTACTTTTATTAAGCGTCCTAAAATTTCACAGTATTGAACGTGTATTGACGTTTTTAGCATTATCTATTTTTGTAGTAGTATAAGCATATACTTCCTGTACACGAAATGTTTAGGAAAAAAATGAGAATAAAAAGTACTGTGATAATAAATAATAAAAATATAACACTTAAATGTAATGAAATATATTTGAATAAATAAATAGAGTGGGATGTTGTGGAGACACAAATTAAGATGGTTATATAATATTGATTATTTTTGAGTGGATAAAAATTATAATGATTATAAGGATCTTAAATTCGAGATTACCGATTACCATAGCTGAATCCATATTGTAACATAACTAAATTAGGGAGGGTGCTATGGTAAGCTGGCCCACATTGGGGCGTCAATTGTAACTTTCTTAAATAAGGGGTGTCCGGGTAATCAGTCCCTCGTTGAGCAAGCCAATTGTATCAAAATTAAAAAGTCATGGGTGATATGGTATACTCAACTTACCTTGCCCACTCTGCAACTTGATAAGCAGCTCTCCCTTCTATCAAGGATTTAAAATTTGAAAGGTCGGGGTTCGGTCCATTTAATTGTCGTGAACCACACATGTATTTTCTTACTCAAAGAAAAACGTAACTCGATAAAAATTGGTTTAATTTAACACATAAAAACATACTATGCCTAAACTACTCATGCACACATTTTCCCTTATGTTCCCCCAAAAATAACACGCATTATAGAAAACACAAAACATACATTTTATTTCGTAATTTTATTTACGAGTCTAAGAATCCGAAAAAAACACAATGAGGGATCTAAGAACTCTCTTTACATTACATATAAATTGTTTAATTTTTCTTATTAACTCATTTGTATCTTATTACTCCACTCTTCCCTAAGTATAACATTCCTTTAAATGGAGTAAATAGAGATAACAACATACGCTTCTTAAAATAGTGGTGACGCATACAAATAATAATAATACTCTTTAATGTACGATTGATTACTTGTGTAACAAAATTTAAACCTCAATAATTGCAGAAAATAGTGATGTTAAAGAATAAAATAGTGATGGACACAATCCTGTATCTTTAAACTTCCTGGGTCCTCTGTTTTAAAGGATTAAGCTGTCAGAGTGCGAAACATTTCGCTGATTCTCGATAGTTCCCATCAGTTCCCACCATAATATGGATTAAAGCAAACGCCAACCAACTCAGCCTCATTTACGTANCTAGGAGAGAACCGAAGTGCTGTTTCCCAGACGGTTTCAGGTGTAAACCGTGCTGGGTAAAGTCCTTGGCAGTCTAACAATATACTCTGTGCAAATATAGAGGATTTGGTGTTGGATGCTATGTTTTAATTTAAAAAAATGTTTTTGTCTTTTTAGTCATGGACATGCCCTTTAGTAATATTATCGTACAATTGACCTTATCCTATAAAGTCAAATCGTACATCGTACACGCGGCTAAATTATCGTACAAAAGATCATTGCCGTACACCTGGCAACTCTGGTTTCCATTCTTTATGCAGCGCGCGAACCCAGAAAACGACTTCTGTTCCACTTGGGTCACAGATTACTTAAGAATTCCATTTCTGTTTCTGAGCGAAGTTGACCACAGTCAGCCATGAGTTGATTACAGTCAACTTTTTTGGATGGAAATGGATAGTTTTTTTATGTCATTTACATGATAATTTTCACACAATTTTCTTTCTTGTTTTAAATTTTTTTTTGTGAAAAATACGTAAACTTTTAAAACTCGTATTATATAATTAGAGATATATTTAACGATGTTTACCTTTTAATTACGTTTATTATCTGCAGATTACAATTGTTTATAATTATAATTTACAATAACAACCATTTTGGAACCATTCCATTGTTGACCAATACAACTGGCACGGGAGAATTAAAAAAAAAATTATTGTAGCATTTGTAAATGGGAAATGTAGCGTGTTATTGAAGCTTATCTACAGGGAGCGATAGGAGGTAGGAGTTGGGTGGTAGGTTGTTGATAGTAGGAGGGTTTACCAACACCTTGACCAACGTGGAGAGGTTAGTAGTAGTAGTTAGTAATAGTTAATTGATACAAGGAGGAGGGTTCGCATTTCAGCAGTCACAGCTTCATGAACTGGGACATTAACGTGAAAAGCTGAACCCGGGCAGAATTGTTGAATAGCAAGAACGCTACCATCTGAGTCACAAGAGGGGTATATAAAACAGTATAAACAATAAAGACACTATGTATTATTGAACTATGTAAGATTGACAATGACTTTTGTTAAGTAAAGAGTTTATATTACTTAGTACTGTGTAAAATATAAAGGCGTATTACTTATTAATTTACAAGTACTACTTGCTGAGGTTTTTCGTAATATCAGAATTTCAAGGAGATGAGAGACTAAAAAAGCATATCTCATTATAGGAAAATAAATAAAACAATTTTTCTATGTTTTGAAACAGTTTGACGGAACTGAAAATTCATGTTTTTGTCTTTTAGTCATGGACATGCCCTTCAGAGAAATTATCGTACAAAGGCAAATCGTACATCGGGCACATGGGTAAATTATCGTACAAAACGATAATTATCGTACATGTGGAAACTCAGGGACGGTGGAAAGATAACAGTAGCGACATAAAGCTTAGGAACCATTCCGGTTTTTTTTCTATTCAAAATTTCGTTCAAGTTCCTCATTATTTATATACTTGTACATTGTTTTACTTTTCAATAAAGTAAAGTAGTCGAATTATTTTACATATATATTTTTAAAGTGAATTTTCGTACTATGAAAATTCCTCTTTGTTTATTATTCAATTAATGACACGTAATAAGTTAAACTTATTTTATTATTGTGAAAGATAGTACTCATTTTCATAACAAGTGCGGGATTTATTTCCGAAAGGGGAGCAAAATCATGCATATTCAAACACGTCCACAAAAATAAAGAAAAGAGTTTCATTATTCCATGATAAGTTTGTGAGTAAACTAGGAATGTATAGTAAATATCGATATATCGATATTTTTCTTGCGATATATCGATATTTTTGATCCCGATATATCGATATCGAAATGGCACTATCGGGTCCGATATTTTTTTTCAACCTAGAAATTATTACCAATTAAGGGGAATTTCGGATAAGGAAAGAAACCGTAAGGGAAAGAAACTTTTTGGCTACTCAATGGAGACTTTTTCGCTGAACCTGAAGATTCTGGTCCTCTAGCAACACTGTAGCTAAGATAGCATTTAGCCAGAGTTACTCCTGTTTATTTTATCAGTATTTTCGAATTGTTGTCGTAAGTAAAGTAGTCTGTTGTTGAATTCAAGGGGTAACTCGTTGATCTGTTGTTCATTGGTGCGATTAATTTGTGATTGTGATATCGTCTGCTGTTTGGAACGTTTTTGAGAAGATTGATCCGAAGACAAACTTTGTGACTTGTAATTTATGTGGGAACCGATACAAAACGAGTGGAAACACTATTAACTTGGCGTCACACCTCAAAAGTAAACATGGTAGTGCTTTCGCCTCGCTTTCAGGGGTTGGAGCTAGAAAACGTAAGGTACCTCCAACCTCCAAGGCAGGTCCAAGTAGTTCTTTTCGAAAGGAAATGGAACTGACAGAGTCAGAATCTCTTTCTCTTCTTGGGGATGAGGATAGTACTGATACTGTTGATGATGCCTCTTTGATTGACGACGCTTCACCTGGTGAGCCGACTTATGAAAATATGAGTACTTCATCTGCAGACGAGCCTTCTTTTACAAGCCCAGCACCTCCCAAGAGGCAACGGACACACCGCCGACTGCTTTCTGAAGATGGGTTCCTTCGAGGAGGGTAGGCCAACACACCAGAAAATCACACAAGCTCTGATTTACATGGTATGTAAGGACAACTTTCCGTTCGCATGCGTTGAAAAAGAAAGGATGAAATTTTTTTTTNACAAGCCCAGCACCTCCCAAGAGGCAACGGACACACCGCCGACTGCTTTCTGAAGATGGGTTCCTTCGAGGAGGGTAGGCCAACACACCAGAAAATCACACAAGCTCTGATTTACATGGTATGTAAGGACAACTTTCCGTTCGCATGCGTTGAAAAAGAAGGGATGAAATTTTTTTTTAACGGCACTCCCACGCTTTAAACTTCCCTCCAGGGTGACAATAACCAAATTGGTCGAGCAGCGTTACTTCACAACAAAAGTAATTGTGAAAAACATTGTCAAATGCCGAACACGTATCAATGACGAGTGATACCCTAACACTCACTAATTCTACGAGGAGCTTCCTCGTCATGACCGTCCACCTTCTCAACAAATCAGATGGGATGTTGGAAAGCATTTCTTTGTCCGCGCAACGTTTGGAAGTGTCTCACACAGCTGATAGTATTAAAGAAAAATTCGTCGAAATTACAGAGGACTATGGAATTGAAAAAGAAAAGATACTAACCACGACAACTGACAGTGGAGCTAATATAAAAGCTGCAGTCAACAGTTTTTTGAGTGAAGGGAAAAGAATCAGCTTTATGGCTCATATTATCAATTTGATCGTGAATGGAGCACTCAAAGACATCAAGGGATTCAGAAAACTTGAAGACTACACCAAAGTTATTGTGACTTTCTTCAAACACTCTTTTAACGCCATGGATGCGCTCAGAGCTGATCAGATAGCATCAGGTAAGAAGGAGGGTGAGGTACTGATTTTAATCCAGGCTGTAAGTACTAGATGGAACTCCAACCTGGATACGATGGAGAGTTTTGTTACCCTTTCAGGCCCAGTGGCAAAAATCCTCTCCTCCATGAGTGGTTGCGGCTCGAGCCGGAATGTTCTCGATATGATCCCAGCATCTCAACTAAAAGTAATGCGAGAGTTAATATCACTACTCAAGCCTTTCAAACAGGCAACTGAAGATGTTAGTGGCGATAATTATGTTACAGCAAGCCTGGTTGCTGAAACAGGAAATGGAGAACCCATCAAAACCAGCAAACTGAAAAAGAAGTTGGCCAGTCCGTGGCAAACAGTCCTTCTAGAATGGTTGAAGAAGTATACCCCGAAACACAAGTTGGCCAATCTGTGACGAAAAGTATTCTGAAAGGGGTAAAAGAAAGATTGGAGCCGTTGCAAAACCAAATGTTTCTGGCAAAAGCCACAATCCTCGATTTAAAAAACTTCATTTATCATATGGTTTGGCGGTTGGTAAAGCAGTGACGGTCCTTTCTGCGGAAATTCGGGCGGAATATAAAAGGAGGGGACAGCTATCGCCAGAACTTAAACAACCCACTTCAACACAATTCAATAAGGGTATGCCTTCCATTTGAAACAGGCACGAAGAAATTGTCAAAACTGCATCAACGAGTCAGCAAGTAACTGAGAGAGGCGTCCTCCCGAGTGACTTCAAACAATATTTAGACCAACCCATCCTGCCAAAAGACTCAAACCCTATACAATTTTGGATTGACAGTCGCCACTTTACCCCTGTGCTCTCAGAAATCGCCCTGGAGTACTTGATTCCTTGTGCCTTGTCGGTATCACCTGAGAGGGTTGCTTCAGCAGTGAACCTGTGTGTACCAGTTCTGAGAAGTCGGCTTAGTGGGGAACACATAAAGCAACGAGTCTTCTTGACTTCAATCCCAAAGAAGTATTGGTTTGATTGACCCAGCATGATGATTCACTTCTTTCATTATATTCATGTCTTTCATTATATTTTTGGGTAAATGTATGAACATTTTTTATGGGTGGATTTTTTATGTACCTATACCCACCTAACAAACATTGAGGTTTTATAAATTGAATTCGTAATTTTGAAATTTAGATTAGTTATATTGGAAAAAAATTAGACAAAAAATATCGAAGACTGATATATCGATATTTTTCACCGATATATCGAATTACTATTTCGATATTATTTTCAATATCGATAGTCGATATATCGATATTATTCTCCGATAGTTGCATCCCTAGAGTAAACTCTTGGTCAGAAAGTCTGATTGTTCATTGAAAAAGAAATCAAGGATGAGCAGAGGAGGTTTTATAAGAGCCGAAGCACGTATATAAAAATATCCCTTCCGGTTAATTTGTCGCGGTTGCAGATAATCATGTTTCTTGTTTATGGACGAGTTAAGCACTCTTCAGAAAAGATGTTCGTGTTTTCTAGGTTGCTGTATAAAGCACTCTCAATGACATCTCCCCACCATTTCACTACAAACATGAGGGGAAATTTAGCGCTTGACTTGAAACCAACACCTACTCCACCGGACTAATTACATCCAGTCATTATGTTTTATCCGATTGGCTCCCGCTCAATTTCCCTCACATATTTAGTTCCTTCGCTCCATAAAGAAGGCAGCGATTCGTATGGAAGGCTATTGAAAATGCCCTGTTGACCAACCGTATATGAATTGTTGCAATATTTATCATAGAAAGTCTTTGAAATTATCTATTCCGTCTTCACTCCTTAGCTTGCAGTGTTTGACAGTTGTGAAGGTGTTCAAGGCTCATAACCACAGATTACATCTCGCTACACAACAATTCAGGTAAGAATATCTAAGAATCTTATTTTCAATATATTATTATAATATAATATATTATAATAATATATTGTAGTATGATCGTTACTTCTGGTTTATCATCGCGGGCACAAATGATGAAATCGTTTCGCTTTTCGTAGGTAAATTGAGTTGGTGTATAACAATGTATATTATTTACTTTCTTATCTTGTTTTGAAAGAACACTGTCGAAAATAAGTAGATTTTTATGGAGTATAAATGTTTATGGTCGGGTTAGTATTGTCGCGAAATCATTCGGTAATAATCCTTATCTCTAATACATGAACAAGCCGGTTTTGCGCTCATGCTGAAATCCATCCTTTTAAAGTTATTAAAAACAATTCAAGTTTTAACAATTTATGCTATAATAACTTTAAATGTCAGCTTTTAGTTATAAAATAAATTTTACCGTCAAAAATAACTTTAAAATGCGAATGACCACTTGGAGAATAAGCTATTTGTGTCATAATAATATAATTAATAAGAGTGTTTATTAAAGCACATGCCTTTTTTCTTTAATGTAACATAAATGTAATTACTTTAATTATTATGTAAAAGTACCTGAAACTAGACTGCTATTCACGAAAGCCTGCAGTAACCAAATTCAATATGCATATTGCCAACATCAACGAAATTAACCCTCAAAACTCTACCGCGTTCTTATAACTGCCGTTAACGTCCTTCTAATCAGCTTATGTTATAAGAGGTTAGCGTCCACAACGTCTTGGATGTACCCAGTAAAAAGCAATGTCACGCAATTAAGGAAAACAGTATGTTGTGAATTGGAACTTATTAAAAGAAATATTACTTCTCAACCTCGTGTATCAAAATAATTAAAACCCATATAATTCATGTTCACTAATAACTTACAAAACAAATGTATGTTTCATACGGTGACATGTTTTAAAGAAATTATTAATGTTTCGTGCTTTCCAAAATTTCTTAAACGCCCTGATGCATCTCTGAACTCTTGAACAACAATCAGCAATTTTCTTTATCGCGTCTAAATTAAGTGGCCATCTATATTTTTAAATTAATTGTGTAATTAATCAATAAATGAAACTAGAACTAGTCGTCATTATGAACGATAAAATAAAAATTTCACCTCTTCGTAAAAATAAAATTTTGTGAGGCAAATAATTGAAGTAATGTGTATAAATATGAACTGTCACAAAAGCGTCTATTTGCAGTAACAGAATTCAAATTAATAAGCTACACAGAAAACAGAAAAATTCGTTTTACAAGCGAAAAGCACCTCGATTTTCAACAATCTGATCTGAACAGTAGGGCGCACAGTGCCAGAAAATGTTGGCTGACGTTGGCGATATTAAAAGCATCCAAACTGTCACGGCAACGTATACGCGAGGAACATTAAACAAATATATCATTATCCTTAAGGATCGATGGAGAGTGATTACGTTGGCTATACCGTGTAACATCAAACCAGTTAGATTAGAAGTAATTAAATAATTTACCATAAATAAGCTGTTACCAACCACGTACGTAGAGGACAATATAGTGCTCTACAGCTGCAATATGATGCTATAAACAAAAAGACTCTGTATTTTTCAGTTCATATTTATTTTTCTTCGGTTACATTTTTACGCTGAAAGCTTTCGTGGAATAGCTATGATTATTAACCACTCGATTTTCATTTGAATACAAATCATTACTTGTGGACAATCTCATTTCAAGCCTACAGAGGTTGACATTTGAATGGAATAGGCTACTTGAGACGCATTCCATCCCTTACATCCCATGAAACTATATGTAGATTTGTTAATAACGAATTGAAGTTTTGCTGTTATTGGCTGACAGAATCATTCATGGTCAAAGTTGAGCAATGCTTGAATCCTTTTCATAAAAATCTTTTTCATGTCTCATGTGTGTCACAGTGAATCGCCTTGCAGAAGGAATAAGAGAATTATTTCCTGCTGTAAATACCCTAATTAATACTTGAAAGAAGACATTTTTGAAAGTTCCTAATTTTGATTGTTGTGGTGTAGTTTAAAACAACGAAAACTGCAAACAAGCGGCTACACTTCAGTTAATACAAAACATTGGTGTTCGGTATATTTATGGTCTCAGAAAGTTCGATCACGTATTCATATATTACAATTAAAATGGCTTACTATGCCTCCACAATCGACCAACTATGCTTGGAAATGAAACTGATCATGTTAATAATTTATTGAAGTTTATAAATATATTTTTCTTTCCTTTTCCTCTTTTTCCGTTCCTTTCATTCTTCCTTTTCCTTTTATTTTTTAATATTATAGTTGTCAGAATTTATTTATTTTTTAATATAATGTATTAGGCAATTGTTGTCTGTCCTTTCCTATCATCTTTGCGTTTAGACGTTTAGTGAATCAGGAGGGCATTTTAGTAGGTATGGTCGAGGTATTCGGCGAGTTCCACACACAGGTGGGAAACTGCATTTTTCTCCTTCTTCAAGGACTCGAATGACCTGAATATTGGCGAGCACTAAAGTCCCAATTTAAAAAACACTACATATTTTCCATTAGATGGAATCATATTTTAAATCATCTTAACTAAAGTTTGTTTCAACCTTGTATCCTTAATTATATGATTTGCGTTAATTGTTTAAATAACTTTCGATTCTCTGATGTAATTTTGATTTTTATGTAATTCTCATTATTTCGTAGTTTTATTTATCATTTTAAAATTCAATTATTGTAATTTTAAATATTATTGTAAATTTGCATTTTTTGTAAGTGTGACCTGTACATGGTTTGGGAGAAGAACAGACCAGATGGTTTGAGTCAAACACAATAAATATTCTATTCTATTGTATTACATTTTTGTATTTTAGTATATGGATGTAGTCTTTGGGTGTTTTGACGAATTAAAGTTTTTGTGAAACTTTAAAGAGTACCTTAAAGCTTAGGTTAGTCATATGTTTTAATTTAGAGGCAATATTCCGAGAATAAGATAAAATGGGATTTTTCTCTATTTTGTATTTGACAATATTCTTCAATTTCTCAAATATATTCATTTTTATTCATTTTGCATGTATTAAGTCATGAAATTGTACGGATGTTACGGCCCTAAGGATTGCAAAAAGATTTTTAAGGTTATGAATGTCGAAAATTCGTTTCTGGTAAGTTCATGGCCTTGTCTGATGGGAAATACACCATGCTAATTTTTTTAAGTCGTAGTGTAGTTAGAGAAATATTGTAAGATTCTCCCTGAGTACGTTGGTTGCCGTTGCCAATGAGTAGTGAGCATCCCTGTAGAGTTATTAACTTGTATATCCAAGATGATTTGTTTGCTCAGAATCCAAATTGTTTTGACAAAAACGTGACGAATATTTTATTTTATTAATTTGAATCGAAATAAAACTGTCTGCTGAAAAAATCAAGTCATTTTTCTTTGTTAGTCATTATGCTCTTCGTTATTTACATTATGTGTTATTTTTATGTACATTTAATATATTTATCTCAAAATTCCAGATCCAATATGGGAAAGCATTTCGGAGAGTTGTGTAAATTAAACGGTATAATTACATTCAAACTTTCACCATTTGAACAAAAAGCTATCCCCCGACATGAAATTTATGGATGGTGGAAAAAAACGTGGTTTCGTATTCGATCTAATATGTTCCGCGTTGCTCCCCGTAAGTAGTGCGTTTAATATCCTGTCTTTTAGGAAATATTTAAAAATTAATGTGTGTTTCCATTACAGCTTTCATTCTTGCTGCCTTAGCTTATTATGCTTGTGAAGCAAAACACAAGCAACTTATGAGAAAGGATCCCTCAAAGTACATAAATGATCAGTAAATGAAAACTTGAATGTAAAAATATTATTGAATAAAGAATTTAGAAGTTATAATTGGTTTCATTTACAAGAATTTTACGTTTGTGTAAGTCACTCTTCTTGTGTTACTTTTTGGCACATATTCTCGGGTATTCAGAATAGATTAAAAATAGATTTTTTTTTAAGATTTAGCGTTTGCGTAGTAAGAAAATTTCAGTGAATCGAAAAAAAAGTACTTTGCGTAATTCACACTCTGGAAGCGAACAAATCCATCCCCTGAATTCCGATGGAAATGCCCAGAGGTAGTGACCGATTTGACAATTCTGTGTCAAAAGGTAAAATCTTAACGAACCTCTTTAAAATAAAAACAATTACTTACGCGTTTGTTATAATATCCGAGAAATAATAAATTTTATTTTCAAAGTTATTAACCTTTACTGATTGTTACTTCAAACTATGACAATACTACAAATTACTATCAAAACAATTATATTAAAAAATCAGAAACAAAATTATTCAGAAGTGTCGCAAGTGACAATATACTCGAGAATAATTTTGGACATGTTGGGAATCGAATTACGTCACCACTTTCGTTTGGCTGGTATCACATTGGCTCTTGCATCCAGCCAGCTCCAAATACACTTAGCACTGGAGTCCTGCAAGATTCGTTAACTCTTGGAGACTTAATAATAATAATAATTTATTAATCTACTAGTGAGAAATACTCGGTGGCAGATGGAAAATTAGACATAATAAAAGTAAACATAATATAAACAAATTAAATGAAAAAATCTTCAACCAAATATCTATAAAATATTCATATAAACTGAATAAAATGTTCATAAAATTAGCACATAGGAAACGAGAAAGAAATTACAGTTAAGAAAATAATCTAAATGAGGCCCATGTGTGAATATTCACATACGTACTCAAACAATTTCGCTGGCAAACAGATACAGGCGCACACTCATACGTGCAAGCATGCTTCAATATACGACATACATCATTGCTCCTCCTACACCCATAACTTAAAAATAGTTGCTGTAATATAATTAAAAGAAATTAATAACACCACAATAGGATGGCTGTGAACAATCACGCTCACTTCTCATCACTACACTACTATTCGTGATACCCTTAGTCCCTATTCATTTCACTACACTGCTCTTCACATGTGCTCCTACTTCGAAGAAGCAAGAAGACGGTTGCGGAAACATGTTACTCTTTTTGGTAAGTGTTGTTGCAGGTAAGTTATGCCAGTCGACAATGGTTCTAGTCACAAAGGAGTATTTCCTAATATTCATTTTCTGTTCCTATATTTTATTTTACGTTCCTGGTCGCCGCGATGTAGTTCTGTTGGTTGGTGCTTAATGCAACTGACTATCGACTTTCGATTGTCTAAACTTTCAATGCAAGACATTCCTACTGCTGTGTACCAACAGCACTTCGGAGAACTAAAAAACCTCTATTTGGATCATATGTTCATATACACTGATGGCTCAGATATGAATAATTCCGTTGGTGCTGCTTTCCAGTGCAATAGTACCACCTGTTCTTTCCGCCTCTATTCCTTTTGCAGCGTGTACACTGCTGAAAAATTTGCAATCCTTGAGGCGCTTACGTTCAATCAGCCATCTTCAATAAGGCGTGTGGTTCTTTGCAGTGACTCTATTAGTGCTCTGTGGTCATTGTCTTCACTGTACACTTCTGACACCCTTACGCTGACAATTCAGACACTAATAAGCCATCTAGTATTTCAAAATTTTGAAATAGTCCTTTGTTGGGTTCCTGGGCACGTTGGTATTCTGTGTAATGAAGCTGATGAGGCAGCGAAGCGGGGAACGTAAAGACCTGGGTGTCATCCCGTGCGAACAGACGTAAAGAAGTAATCCTTACACGTCTTCGTATTAGCCACTGCTATCTCACCCATGGTCATCTCTTATGTGGTGAAATTCCTCCATCTGTGAAACTTGCAACACAACACTTACCGTGTAACACTTTCTTCTGGAGTGTCTCAACTATAGTATCAGCCGGCGGCGGCACAATCTACCCAACAGTTTGAACGTTAAGCTGGGGCAAAATGAACCGATTTTGATGCGTCCTTTTAGATTCCTCCAGGAATGTGGCCTCTGAAACCGTATCTGATCTTTCTTCGTATGTCATTACTCAAATCCATACACGAAACGGGACTACTCCCACAAGTTCTCGGTAGGGTTTGGATTTAAATTTCTTTAAATTTAAATTTTTTTCTGTCTAAATTTTTTTCTTTGTTTTCGGTTTTTATAATGTTTTAGGAATCATTTGTCTCTGTACAAGACAGTAGCACTTCTACATATTGCCATAGCAGAACGCTGCAACCCCCAAAGAAAGACGCTATAACGCTCCAGCCGCCAGCCATGTCTTGTTTATACCACCTAGCAACCGACAATACGTATGCCCAGATACTCTATATCCAAGACCAACACATCGAACTAAGCCAGATGAACACGTAAACATTATACGTTCCATAGAACCAATGGAGACGTATTGATACCAAGTAATTATACAACGCGTCATAAATGTTTACTTGGAAAGATGAAGGCTTGTTTGGATAGATGAAAGCCGGCCAACAATACTACCGAGGTGTAATCAGAATGATAGCAACGACCAAACTATTAGCTCAGCTCTTGATCAGGAAGGACCTGTCTCTCCGACGCAAGAGCTTCGCTAGCCGAGCGACGCGAAAGCGCTGCACGCCAAACCGCTCACGCCCACTGCCGAGCCAACGGCGAAGCTCTGGCCGCTGAACCACTCACCAGCTGTCGGGCCAAAATGCTGCCCGACGTCATCAGAAAGGATCGATGGGACTCAGTCTCGCTCCAACTATCGACGCTGTGTAGAGGCACGACGGCGAAGTGCTACCACCATATGAACAATTGGGACCATCGACGCTGTGTAGTGGTTCGACTAGGAAATGCTACCAACCTACAAACAATTAGGAGTCGTGAGTTTAAGCTACAAACTGAACAATTCTCTCTTCAAGAAAGCAGCTGACAATGATCATTACGTGCCCCCTTGCTATCATTAGGCACACGAGTATTCTTTTCCAATATTTGTTATATGCTCGACCAGAAATAAACTTGTCCTGTCCTAAGGGGAATTCTATTACGAAGACAATTTCAGCATTGAAATTTGTGAAGTAATTTCCCGGAGCAACAGTCTCTCTCTTTTTATGTTTGGATATATTGTAATTCAGGAGGGTTTTTAGTGGGCATGGTTGAGTCATTCGGCGAATCCCAAACGCGGAGAGAGTAATGTTGGCTCTCCTTAGTGCGTAACTCCATTTTCCCTACATGTACAAAATTTAGGGCTCCAATGACCTCGATGTCTGCGAGCCGTAAAGCCCCACAAAAAAGTACGGTTGGTGGAGCCTCGCGTTCACTGATTTCCAAGCAAGCGTTCCTAAGTAGGCTTTAAAGAAAGCACAAAGACGCGCTAACTTACTTCGATTGGAAAATGTGCTCCACAGTAAATTTATATTACTTGTTATCCCTAACAAATTTCTCACCAATTCTTAGTATCCGAACTCATTCATTGATCTGACCCTCCCTATAATGATCCCAAGAAGCGTCATCGTACTCCAGTATAGGTCGGACTAATGAAATGTATGCCAAGCTTTTAGATTTCGAGTTCCCTTTTCTAAGTACTCTTCTCACTAAGTTCAGTGCTCTCCAAGCTTTCTGTGTTGTGTATTTTCATGTTCTGTCCAATTCCAGTCACGAGAAATTATAACAATGAAGTATTTACAACTTCAAACTTCAGGAATTGTCTGATATTTTAATGTATAGTTAAGAGAAGGTTTTATGTTTACAAGGAAAGTGATCTAGAAAAACAAAGATTTTTAGAGGGTTCATTTTCGTGTTATTCGCCTCAGCCCATTTCGACAATTCGTTTAGATCGCACTGTAATATATAACGATCTGTCTTCTTTAATATTCCGATATATATTTCAATTATCTGAAAATAAGCGCACTACCGAACTGATATGCTCCGATTTGTCGCAAGAAAAAGACGTGGGCCCAGAACACTTCCTGAGGTACTCCCGACGTCACCCCGATTTCTTTAGAGAAGCACCCATCTATTCTAACTAGTGAGTGATCCCGAAGAAATTCACTAATCCATTTGACAACATGCGAATCAATTTCTAACTTCGCCATGTTTGCGAGAAGTCGATCATGTGGCACTAAGTCAAACGCTTTTCCTAGATCAAGAACTATTTCATCAGTCGCCCTCCCTCGTCAAGTGATTCAGCTAAGTCCTTTCACATGAGTACCGGAACTGACGCTATGTGTGGGATGTAGAAAATTATTTTTGTCCAAGTATTCTTCTAATAATTTGCAATGATGTGATCCATCTGTTTACATGCTACGGAGGTTAAGGTAATTTGTCGATAATTACTAACTCTTGAGAATTTTCCTTCCCCATTAATAACTTTTTAGAAAGAAATTTGTGATTATTTTGGTAGTCAGGTCCTTTTTCTCGATTTTTATACGCTTCTCTTACTTTAACTTTCGAACGTCTAATGTAACTATTATAGTGTTCAGGGTCGGAATTTTTTCTAATTTTTTATGGGGAACAATTTTTTTAATGTTCTTAAATGTTATATTCTTAAAATTTAACAAAATTTCTTCCATGGAGCTCCCCTTACCGGCCCATTTCGCGTTATTTTGAATTAGAAAAAAAACTAGAAATTTGGCACATTTGTTTTATTATATTGATAAATTATTGTTTCCTGTAGTCTAGAAATTTGAGAAGTAGCCCAGTGGACTTCTAAGATATCCACACGGTAGTTTAGCTTATCCTCCGGTCGAACAAGGAAAACGTCGAGAATACCGTTCCCTCTGGTCGGTTGCATCATTACTTGATAGTAGCCACAATCCCAAACACGATTGTTTACTAATGATTGATCATTGCTAATCCTAAGTCACCCTCCCAGTCAACGTGCGATAAGTTAAGATCCCCGCCGATAATGCTATTTCTTATATTTGAATTGAGACCCATTTCATTAACTAATTTTTCTATCATTCGTATATCTACACTTGGAGCTCTATATATTTCTGTAATTTCTAGAGCTTTCCCTGAATGATCTTCAATTTCAATAGATATCAATTCGTGAACTTCATCTACCGAGCTTACAGAGCAGGATATACTGTTTTTCACTGAAGCTCCATTCCCACGACTCACACGGTCCCGTCTGAAAACCAAAATATCAGAACGAAATATTTCTGCACATTTCACTTTCTCTGATAGCCACGACTCCGTACCAATAATAGTATCTGGTTCATAAATATCAATTACAGTGAGAAATTTTAATTTAACTTTATTTTCATTAATTTCGACCTCTCTTGGTCTCCTTGTATATATGGCTTCCGCGAAATAAGGATCTCTGAATAGTTTTGTCTCATTTGCTTAATATCCACTGCACAGCATTGATGTTATTGTAACATTATCCGGTCCCGCCATGTGGAGGCGTGTGCCTCACCTACAATCTCATTGCTTCTCGTATTCCTACTATACTTTATGTAAAAATTTCATAAAGTTTGTTTTATTTCCGATATTAACTCTCTTTTATTGTTTTAATCTGATATGTCTTGTCTTTTATAACCTTTTAGATATTCTGCTCGTTTATTCCTATACATTGGACAATCCCATGGAATATGATCAGGTGTTTCTTGATCTAATCCACAATCACATTTGTCATCTGTCTCTTCTCCAAATCTTTTGAAATACCCGTGTCCTGTTATAAATTTATGTACCGCTTTTGGAAGGTTAAATCAATTCCTACTTTCAGATGTGAGTTAAGGGCGAACCTCGAAGAGAAAAAACGTCTGTCCAGTTCTCCGCAAATAAACCGGTTACCTGCTACTTTCTGTGTTTCGGTCTGTCGACAGCTGGCTTCCTCCCGCGTGCACGCCAACCTGTGACGAAGCGTTTTGCGTGTGACGGTGAGAAAAAAAAAGAAGAAACAAAAAAACTTCTATCATAGTCTCGACGGAGCAGTGGCGTGCGGCCATTGGCCGCTGGGTAGGAGGTCCTCGCCCGAGGAGCGGATGAGGACCATGCGTAGCCGCTGCGATAGTATATATTAAGTTTAATTTGCATGCTCTTAATTGTAGGTGGCGTCGAGCTCAACCTGGGGTTGATATCTAGCGACGATTCTGTTTTGGAGGGTTTACAGGCCGGATTGAGGGATTTTTGTTCGGGCAAACCAAAATCCTCTCAGATATCAACCGGTATCAAGAGAGGGTGGAGGTACTGGAATTCCCGGTTGTTGCTTGGAGGTGGAAAACCAATTTCTTGGTGTACCAGTTCCGGAGAATTATAATTCTAATCTTCAGCGTGCAGACCGACAGGACGAGTCGTGGCATCGAGACACATGAACGTGGTCTTGCTCAACAACTGAGGTGCTGCTTGATGATCGGGACATTGAGAAGACACATCGAGTAGGCAGACGGCCTATTGTAAAGATGTCCTCTTACAAGAAGCGGGAGGAAATGCTAATGGCGCCAGCTAAGTTTCTGTGTGATTCTCCTTTGCGAGTGGCAAAGGACTTCTCCGCGTCTGAGCGCCATACACGCTCTATACTTGGCTCGTATTTGAAAGATGCGCGGGAGCAAGTCCAGCATCCGCTTCGACAAGTTTGTGGTGGAAGCGCGATACTACTCGCTAGCACAGCTGGAAGCCTTCCAGAAGGAGCAGCGTCTTGAACGTGTGACCAGCCCGAGCGCGTCATGTCAGCGGCGACGCAGTCACCACAACCCCCGGGTGCGACACTACCACCGCTGGCGTCGGCTGCGTCATGGTTGCCTCACTAGCAGCAGTCCTTGCCGCCGCCGTCGCAGCGTCAGTTCCAACTTCACCCTCGCTGCGAGCCTTACCAACACCATCGCTACCGCCGATAGTGACGGAGCTGTGCCCTTCTGTTAACGGGATCAAGCGCGCTCGCCCCTTTTCCTACTTGCCAGTTCATCAGCGTCAACTACCCCCTATCACAGACTCCCGAGTACCTATCTTCAAGCGGCACAGCAGACTCCCAAAACGGTGACAAATCACACCGAGAAAAACACCAGAACAAGTAAAGGGCAGAGGCGGCAGTAGGATTTATTGTATGCAACTCTGATGGTAGGATTCTGGAATGCGGGGGTTTTCTGAGTTTCCTTGAAAAATTTCACTTTTTGGGTTTGGTCGAAACTTTTTCAAAACAGGAAGATAATTCATAAATAATTCACACGTATTTACAACCGTAGCGAAACACCTTAAAAGAGGAGGCACGCCCGGCGGCATCCTGGTGGAGTCGTGGTTATGTACAGAAATGAACACTCAAATCGGTGTGATAAAATGAAATCCAAAGTAGAAAATGCCTTATGCATTAAAGTACTAATAGCAAACACTGAGTTACTAATAGTTATTGTTTACAGACACGGTGATAAGTCAAAATACCAAAACAAAAACTTTTACACGGAAATGAGTCAGATGATAAATAGTCTCGAAAATAAATATCCTAACGCGAGTATAATTATAATGGTATACTTCAACGCCCGAATCGGCGATATCAATATCCCGCCTTAACGATTTTGCGTTTGTAAACGTGAGAAATAGTAGGGATAAAATCAAACCCGGAAGGGTGGGACCTGCTTAATTTCTGCATCATACATAACCTTACAATACTAAATGGTACATACGGATCAGATTTAGAGGGGAATATAACATTTATGAACGAAAATGGGGAACGCGTGATAGATTACGCGTTAGTCAGGGGAAAATTATTACAATACATAAACGACTTTTGGATTGAACCAAGGGTTGACTCACGCCGTACGACAGTATGAGTGAAAATTTATTTTTCACATCAAAACGCACCAGTAGCACACGCACACATAGGATCAGAACTAAGTACAAATGGAGTGACAAGAAATCGACCTATCAAACGAATTTCACACGAAATCTCAAAACGCTACGTAATGATTTCGAAAATAAACTCGCGAATCAAAATTACAATGCTGCAGCAGAGTGTGCATAAAAGTCAGGCTCGAGTATGAAAAGAATTCAGGGGAACAAATTCAGAAAAACATCCGGTATGGTTGAACGACGCGTGCAGATGTGCAGAAACAACCGCAAAATATGCCCTGAAAAAATATCAGTGGTTAGGTGGGATATAAAATCTCACATGATATATGAACACATACCGAATTAGGAACGAAATAGAAATCATATTTACAACCGATACAGTGTTTAATCTATATAAATATATTACACCACAAAATATATTTTTTCATCCGTGTTTTAAAGAACAAAGCGCCTGGAGGAGATGGTGTTCCATCCGAATTTATTAATAAACTAACCAATGATATTGTCACACAAGAGCCCGGCTCGTATAGAACACAGAGGCGGTTTTCATCTCCAGCGGTGGGTCAGGATAGCAGAGTTTTAGTTTTAGAGAAACTCGCTTGGACTTCCCTGTCATAAGTCTTGGTGAAAGGTTAGTTGAAACATGAACTCATGCAAAATACTAACAAAATTTAACGAATCGATTGATTAGAGAGCCCTGAGTGGGCTTGAGAATAATCAGTTGCATGAACCTTCTGGGCGAATGATTCACAATATTCTGACATCCCGAAGTTGATGACCACTCTCGTAGCCACGGTGAAGATTTAGTCAGCGACTCGTCTGGCGGCAGTGCTCGGCCCTCGGGGTACCTCGAATCTCTCGCATAACAACACTGGATGGGTGTCCCTTGCTTTAAGTAAGTTCAGGAAGAGAGCCGCGGGGGTCAGTGGGTGCACTGGCTACGCCTTGGCGGGGTGGTGGAGATGTGTGTCCATAAGGATTCAATAGTGAGGCGTATGTAGTGGGGATTATCTATGGAGATAGAAAAAGTTGCACGCGGCCCGTCAATGGCCCGTGGGAGTGGAAGGGCGTTGTCTGTAGGTATAGATGCACCTAGGAAGAGGGAGGGAGTAGCGTCATATGGAGGGGATGTCAGGGTGCAGCTGCGTCGGCTTTGTCACGTTCCCATGCGTCATCTTGATTGACCACATAGAAAAACAGGAAATGGTGCGTATGTCTTGCGGCTGGCGCTGCAGAATTCCGTCTGGAGGGCCCCGTTTGGGAGGACACTGACTCTATTTAATTAATAAGGCCCAAAGGACACTCACATAGTGAGGGATGTAAATAATCATTAACCTTTCACAAAAGTAGCGTGGTTGAGACCACCGGAGGAGAAACTAAACGAAAGGGCCCATAAAAGTAAACAACGATTTAGCCGTCCGCGTGCGTTGCTGATGAGACGTGTTTGAAAGTGTGGGTGGTAAGATAAAACAGAGTGAGGGATAAACATGCCTCGTCTGACAGAAGCGTGGCTGCAGTGAAAGGACGATTGAATATTAACTAATGAATTTCTTTAAAGAGCAACGTCAGGACGCGCCCTTGTCGTGCACTCGTTGTGAACGTACACTCGTCCGGGGGATTTTTTCGAAAATTGGAGGCGCGAGGCGGAGTCGCTAGTAGAAGTGGGAAGTGAATTAATAAAAGAGGGAGCAGAAGCAATCGGAATCTCTTTTTGCAGCAGTCTGCTTCTTACATCTGTCGTTTTATTAGAAAGTGATAAAGAATGCTCTTCGATCAACTCTCTGAGAACTTTCTTCAGACACACTTCGGACTTCGGATATTACGAAGTTATTCAAAATCAGATATTCCTTCGATTCACTTCGTTGTGCTCATAGACTTACTTTTGAAGCACTTCGTAACCTGTTCAGATAATACTTGGAGTTATTTGTGAAATATTTCGAAACTTCGAAATACTCATTCGTATGTTCAGAGATTTTAAGACAGTTCATTTTTGGAGCATCATTGTGAACTTGGAAATGATGGATCAATTTAAGTTTGTGCAAAGTCGGAACATGCTTACTGAACTCGCGTTCGAGAACGATCATTGGAGGGGTTTACCGGAACATGATGGCGTCGTTCTGCTGAGCCGGTACTGAGAGGCGGTTTTTCCGAAACGAGCGGACGTCCTGGACAGGCTGATGAACGGGAGGAGGTGAGTGTCTGGGGTCATCAGGGCAAGTGTACCCGCACTACCACAATGCTATGATCATCCATCTTTGGTAAAAGGTAACAAACACAAGCTGGTTGCATCCAGTGGTAAGGTAATTATCTGCGAAGAACAGCGTGTGCTACGAGTACACAACTATTAAGGTCCCCGCTCAGAACATTAAAAACATTAGTTTGATCCATGAGGGCCTTATCTAGAAAATGAGCGATTAAGTGAACAACTATTCATGTATTTAACCAATATTTGCCTTCAGAATAATAATTGATGTTTGTGTTTCACATCAAGGTTTTCTGCTTTGTGTCTTTGTTTTTTTTGGAATGTCTAATGGGGATAGAGAAGAACGAAAGCATGATAAATTTAGAAATTTTGTACTGGTATTCAATAAATAATTTAGTTATTTTGTTTTTAAATTGCGTTTTCCTTGTGAGATAACTGTATGTGTGTTCATCTATTTTTTAAAAATTCGAATCCTAAATTCATTTCGATGAATATCCTGAAATCTCATGTGCTCTTTTGAGTTCCTAATTAATTTAGAACTTCATTAATTTTTAGGACAATTTGGCGCCCAACACTAGAGACTCACAACGTTTTTGACACATGGTCATTTTTTATCATTGTTAAGTCTCATTTAATTACAATTAGGTACTCCGAAACGGGATAATTGATCAGTTAATTAATTAATAAGGAGTCATATCACAATATATACAATACAACCTAAGGAAATAAACGATACGAATAATTATAGGGGGAACTCACTAGTTAATGTTATTTGAAACATTTATTGCAAAATTCTATACTGGAGATTACAACTCTGGGCCGAGAAAGAAAGTAAACTCTTGACATAACAGGCTGGTTTTAGAAGCAACAACAGCACAATAGATAATCTATATATTTTAAACACGTTAGCCTAAAGAGGAACTCTTAAGAAACGCGGAATGCTGCATAGCGTGTTCGTAGATTTTGAGAAAGCTTTCGACACTGTGAACAGAGACATCCTCTGGAGTGTATTAGCGGACAAGGGAGTGTCAAAAAACATCCTACAAACTTTGCAAGCACTATATTGAGACTAACTGAATTGTAATACCAGTTAATTAATTAAAAAGAATTTCTCATTAAAAAATTTGGAATAAAAATAAATCAAATTTATCTTAATGAACCAAAAGGGGAAGAGACCTGAATACTCGTTCCTCTTGGAGCCACCTACAATGAAAACAACAATCTGATGTTCAAACAACATCAAACGTATTTTATTGATGAACATAATTGTGAATTGGTCTACACACTTACACGTAACTCATATTACACAAATTGCAAGGTCACTACACATTGATACGCTTACTGCGCAACTAGATGTTCTCTCGTTCTTTGAGTTTACTCACCACGGTCTTCTGTTGCAGGTATCAGCTGTTCTTTGAGCTAGTAACACATTTAATGCACATAACACATTTAACACAGGACCTGATGACGTTTAATTACAATTTACTTGGCCTTATAAAAACTCTACACCTTTGTACATTGAACATAGTATCAGTTGATGTCTTACTTGATAATGAGCAAATTCATATTGCCTCTCGCGTGACTCTTGAGAAGACTACTTCAATTCTCCTCGCAAATATTCAATCCCTTTTTATATTCTTTACCGCCCCATAGCTATTTACTCCACGCGCGCGACTAGTTTCATTTTGTTACCCGAATCACTTTGCATTTCATTTAATAAGTCTTTCTTTGCAATATTTAACTTTAATTACGTGGTCACTTGATTAATTGCTACTATCATGCCTTCTGGCTGACCATGCAGTGACCTCACGGTATGACACACTTTGCAAAGACGTTGCCTTCTCTGGGCTCGCAATTACACAAATGTGACTAATTTGCGGCTAACGTTTCTCTGAAATTTATTACTTTCCTTTCTCGCTGGAGTTAATTAATTTTCTGATCGAACGTCTTTGGCGAGACGAACTAGTTCCTATTATCTGTTAGTTCCTGGCTTCTCACTGCTCATAACACAGACTTCGGATACTCTAATACTGTTATTTACTCATTACTTGTGATTAAATTTGGCGCTTCTTATTATCTGAATTCACTTGAGCTCGTATAACATTGTTCATCGGCCGCACAGTTTATTTCACAAGTCTCATAATGTTACTTAATTTCGATGCACTGGTTCACTCGAATAGTTTATCACTCTAAACTTGTGAATTTCAGATGATTCGCACTTTGTTTGTCTCTACTGTTCCCGAAAACCGCACTTCGTTAATTGAATTTGTTGTACTGTAGCACTTTTGAGAAATACAACATTGTGAAGATATTACTTGGAATATCTTCAACTCGAATTCCAAAATTTAGTTATTCAGAATGATTGATCCACAATTTGATAAAAAGTTTATTTTTGAACGAGAGACAAAAAAGAAAACTTATGATGCTCTGCTGCGACCCGATCTGATAATCTGATCTGCACAAAAACTTCTCTCTCGCGAATCATTCCACCGTACCTCTCATCAAAAACGTATGCTCTCCTCTGCTCAAAAAAACGTATCCTCTCCTCTCGAGTACCCCAGTGCCCTCCTTTTTGTGGTAAAATCCTGTCATGTGACATCCCCTTTCCTAATAGTTTCTCCACCCAATGTGAGTTTAGTGCCCTTCTCCCCACTACAATTTTAATTGGTTATTTTCGAAAAGAAATTTTTTGAAACTTCGTTTTGCCAACAGCCCCTCTTGGCTCCTCCCACCTTGATTTCTGATTGGTAGTTACAATTTTGCTTTCTTCCCAGACTTCGATGGCTACCGATGCTGGTCGTTCCGCCATTTTGTTCCCTCTCAAACAACAGCCTTTGTGACGGTTTTCTGCGCAGTTGCTTTGTGCGGCATTCTTCTTAGATCCCAAGTTTTATGGATGTATTGCTCTCTTAGCGCGGCGTTTGTTGAACCTGCCACCCGCCACGATTCTAATTGGAACTTGCTTCGACCGTCAGCACCCTCCTTGAACTTAAATTATATGACCTCTTTTGAATTTTGGTTCTGTGTAGTTTGCCGACAACCTTCCAAAATTTTCCGCAGCGAAAGTTTTCGTTTCATCCTTACCGCTGCCCCTTGAGATATCTGCAGCGTACCCACTTCGTACTTTTCTTCCAACGCGAGTCATTACATCCCCGGACCTTCTTTTTGACAGCTCGCCACCGCTGTGACCTTTTTTCCTTTTTCGCTTCATTTTATGCAGTATTGCTTTGGGAAAATAATATTCCCTGATATCCGCTCCTTCTGCGGGCTGTCTGTTAGAATAAATTTTGCTATTTGAATTTCCGAAGGTTCTTTTCTAAACGTTTCGGCATGTTCAGACTTGTCTCTTCCTGTGCATGGGAACTCGGCGCTGCCTCTTTGAGTTTTTGAACATAATAGTTTTTTATGGTTCTTTTTGTATCTTTCTATTTCTAAAGGAGCCTGTGATGCTTCGCCGATAATACTTTCTCTTGCCTGCGTGTGACTGTTCCTCTGAGTTCATCCTCTATCTACTTTTTCTGAATAGTAATTCTTATTAATTTTTTTGAAAACGTGATTTAATTATTTGATTATTCATCCACGGTCTCAATATTGTTCTGACAATGCATGCGTTAAAATAAATAGTGCTACTTTAACTCCAGCATTCCAATAAACTCAGGGGGTGAAGCAGGGTTGTGTTCTCTCCATTGTTATTTCTATTATTTATTAATGACATAATAAAAAATTTATGCGAGCCATCCACAGATTCCCCAACAATAGGTGAACTTCTTGAACAGAAACAGATACCGGGGTTGCTATTCGCGGACGATCTTATGATATTCTCCACAACACTGTCGTGACTTCAGATAGGTCTGGAAACGTTCTGTGATATAATGTCTCTACATATAAGCATACATAAAACGAAGGTTATGGTATTCAAAAGAGGATGGATGTTTAGTAAAAGTGAACTTCGGAATTACAAACGTCAACCACCTGAGAATGTTAAAGATTACACTTTTCTAGGCGTCAAAGTAAGCATGAATGTTCGCTGCAAAATAAAATTCTGAAAAATATTCTTGGCGTACCTCTGAGTGCAGCTAACTGTGGAATTTGGATTTCAACTGTTAGAATTAAAAATTAATACGATGGCCATTAAATATTGGGATTCAATAAGAAATGGGGAAAGAAACTGCAATATTTCCGAATGCTAGGAGTTAACGTGTAACGATGGGTAGGGTCGAAAAATTAGCACTATAATCGAAACTTCCGGTCTAGGACATTTGTGGCAGACAGCTCCAGCGAGATCTGACTAAAAACTAATAATTAAGAGACTTGAGGATATAGAGAAACAAAATATAACAGTTGAGATACACGGAAAAAAGTCATTAATCGTTCAGAATATTGTGACAGAAGACGGAGGCGAAAACTACATAAATAAATAAAATAAGGTATCAAGAGCAGGTTATGCTTCACTTCGGCTTGGGGGATGGAAATTAAGGAAACTGAAAGGAGACGAGATTCACAATGCCCTTTATGAACATAAGAAGACTACGTCCATATTCTTCTAAGTTGCGTTAACACCGAAATAGATAGAAAAAAGTGGCTTTTGGAAGAGGGTACGACAAAAAACAAAGAAATTAAGCTCTAGCTTTTGAAGCAACGCAACATATTAGAATATCCTTTACCACACTCCTTGGGAAAATTCTGAGTATGGTTAGAAGAGGGAGGCAGAATTGCTGAAGGAGATTGACCAGAATAAACACAATTTAAATCTGGTGGAGTTATTATCAGTAGTAGTAATTGTAATATTATATTTTAGACTGTTTTCACTTATTCTTCTTGGCATGTGGTTTACATAAATTTATATATTCATTTATTAACGTTAAAATAATAAAATGTGTAGTGGAGAAAAATGTGTACATATGCGGATATGGGTACACATATATTGTAATAAATAATTAATTCATTACTTTTAATTACAATTTTTTCTGAAAATTATTAAAATAATAAGATCATAAATAAATTTCGCACCCGAGTGGGTATGGTTTCGAAGGGACGCAGCTGCAGGACGAAAGGGAGAGTGGAGTGGGAAACCTGGTTCGTATGGGGCGCAGAACCGCGGGTTTCTTTTTAATATAGTCATAAAAAATCAGTCGAGTGTCTTGACATACTGCGTAGTTCGCCGGGACCGAAGGCTAGGGAAAGAAAATTGAATAGCTGTGAGATATGATTGACCATATACGTTGTTGACATGTACTTTGAAAAGACAATTGAAAAATTACTACAGAAATTTGGGAGAAAGGTAAGGGTTATTTTGGAGATAGATCCCAAAACCACATAAGGTTATACAAAAAACAAAGAAAAAGGAAGGTTTGTTGTACGGTGCTTCTCGTCGGACGAAGGAGTCCATTAGCAATAATGTTGATTGACGGACGGTATAGTGGTAAACAAGTAGGTTTGACTGTCGAGCTACGACGCTTATGGGACAACAATAAAAGATTGACGAAAGGCAGCATTAACGAGGGGCCAGAAAGCATCTGCGTAGAAGATGATCTGGGATTTAGGATGAAAAGAAGTGCCAATGACGTGGGACAGAGGCTTTGAAATAAAGTGTCATTGGCAAGAACAAAGAGGGACGAGGGTAACTTTCTAGTATTAAATATGACCTTGTGAAAAGGTGAGAGTCACGAGCCTACCTAGTGTTATAGAAAGGGACACAATAGGAAAAACACCAAGATTTTGGAGACAACAAAGTATTGTGGTAATCAAACCTTGCTATTCGTCCAAAACGAAAAGATGTTATTCGAAATTAACCAATTAAATATATAGTCTGAAAAAGTGAGATTATTGGCCGAAGAAAATAATGACGTCAGGAAGGGTGGAGCCTTCTCTCTAAGTTTTGGGACGCTAAGGGAGGATAGAGCTACTTAAGCGAGGAGAGACGCTTCAGGTCATTATTACGAGACATTACATTGCGAGATCATTATAATCATTATGACAACATTCTGAGTCATTTTTCTGAGTTACATCGAGATTATTTTAGTCGACTTTACTGAGTTATTCTAGCTGAGTTATTTTGAGAGAGAGAGAGCTGAGCAATTTTTCGATATGATATATGATGAACTTGGAGTTTTCTTTTGATGACTCAGTGATCATTAGTTGATCGGTTTCGTTTTCAAGTGTCGTCCGACCTTCGGCAAAGTTTTCGGTTCGTGTGACACCAACATTTTGGAGAAGTAAATGGCCACGAACTTTTATTAATGCCATAATCTCGTCGTCAGGTTGAGTTGATAATAACGGCAATGGTACCTCATACGCTACGCTGAGGGTCGTCTGTTTCTGGTAGCAGTCAAGGCGAATGGTACCTACGGTGCAGAGCTGTGAATGGTCTGGTAGTAGTGAGAGGTCATTCATCCTTAAGGAATTCGCCACGCCCGTCATTATGACAACTGGTGGTCCATCTTCAATTACAAACTATAAGGTAATTAGCATGACTGGCTGCGCCCAGTGCATCGGTTATAGCGTCAAATAGCAGTGAACTGATATATGCGAGTATGATATACACAATTTCTTTCACTATTTCCACTGTTCAGTCCCATCACGTTTATTATAAATGTCATGGAAATTTTTCAATTATTATTTATTCTAATTGCAGAAAACTCCAATGCTGATGTCAAGAAGTATTTAGTTCGTCTGGAGCATTTTCCAGAGGAAATGTATGTTAGACATGATTTAAAGGAATTTACTATGGCTACTTAATTAATCTTATCAGGATAATATGAGAAGAAATGGGATCAAGCTTGGATTCTGTAAGTATTCTTGAAGAACTTGATAACGGAACAATTTCCTGAAAATTGCATCTATGGGAAGCACCGTATTTAGAACAAACATTGGTGTTGAAATAGTGATAGAGAAGCAATCTTGTGTTTATCATATTGAGATGTAAATTATCAGTTTCCATAATTTTTTGTTACTTTAATAGTATTTATTCTGTGCTCAATCTAGACACAGTTAAGCAAGTTACCTTAGTATTTATAATTTATTTGCAATTGAAATATTTATACTCTGCTACATATTGACATTTTTGCTCCATATTTATTTTTCAAGTATTGACATCTCACACAACTGTGTACATGGCTTTCGTATCCGTAATTTCATTAATTGCAGTTACATTCATTTTGTCAAACACGGGGCCCCGAGCTGAGTCTGGCATTACTTCCACTTACTTGTGCAAGGTTCTTTTCTTTCTCTTTTCTGACCTCCCTTGGTCACCTCTTCTTTTCGATCCTGGCGCCATTACGGCTAGGGTATCTTCAATTTTCCTCATCCCTGTCATTTTTTGTCCTACCCTTCATATTTCCCCCTTATTCTTTGCCCCCCTCATGTTGTCCCTCCCTCATTTTTTGCGACCCCCATTTGATGTTTTGATGTATGTTTTGGTGTGTTTTAAATCAGGAGGGTTTTTAGTGGGTGGGGTTGAGTCATTCGGCGAGTCCCACACGCGGGGAGAGTCATGTTGGTTCTCCCTAGTGCGTAACTGCATTTTCCCAACCTGTACGAGTTTTTAGGGCTCCAATAACCTTTAATGTCGACATGAGCCGTAACGCCCCACAAAAAAAATATTATGATTTTTTAAAAAATTGTTTACCTCAGACATAATAACAAAATTCTTAAATAAAACAATCTTAAAATGGTTTAAGTCATTATTGATTTTTTTTACATTTTACCTCTTCCCTGTCATTCTTAAATGTTCTCAATATAGGCACTGGTGTGTATTTCATCTCTGTATCCACAATTATTTGCTATAGTCATTCTTTTTTTACTCTATTTAGAGTTTATGTGTATCCACAAATAGTTCATTTTCCCATTTGTAATCAGTCTAGGCAGAGTAGTTTGCATTATCTCTGTATTCATAAGTAGGTTTAATTTGTAAAGGAACTATTTCTTAAATATTCTCAATATAACCAGTGGTGTGTATATCATCTCTGTATCCACAATTATTTGTAATATTTTTATTTCTTAACTGTACTCAATTTAGATTTTTTGTANCCTCAGACATAATAACAAAATTCTTAAATAAAACAATCTTAAAATGGTTTAAGTCATTATTGATTTTTTTTACATTTTACCTCTTCCCTGTCATTCTTAAATGTTCTCAATATAGGCACTGGTGTGTATTTCATCTCTGTATCCACAATTATTTGCTATAGTCATTCTTTTTTTACTCTATTTAGAGTTTATGTGTATCCACAAATAGTTCATTTTCCCATTTGTAATCAGTCTAGGCAGAGTAGTTTGCATTATCTCTGTATTCATAAGTAGGTTTAATTTTGTAAAGGAACTATTTCTTAAATGTTCTCAATATATTGTGTACATTACCACTATTCATAATGTATTTTATTTCTAATAACAAAATTTATTTTCTGTTCTCCATCCTGGAACCATTGTGTGTATCCTCTCTGTATCCATAATTAATATTTTTATAATAAATACTTGCTTTCAAGAAGAATCATGTTTGTGTAATTTTATTACCATTTATTCCATTTACTCATTAACTGTAATTATTATATGTTGATTGAGGATTTATTAGCGATTTGTTGCTTTCAATTTTAATTGCATTTTTTTGTAACTTCCTTGTTTGATAGCAAAAAATGTACATTTAATGCGAATTTAATGAATTAAGATCTCTGGTTGAATGCCCCGTTTTGAAAGAACCGCCATGCGTGTACGTGACGTCATTGAATTAGTTCCCCTGCCTGCGAGAGCGAAGTAGATGGCGTAAATTTGTCATCGAAGGGTCCTATGGGAGTTTGTACCCCCTGGAAACCAGTGACACGCCGTTACCAGCCGTTACCATGCGAGAGGGCGGTGTGGTACATAGTCATACATAGTCTATATAGTCTGTGCCCTGCCCACAGATCCTGCATGCCTGCACAGATCACTTGTCCCGATTGCTACCATGGCTAAATTTACCTCCGACCCCCTTTTAACGCACCGGCACTGGGAACAGAAACTGTGCGAACGTATATTATTTACTTCTTATTCTAGCGTTGAGAAGTGGTAATTCATATCAATGGTGTGTTGTCGTCCAATCTGTCGGATTTACCACAAGGAAGGTGAAACTAACCTGTTACTTCTAAGTTGTTCCCGTCTTCTATGTCCGTTGTGACGCCTATCCTCTGATGACTATTTACGCAGTTGATTGTGGGAACTTAAGGTATGGCTAATTTCAACTTCGTTCGCAATCTTCGAATGTTTACTTTCGATGCTACCGGAACGTTAATAAAGTTTAGAATTCCTCCTCCGCTGCAATATGCTCACGTAGGAAAACTGCATGGTATTCATGTTAATGGCAGAGATATATCGTCTCATTTTAAAACATGTTGGAAGCAAATGAATGTAGAATATCCAAATTTTGGAAAGTCTAATCTTGGTTGGGAAAAGTGGTGGCATGAACTTGTATGTCGAACTTTCCAGGCTTTACTGAAAAACAAGGACATTGACCACTCAAGAATAGATAGTATAGCAAATCATCTAATTCATGGATACAGCACGGGAGTTTATTATGAAGTGTACCCAGAAGTTAAAACTTTACTGAGACACTTGAAGAAACATGGATACATTATTGGTGTTATATCAAATAATGATGATAGGCTCCCCGGAGTGTTGAATAATCTAGGGTTGATAGAATACTTTAACTTTGTTATAACATCATATTCTGTTGGGTTTCAAAAACCTCATGAAGAAATATTTCAGAAGGCATTAGAATTAAGTGGTGCAGAATCTGCTAATGCTTTTCACCTTGGCAATAGCCCTGAACTAGACTTCCTTGGTGCTAGCAAGTGTGGATGGAATGCAGCTCTGCTTCATGTAGATAAAGAAAAACTTATTCACAACTATCCTTCAATACCTCCACATTTAATCTTCAGAAACATTTGCGAAGTGATGAAAATTTTACCATTCTCTTTTACTCACACAATTCCTCAAAGATAAATGTACAAATTCAATGTGAAGAATTGAGAAAACAATTCACAGAATTAGCCAAAAATGAATGTTGTATAGTTTTTTTTCTTTCTAATTACTTATTTTAACAGTGTAAAAATTAGATCAATGTAATATTTAGAATTAATAAATATGCTCAGAATGGCACAAGGTAGTTACATTTCTTTGAATTAATTTTTATTTAATATTCTTGGAAATTACCGGCTCTGTCTTTGAAGTGAACTTAGAGTACAACAACAAATTTTATGTAACCTGTGTCCCGGCAAGAAAGTTTGACCAACTAGGTCCATACCATGACCACTCCCAACAACAAACAGATATAGAAGTAATGAGGAATAGTCGAACTCATGTACACATGAACATTAAACATCTTGTACTTCTGACAAATACTATTCTAATACATTTAGAAAAAACAAATCAATAGAAAAGTCAATTATGAAAATAGTTTTCTTTTTTAACTATGCTGTAACTTTACCAAATTTCATACCATCTTTGTTATAACAAATTGAAATTTGATGTTCAAGTTTAGATTTGTTATTTTTTAGTTATGTTTGCACCTTTTTCATTTTTATCTGACTTATGTTCTGATCTGACAAAAGATCAACATGTCTGTGAGTAGAATGGATCGGACAAACATCTGCAGTGGCTAGAATTTATGCATGTGTCATTAGATATCATTACACTTAAGAATCTCTAAACCCAAATTTGGGGTGAAGTACAGTTCATTTTACTTTTAAAATTTTGGCTTTTACAAAATGTTAATTTTAACCACATTTCATTTTTATACATAAACAAAAAGAATAGTTTGTGCTACCCATTTACACAGTGCTGACAATGTTGGTTAATGTACTATAGAAGTAGGTCCCAAAATGGAAAATTTACAGCAGCGAAGGTATCCCACCTCCTGCTGATGTGGTTCAGGATAGTACAGCTCATTAAAATAAAAAGTGAATCTTTCTGTCATGTTTAATTTCACTCTAAAGGAAATACTATAGAACAGGGCTCGGCAACCTATGACCCGAGGGTCACCGAGTGACCCACTAGTTCCGAAAATAAAGTATAATATATAAAAATAAATTATAAAACAAACATGAAACAACCATTTTGAGAATTTAAAAAATTGAAACTCACTAACCCACTAGGGTCAAACGTGTCTCTAATACATTTTGGTTGATTTTGACCCGCGGCCAAAAAAGGTTACCGACCCCTGCTATAGAATATATGCACAAAATGTCTCAGACTACCCATCATTGTCTTTTAAATTCTGAGAAACAATTTAGCTGAAAATCTCTAAAATTGATATTACTTCGTATGGTGGGTATTTGAATCATCGTATGCTAGCGCGCCAAGCACCAGTCTCGATTGAGGGCTGTGGTTGTGTGTGAGTGGGGGAGGGGGGGAGCGAGCCCTGACCCTTTAACAACTGAAAGGGAGATGCTGTGGCCCATGATCGAAAAATTGCAATTATTTATACATAATAATTATAAATGTTAATTACTTATTTCCATTATCCACAGAACTTCAGTACACCACGGACTTTGCATGTTTTTAACGCATTTTGATAAGGTCTCATGTGGTCGTTTGTTTTTCATTTGTTTAGTTTAATATAGGTTGGTAGTGAAGTTGATCTACGTCGGCTGCGCTCTTGAGGTCAGCTGAAGTGGTGGATTGGTCTCTTTCTTTTTGGATTATTAGATTTTCGGAATAGTTATTTTAGAAGTCCAGAGGTGTGTGATCCGTAAATTTTATGTAGTTTTGTTAACTTCATCTGGGTAGTAATAGGTACATTATTCTTACGATAAAAATCTTGTTCATATTTCGACTTGGTGTTCCAGTCTAAAATGGGCAAGCACTTCGGCGAGTTGGTTAAACTCCGTGGAATTATCACTTATAAACTCTCCCCTTTTGAACAAAGAGCATTCGCGGGAGCTATCACGCCTGGCGTTGCAAATTTATTTGTGCGAATGAGGAGCCAGATCTTGAGAGTAGTTCCTCGTGAGTAGACACTTGTTCCTACCTTATTTTATTATTCTTAATTTCATGCACTTTTACATGACCTCTTTCTTTTACAGCATTTGTTATTGCTTATTTGGTATATGATTCAGTTGAAAAGGAACACAAACGACTTATGCGAAAGAACCCTGCTGATTTTGAAAATGATAAGTAAGGGTATTAATCTGTAAAGTTAGTGAATTTCTGATGTATATAATGTATTAATAAATTACTTGTAAGATTGAGTTTATTTTTTCATTGCTAAGTACATCTTGGCTGAGTTCTAATTAGGCCTATTTCTTTTATCTCCTAACGCTCTATCATATTCCCAGAACTGCAATAGTGTATATACTGAAAGGTTGGACAAATTACAGAATTAATGAGGTATGATGTAAACCGTACTTATGATTAAGTTGATGTAAGTGGGGAAAATTATTACATATGAACTGCGCAGAAATTCTCATCAATGAACATACAATTTTTGTTAGGTGTAGTTATTCTACAACAAATTTTCTTTTGCGGGGGAGGATTCTTAGTATGACATAATTACTGCCAAGGAAGTTTCTTGTAACTAGAAGAGCTGTATTAACTTAAGAACGGTACATTTAAAATTAACATTAACAATACTTTAAATGATTCTTGTTCTTAAAACTATGGATGAAATTAAGAAAAATTTTCAGATTCTCAGTGTTCAAAAATTTGAAACTAAATGACATACTTATAGCCCTTGTTTGTTCGCAGTACTAACAAAATGGTTTTGGAAAAACAATCAAAGTATCGCATCAACAACGTCCACAATTAACGTCTATATTTATTCAATATTCTATTCGACCATTAATGTTTTGTAATCATTACAAAAAACATAGTTTCGAAGAATAAAGTTGAATATTGAAATTTTACATGAATAGTATATCAAATACAACATTTCTGAAGCGTCCTCCCCAAAACCTATGATGTAACCACCCTCTTCTCTGCCTTTGTTAATCATTTACTATTGTTAATAATAAAGTAAATATGCGATTAACACTAATACAATAATAAAAAATAGTATAATGAATAATGTAATTAATTAAGTTAACATCTGTATCCCTAAGAGATAAATTACATGAGGTTATAATGTAGAATTAGATGTTAAATAATAATATTTTGTGATGAAAAATGAGGAATATGGCAGAATAGAATGTTACAATATTAAAAGTTTTGAAGAACCAGTCAGATGGCACATTAATTCACACAAAATATTATACAAATGTGCTTTAATTATATTTTGAGGTCATATATTATTCCCCAGACTAAACACCTCAGCTACGTGTTCCCTTTTTCACTTGAATGATATTTAAAAAGTACCATATGAGAATGAGTCGATTAGTTGATTATCCAGGGTTATTGTTATTCCAGTGTGCTAATAAGAAGTGTAGACAGGAACGTTCTTGTGGGGCATAACATATTGGTACATACTGCATTAACCTTGGCCTACAAGAAAAAAAAATGTATATAGTAAATACATATATACATCAGTATTGTGTGAAGCCACACTGTAAAAAAAAAGTAGTCAACTTGTCCTGATTTTCCTATAAGATAGGAGATGTCAAATGACAACTGTGGTTACTCGAATTGTAATATTATTGGGACTTCTTCAATATAAACTATGTTCTAGAATATTTCTTGTTCTGTTGCTAAACTTATGCAATATTCGCCTTAATATTATGCAATATATTTGCCCAAACGATAGGTATACCTATCGCTGGGGTAAAATTCCTAATTGCTGTATGGAAGAGCAATTATAAATTTGTATAAAAAAATCAGCATCAATATATCTTTGGATACGTTAATTTGACTTGTGTGCTCAACATTTTCATTAGAAACAGAAAATATATGTTTACCTTTTAATAATTCGTACAAGATACATATTTAAAATGTTTCAGGCAAATGCAACCTGTTTGATAAGAGCTTAAAGGAAATGTTTTTTGCTTTTGAAAATATTTTTACAAGTTTACAGCATAATATGATAGCATTATACATATGTTTATTATATTATCATTACACAAACTTTCGGGGCACTTTTGACATAAGGATAAAAACAATTAGCAAATCTTTGAAGCAAAATATATTTCTAATTATTTGACCATGCCCTGAACTTTCTGAAAAATTTTCCATTTTTCTTCTAAGACATAGTGTCAATAAGAGAGCAATTATTTTCGGCTTAGAGTTGCTATATCCAAAGTTTTTCCAATGGTTTAGTCTAGTGTTGTTATTTCAATTTCTCTTGTCACAAAAATTATTTTAATAAATTTCACCGCAGTCTATTTTTATTCTATAAAAATTTGGGTAAATATATAAAATATTAAACAGGCCCTATGAAATTTCTTTTTTCAGTTGTATGCATCTTAAATTGTGAAACGATACTTCTTTTGATATGCTTTCCCAGTATCCTTCTTTCACTTCATGGTATGTATTCATTCTTGGATGTCTCTATTTTCTATTTTGCCTGTCTTAATAGCAAATACAATTGAGAATTAAAAAGTGATAATATTCTTCTAAAAAATAATACTTGGTGAAATCACATAATATATGACACACTATCTAAATATCCACTGTAGTATTTGTAAATGGGAAATGTACCGTCCTATTGAAGCTTATGTACATGGAGCGATTGGAGTTGTGTGGAAGGCTATTGTTAGTAGTTAGCTGGGTTTATGTGGAGAGTTTAGTAGAAATGGTTAGTGATGGTTAGAGTTATTGATACTAGCAGGAGGTGGATAGAGGAAGGATGGTTTGCTTTGCAGTAGTCACAGCTATATGAACTGGGAGATTCATGTGTAAAGCTACAAATTTGTCTGACTCCAGGATGTCTTGGTGAAGAGCAAAAATGCTACCACCTGAGCCACAAGAGTGGCTTCTATCTAAATAGGATTGTAAGTGATCTAAGACTGGATTAGACTCTTTATCATAATCTATTTTATTAGAGAAAAGATGGAAATGTGTTTGTACACTCATGTACAATTTTGACCAATGTACATGAATGTTTTCAAAAACATTCTCAATTACATCGGTGAAAAGAAGGGACAGAGGATACACACCAATAAATTAATCCACCAACATTAATGGATAACATCCTCACTGAATATCAAGGGGAATGTGAGAAAAATGAAGTCATGTCAACTCTTTGCCAAAGAGGTCCTTATCATTAAAGAATAATTTTGTATAATTCCCTTCCCAAAAGTCTAAAAGACATAAAGAAATTAAACCTCTTTAAATCCACAGTTGGAAGTTTTTTATTGTTTCTATAATGTGAAAACTTTCATTAACTTCTTTTATTAAAATCTGTGAGTTTCAATTTTCTAATAAATATTGTTTTCCTCATGACTTAAGATGATGTAAGTGGTGTTAATATATCTTATACTTTATCACATCATTGTTATTGTACTCTAGATATTGATTAAATTCCTTTTTCATGAACATTGATTTTGCTCCTTTTGTTTATTAATAGTTTATTTCTAACTGTGCGCAACCTTGGCACGGTTTTGTACATCATCTCTGTAGCCCCATCCGGTCCCGGGTTTTCCTCAGGGTAGTGGCAGATGTCATTAATACTTTTGCTTGCTTAATCTCGAATTTTTACTGCACTAATATCTACAATTTATTTTGAATAATAAATGGATAACAGTAGTTATTTATTAAATAATTTCTTTTATAAATATTAAATCCGCCACTGCCCATGGGCCCTTGATCAGAATTGATGGGATGGTCTCTTGCTTGTTTCCAGAGAGTAACTTAGTTTATTGCCCCCATGTTGTCATACGCAGTCTGCAACTGCTTTTTTGACAATATGTATGTATTTATTCCTGATAAAATTTTACAAGATACAGAATAGATACCGAAACTTGCAGGAGATTATAAGAAATCCGTGCACAGTTCTGGTAGAACATTTTCAAAATTAATAGAATATATCAAAATTTAACAGTACATACAAAGAAAATACTTAAAAATACGGCAAATTAGACATATAAAAGGAAAGAAAATTAAAATTGCATAAATTATAAAAAATTGGTATTACCTCTTATCATTTTTTAAAAAAATTTTTTAATTATATAATCTTTGGAAAACATATTCTTTAGATTATTAGGGAGACTTGAAGGTGATGATGGCTTGGTAAGAAAATACTTTTTTGCCCACTTAGTAACGAAGTAAAGCTTCACTTTTATTCCTAGTAACACTGGTAGAGGATAAAGAGTTATTTCTTAGCTTACTATAGCAGAAGAGCAAGGAGTCAAGTTTGAGACATTCTCCCCTTTCTTTGATCCAGGTTTTCAGAGATACTACTTGCATTAAATTGAGAATTTCCAATAATAATTCTTAGAATCCTGTTTTGCAGTTTAGTCAGTTTTACCAGTTCCATATTACCAGCTCCACCCCACGCTATGATACCATAGGTAGCAATACTATGAGAAATACCATAGTAAACTATCATCAATGCCTTAATACTAAGAATCTTTTTCAATCTGTAAACGATTGACGCGTGCTTCATTCAATCTTCGAGCAACCCCTTCAATCTTTTGACTAAAACTTATACTCAGGTGAGTTTCCGACTCGGAAAGAGTGTCTGTCGTGAAGTCTCTCTGAAAATGGTTTCGAATACAGATTTGGCCTTTCTTGCCTTGACATTGGTTCTCAAGTGGAAAAAACAACTTAAGAGGAAACGACGTTGGTCCAAGGAGTGGTATAAAATGAGAAACCGCTTCACTCATGAACATTTACTCAACGTTCTGCACAATACGGAACCAGAAGACTACAGGAACTTCAAAACTCTCTTGGTCCATTCTAATGATTTTTTACTGAAGTTAGTATGGCCCAAAATAGAGAAGGATACAAATATGCGTGAAGCGATTCCTGCAACTCAGACTTTCCATCACACTGAGGTACCTTGCTTCTGGCATTGTGTGCTCCATTGCTCCCCAGACTCTGGATCTCATCATAATGGAAACTTGCTCAGCAATTATCGAGGCATTGAAAGATAACATTCAGGTATGTATCTATTTTCTCTTTATTCCCTTTACATTTTGAACAAAAAATTAATTAAACAAGTAGAATGTAAACAACGTGCAAGGGCAAATGAGGCAAAATTTGTTACAATAACATGATTATAAAAAAACTTGAATTTAAACAACTTAATATAAAAAAGATTCAATAATTCAATTGAAAAAAATTAAACATGTTTTAAATGTATGCATTCGTATATAACTGAAATTTGATTCACAATTTCACATTGAGCTGAATGATGAGAAAAAAAACAGCACTTGCATGTTCCGAGATTTCATGGTGTGGCTGTTGGCACGCTGAAGTGGGAGAAGGGTCAGTTGGACGAGAAGGGGAAGTCAGGAGGATGTTGGGGTTATGTTGCCAATTATAACCTGGATGAGTCGAATAACTTGAGTGAGACGATGTCGATGACGAAGCTGGCGAAGATGACCAACGTTGGTACGTTTCAAAACGCACTCCTTCCCTTGTCAAAGTGCCCATTAGTGCTTCAAAAAGTCTATCGTTTGTTTTTTTCTGCGAAGTGTATTTGGTCTGGAAGTAACTTTTTTAGTTTCATAGCCCAGCCCTGAGCTAGTATGTCCTCTTCAGTCTGAGGTCGCTTAAAATACTCAATAGCTAATCCCACTAGTTCTTCTGTGGAGGAAGGGCTGATTTGGGATCAGGTGGTTCAGTTGTGCTACAATGAGACACTTTAGTTTGCGAGTCCTCATCAGACAACGGTTGCTGTGTCATAAAAGAAAAGAACAAATTAATGAAAACGGTGGAGTTTGTAATTATTATACTTAACAATATGTAATTACGTTCATTTATATATGAATTTATTTCTCATGTAACTATGAAAAGGTTTGTTTCGTTTTTTGAAGGTTTCGAAATCTGAAGAGGGATGGAAACAGGTCGCACAGGAATTCGAAGACCAATGGAATTTGAATAACTGCGTTGAGAGCGCCGATGGCAAGCACGTGTCACTCCAAAAACCTGCCAACTCCGGCTCTTACTATTACAATTACAAAGGGTATTTTAGTATTGTGCTTGTGGCTGTTGTTAATGCAAAATAATCAATTTATGATTGTCAATGTGGGAGCGAATGGCCGAGTGTGAAGTCATGAAGAACACGATGTTTTGGCGCAAGTTGTCTGAGAACCAACTTAACATGCCTAATTCTCGTGAGTTACCAGGTACTGGTAAGAAATTTCCGTACATGTTCGTTGGTGATGAAGCTTTTAAATTACTCCCTAATGTTATAAAGCCCTACAATAAAGCCGTTTTGACGAATGAGAAAAGGATTTTTAACTGCAGATTGTCCCGTGCGAGGAGGATAGTTGAAAATGTTTTTGGAATAATAACCAAGAGATTCAAAATATTTCAGAAAGACATTACATTCGAACCACACGAAGCTAGAAAAATTGTTTTGGCCTGCTGTCATTTGCACAACTACTTCTGCATGAAAACCAGAATCAAACTCTTTGCAGCCTCATGACGATATTGAAAGTACTTGTACTGGTGCTGTGGAACCTGGGTCATGAAGGTAAGACACTCAACCGATGGCACAACTTCAAAGAACCAAAGGCAACTCAACAGTTGAAGCAAAAAAAGTAAGGAACGACTTGCGAATTCTTCAACACGTGTGGGTCAGTTCAATGGTAAAACAAGTGCCTGCATAATTAGTGTCAACAAAACTTAGCAGTAGTGAATCGTCTTTTTTTTATTTTACTTTTTTGCAGCTATGTAGTCTTTGTATTGGACTAGTATACGTTATAGTCTGTTCCAAGCTATAAGAGCCATGTTTTGTAAATATTACGAATCTAAACAAAACAAAATAAATTGTTTCACAGTCAAATAAAAAAAAGGAATTGGTACGTTATTTAACCTTATTTTATGCCCCTCCACATACAAGTAAAGTGCAATAAAATAAAATTCTTACATGTGAAGTTTCTACGACTTCGATCTGATCTTTCATAAAAGCGAGGTCGTTGTAATACCGCAACGAAGGTTCCGGTATGTCATCCGTTGACGCCCCGGACTTTCTTTCCCCGATCGCCTTGTGATCCCGGTTGAAATTCGTACTTAAAACATTTTAAAAAATTCATTAACAGTGAAGTCCGGTTTCAACACCTTTAAAACACCCACTATTTTTTCAAATGCCGCACTTTTTTATTTCGTTTAAAGTAGTCTTAGCTTTTTACTTTCCACATCCCTGTATAACTATCAGCAGGCTGATAAACTCGCGCTCCAAACTTCCAGAAGTTACATTACACTGTTTTTTTTCTTTTTTGCGAATTTTCAAAACTTTGAGATCCAGTTTCCGTGTTTTGAGGGAGCGTTATGTCCTCCATGGTTGCCGGCGAGTGACTGACACAATGCTTGATCAAAGTTCGCCTAGGCGGTCCAGCACCCTCGTCAACCCCTTGAGTCCTTCAAACTTTCTATCAATCACCGTCAACGGATTCCTAGACGGTCAATCATGCTTGATTCAATCGATTGACTAGCTTTTGATCAAAATGATTTTACCGTCTAGGGCCTCCTATACAGCTACAGCAATACTACTCTAACGAGTGTACCATGTACGACATTCAATATCAATAGTCGCAGATAGTTTATTGTCCACTAACTAAAGTTTACTTTTGAAGAAGAGAAGGAATTGCCCAAAAGAGTCTTGAAGTTTTCCACTAATAATTAAATTTCAAATTTTAATTCCAAAAAATTATTATTTTTCCTTATTATTGATATTTGGCTGCCCCTATAAGTAAAATGTTTTACAATTTTAATATTCATGTGGTTTTCAAGACATACAATAATATTGAATTGGTCTGCAGAGGTAAATATAAGGGATTATTTGATTTTTAAAATGTTTTTTAAAGATAATATGCTAAGACTGTGAATGTACTTCGTTATAAGCTTAAAAAAGAATTTTGTTTTGAAATAATGTCTGGAAATGTATTGTAATCACAATCATCAACTATATTCCTTTTCTTATTGAAACATTTATCTATAAACATACATATGCAAATTCTAAAAATTAATAATTAAATGCAAAACAAAGTTTTCTTGATATATAAAATACAATACAACTACTTTTCACAATAAGTATGCACTTAAATTAGAAAAGAGTGAATTAAGTTTGCCAAGTCCGTATGCGTGACTCGCTCATTGTTTTTTAAACGCAGCATTCATTGTTTGTTAAACCGCGTTAGCTCCGGAGGATGATGCTTCGTAGGAAAAACCATATCCGAATGCAGGCAATTTATTGTAAGCAATTTTGTAATCTATAAAATTATTTATCATTATTTTTACAATGAAACGTATCGCTGAAGAGATATTCCCGAAAAACCGTATCTCGTGACCTTTGACCTCGAATAAATTTTTTAGCACGTTTGGGATCGATGAGGACTTTTGATATTGCATTTGAAATTATATCAAGTTTCATTTCTATGCGAATTTTTTTCGAACTTCGCCTATTTATCTTTCCTGGCCTATGTGGTATCTAGGCAGTGTCTAGGGCCTCCAATGTATCAGGGGTGTCAACGCAACGATCACCTGTCAAGGGGTGAAATAATATTTAAAGAAATGTAATAATGGGATGATGTGGTGAATATGTCAGAGACAAGGCCTTATTTTGGTTTGGACTCGGGGGCTGTAGTAAAAATGTCCATTAAGCGGTCATCTGTTAGCCACTTGAAATGAATGGCCGTTTGGCGATAATAGAAAGCCAGCCAATGGCCATTATTTGTGGTTGTGGAGGCACATAAATGTTTTCGCCTAGTGCGTCCAAAAACCTAACCGAGTCTGTGTGACAGAAATCCCCGACAAAGTTTCTGGAGTTAGTGAAGCTCGACAAATATTTTAGATCCAGCATGGACTGGAGATGATAATGTGACAATGTTGGAGTCGTGGTGACCGCCACAAATACTTAGGAATACAAAGTACGTGTTTCGTTTGTGTATTTTGAATATGTTATGCATTTCTGTGAATTTTTGATGGCGTTCATGCCTATTCTTTATTTTATATTTGGTTTCTGCTTATTCGGGGGGAACGGGACGGGACATGTGCCCTTGGCAATGCCTATCCCAGTGGTGTCTTGGCGAATTTAGCCGTGTCGAAACGCTGAATTTCCCATACTCCCCAACAAAAGGGGATCTCGCCTCTCCCCCGCAAAATTTTTAAAACTGATGTGCTAATGTTTGTATTTTAACGCCTTTTGGAGAATTTTCGGTATCACACAACCATTTCTATAAAATAAACTCGTATGTAAATAAATTTTTTTAAAAATTCCAAAATCAGTGCCGTAACGGCGTTCTGGCACCATGGCAACATTGCCTATCACAATTGATGGTTTGAAGACACATTCTCGTGACGCGACGTTACCCGTCTTCCGTCCACTGATGAGTCGTTATTACCAGAACAATTAGAATGATACAAGTTAGTTCCCGCCCTATTTCAAAGATACGCCGTTTTGGATGCAGAATTAAGTAAGTAATTAATTACCTTTTCCCACGCACGTGGAGGATGCTCGCCAGCGAGTGCTTTTGCTCTGAGGTCCGGCTCGGCCCTCAACATCATAGAGATAAGCACAGCGGAATGGGGACACAATGTCAAGAAGGAAATTGTAAGTGAAATATACGAAAATTCTAGTACTTCAGTATTGCCTTTCAGAAACAAAGCCACTTACTTGCCGAGTTCCTCAAGGTTCAATTCTCGGCCCTATACTCTTTTTGTTGTACATGAACGAAATGTCAACCTCCACATCAGATTGCAAATTTTTTTGCTGATGACACGAATTTACTATGTAAACATACCAACGCTCAAACAGTTATGTCTAACCTCTCGGCTTGGTTCTATGCAAGTCGTCTCATTGTAAACTCTGACAAAACAGTTTCTATGTCATTTCACAATAGTATTAAAAAAATCTTTACCTCACGTTTCTGTTTCGTTAAACGGAACACAAAAACTGTTACTAATAAAACGTTCTTTGGTCTCCATATTCAAGACAACCTGAAATGGAATTGTCACGTTGGCAATCTTCATTCCAAATTAATGGTGTTACGTATTCCGAATCTTAGTTAATATTGTTAATCCTCATATTTCTCGTTGCGTATATTTTGCAAACGTTTACTCCCATTTACGATACGGCATTATCTTCTGGGGCAATTCCGAGCAGAGCTTCCGTACAGAATTTAAGGAAAATTGCGATACAATCGGGCGTTGAGGTTTCGAAGGACCAGAAATTTGATAAAGGTGGTTGAGATGGAAGTTGAGCAATATAAGTGCCATCAAAATAATTTAATAACAAATTGCAACTAACCAGATAAAGCATTAAAATGAGGTAATCAATGAAGGAATACAAAACTGAAAATCTAGATGAGGTGACGACGGGATGATTCGATTCTCCAAATGCCTCGTGGTTCAGCCTAGACGGTGTTGGATTAATGTTGATTTTGGGTTGACGTGCAGATGATGTGGAAAGACCGGCAGTAAGCGACCAAACGATGCTAGCAGGTGAGCGATTGGACCTGGAGATTATCTCGTGAGCCGATTGCTTGCTGATGCTAACGAGATATGCGGTTGCCGGCTGAAGACAATTCCAACAGATGTCTATTAGAGGCTGAGAAGTTGTCGGCTTAGGCGCCGAATGAGAAGTGAAGAACGATGAAATGAGAATGCTGTCGGTTCGAGCGAGTTAAGGAGAATGAGGGTGGTCGCTCGTCGGAAGCATGCTTGCAGCGGCGAGGGCCCACGCGCCTGCTCGTGACGTCACAGGTCGACTGCGTATCGGTCTGTGGGTATCGATCGTCCATCTGGTTCGTTTGACTTGATATGTCATGCTAAGTTATTTTAAGATGTTCTGGCGGGGAAACTACAGTTATTGTGGATTGTGTGATGATTTAAAAGGTCGTTTATTAATACCATTTCCTTAACTTAAAGGCGCGATTCTTTCATGAACATATGAGATTTTAGGAAGTAGTTCATAAAAGTTCAACATTCGAGAGATGTCACTCAATTGGCACAAAGAGCGTCGAGTCCATAGATTGTTCACTTGTCCTATGTTGTTATTTTGTAACCAAATCGCAACAGCGTCCAAACTTTCAAAAATCAAAAGAGGATTGTTCGGATAATTTTTAAATCTCACCCCCGAGACTCTTGTAAACCTTTCTTTAAGGAATTAAATAATTTAACACTTCCCTGCATTTTATTTATGAAACTGTTGTGTTTGTTACGACCTAATTACTGAAGCTCCGCCCTTGCTTCATACAAAACTGTCATGTTCACGAACACAATACTAGCAATACAAGTAATAATATTCATCGTCCTAGAGTGACAACCGCTCTTGGACAAAAAAGGACCGCATCATTCGGGAATCATTCTGTAATTCCCTCCCCAAAATTATTAAAAACATTATTAAATTAAATTTCTTCAAAACCGCGGTTAAAAGCTACCTACTGCACCAGTGCATCTACAAAGTAAAAGAATATATTGATTCTAATAAAAGTTAAAGTCGTATCACACCATCGCTGTAGTTCTTTCAAGAAAACTGATAATTTCAAAACTATTTTCCTGCGTGCTTGTATTGTGCCTTATTATTCATATAAGTTTCGTTTTATATGTTCTCAACCTTGGCACGGTTGTGTACATTAATTCTGTAGCCCCGTCCTACCCCGAGTATTTCTCCGGTTTTCCTTCGGGTAGAGGCGGATTTTAGATACAGACTCGTTAGACTCTTGCCTAGGGACGGCATCTATTGAAATAATAAATCGAATTTAGTGTCATGTAATAATTTCGATTTATAAACAATATTTTCCGAATAATCTGTAGTTTGAATAATTCATACTTCTGAAATAAAATTTTTGTGTTTGATTAAATACAGATGTTGGTATTATATTAATTTTATTATACGTAACGAACTATTTTTATTGTTATTGCTGAAGCGTTAAATCCGCCTCTGCCTTAGGGCCCTTAATCGAAATTGATGGGATGGTCCCTTACTTGCTCCCGGAGAGTAAATTAGTTTGTCCTACATGTGGTCATTTGCAGCTTGTAACTGCTTTTTTGACAATAAATTTATTATTATCATTATCAATTTAAGTTTGGCGGGGAGACAGTGAGATTCCAAAGGCGGGAAGAAAAAGACATACCAAATACATTATCAATGGAAATTAGTATATGAGTTTTTGAAATATGTTTATTCGCTGAGAGGTATGTTAGAGCTTATGTTCTTGAATACTCGTACACGAATGTATTAGGAACTTGAAGATACTCACAATGACACTGTATCTAAATCAATGTCTCGGAACAGTTTCGAAGACAAATTGAGATATCTAAACGTGAAAAAACAAAATTAGATGAACATAATAAGTTTGCTAAAGTTTACCCTGTAAGTTGCATGGACGATGGCTCCAATACTTCCCAGGGGGTATTTATTTATCTCTCGACAAGTTGATGTCGTATTTTTTAAGGTACGGAGCAAAACAGCACATCCACGGAAAACCCATCTGTTTTGGCTACAAAATCTGAATTCTCGGCGCACATAGGTTATGCTGTACAGACAGAGCCTTACCAGGTTAAAGGTACTGTAAATACCAACCGGGACTAAGCGTTGGGGACTTAGTCGTGATACACTTATGGCTAAGCCCCTTAAAAATGGGAAATATTGTTTTTAGTTTATTATTTTTAGGTTTGTCGGAAAGTTAATAAAATAAGGCATGAATGAACTGGGACAGTAAGAGTTTACAGGGCTATCTTACGGAAAGCTACCTTACGGAATGATAAAGAAATAGAAAAAGGAGAGGGACATCATCTGACAGACAATGCCACTTACATTATGTTAGATATAAGGACAACAACATGGTGACGACGGCACCCACGACGGCTAGTGCTCATCACATGGGTAAAGCAAAACGTTAGTCAAGTAGCGATGTGAAACGCATCCTTGGTTCTTAATCGTCCTGTGTTGCTTTGTACGACCTAAATATGAGTGGAGTTTATTGCTTAGAGGAGAAAATAGCATCGTAACGAATCAGAAATGGTACTGGTCAAGGAAGGTTTCATCCAGTGTTGCCTGAGATACACAGATGAAAGCAGGGCTCACAATTTAGAGACAGACAATAAACAAGTTTGCTTTGCGCAATGCGGGAAATCAACGCGCAAGTAAAGCAAGATTTGTCAAGTTTATCAATACCACAGTATGAACATTTTAACCTTATTTTCTAGAATATTGGTGTACTTTTAATGAATGCAAATAAAAATGTTACAATTGCGTTATAAACTAGTAAAAGTATACTGCTGCGTATAGCATAAATTACGTTTTATTTATTCTTCCCGCTTTTCTACGGTTCAGTTGATAATAAATGCATTACACTAATACGTGTAACATAAGTTACCTAAACAACAAAACTCGCACACTTACGCATGATGAAAAATAGTGGTATCCTCCTACTGTACCCGTTCATGCCCATTGCCAGTCAACATGCCGTAATTTTAAAGTTTAAACTTAAAAAATATACTTAACTTAAAACTATATGATTATAGATATTTAAAAAGAAAAAATATTTTTGGCAGAAATGGGTTAAATACAACGTCCAAAGAAATGCTACTAAGACACTGTAAGAATATAAAATGTATTTTATCTGGTGGCGATTCTGTTAACGTATACGGGATAGAATTAGCAGAGGAAATTCCAGTAGTATCTACACTTTTGGGCAAAAAGAAAGCCTAAGCAATGTACTGAGCTTAATTACAAAGTTAAATTTTGCCCCAAACCTTGATATTGCTTTAAGAATATTGCTAACGATATCAGTAACTGAAGCTAGTGACGAAAGGAGTTTCACTAAGTTAAATTTAATTAAAACCTTTTACGCACTATTCAATTTTGTCTTAATGGTTCGGCCATTTTGGCAGTTGAGCATGAGATTGCTGATTAAGTAAACTTGAAAGATGTAATAAAAACATTTGCAGAACTGAAAATGAAGTTTTTTTGTGATTTTTCCGTAGTTGTAACTTTCTTTTATTTATATTGGCATTTTGATTGTGTAATAATACACATTTTTAATAGCATTTAAAAATGTAAAAAATATGGTTAACAATTTGTGGCTAGTTACAGATATCTTTATTGATTATCAATTTTATATAATGTTACAAGTTTCTTTTTAAATACGTATACATGTAGGCCTGTGTGTTGATTATAATTTAAAACGATTTGACTTTTATTTTAAATAAAAAGTAGAATAAACTGTTTTGTACTACCGCTTTATCATTCACGTGATCATACGCAAATTTGACTGCTTTTCGACAAATTGTAATTAGTCGTTGAAGTAAATTATTCATCACGTTTGCACGTATTCACAAAAGCGTCTGAACTTGATAGAAATCTTGACAAAGATCTTAACGTTACAGGTCCTGTAAACCAACTAGCTTCAGAGTTCCCACATCTACAATGGTAGCAATGGTTGAAGAAGCCAAGAATAATCATGATCATGATCAGAGAATTTTATAATTAATTCCAACTATTGTGTCTCTCACAAGTCAAGAACGTTGCGGTGCAGTGAGGATGTCACTGCTTCAACCCAATCACAAGCTTGGGGTGACCTTGTTAACTCGGGTTGACAGGATCGACTGCCAGAGTCAACGCGAGCACCTGTTCTCTCGCATGCCTGACGATATTTCAGTACCTTTTTAGTGTTAATTCAATTATAAATAATGCCAGCCAAGATTTCGATCTCACTCGGTTTCAGTCTTTTATCTCTTATGCTGATTTTAAATTTAGTATTATCAATATTCTTTGAAATAATAATAATTAATCTCCTCCTTAAAACGTATCAAATTATATAAAAATATCGTATTCGATATTTGAATTTTAATATGATACATCGTTGAAAAATATATGTCAAAAATACCGATAAATAACGAAAGAAAAATATCATTCATATTTTCAACATCCCTAGTTATGTCACTGATATGTGCTCGAACATTTAGTCACTACGCACTACAGAAAACCACAGTGCAACAGTATTTGCCTTGATTTGCCTTATAGTCGTTATGCCAGTCGGAAGCGGGGTTGAATAGAGGGTTTCCAAACTGAATAATTGTTAGTCCCACTTTACATTAACAATACCATCAACTCTAATACCTTAATTACTTTCAACTTCTCTTCCTAAACATTCAAGGAGCTGAATGTTCGTTTTTGGCGTATCTTGCTAAACCGGAAATAACAAATCGCTTGCCTTTCCGTCCCAACATTCTTCCGCCCTAAGCGGCCGCCTAGGTTGTCTATATGGACGAGCCGTCCCGTGAGCCACGTTTCCGCAGACTTAGTAGGGGAGACTGGGTACGGTTGAAACAAAACAAGTATCTTGCAAACCGTATGAGGTGGGGTGAGGGGTCCAAAGGGCGAACGCTATGGACAACAATTCAGAACACGAACCTCACTGTTGCGTCGCTCACCGCGCGTTGCAGTTGTTAATATGAGGCCTATTATATTTTGATGACCAAAAGTAAATATTTCTGTTCGGAGATTTTTCCAATTATTATGGTTTCTATTCAGGTGAGAGTAAAGAGTGTGTTTTTGTGTTTGAAATGAAGCTTGTAGAATACAGGATCATGACTAGTTTTAATGTGACATTATTGTCACCATGACTATATCCTGTTTGTTTTAACCTAAAGTAGGGGTTGAGGACGGCTGAAACAATATATTTATTTAATTTTCTGGTTTTCTATATACCGAGTGTACATGCAAGAAAGACTTCGAGAGGGCAGATTTTGTCGAGGTATAAGGAGGTAAAAGCAGAATTCATTGCGAAAAGCGGCGGAGTAAACCTGTTCGCTCCTAAGATACATACGAAAGCGAGATGCATCTGGCGAGGAAGAAAATCCAAGACATGGGATATAAAGCACGCAACCGAGTTTTTAATGAAAAGCAGGAGCGAAAACTTTCAAAAAGCTAGATTTTTGTTTGATTTATGACTAATAAAAATCAAAGAAATATTTTCTTTTAGTTTATTCTCAGATTATTATAGTTCAGTTTGTTTTGTTTAAAATAAATACTGTTGAGTTTTGTTGTTTTTGTTAATTACGTAAATTGTGTATCAATGTTAAGTAGTCAGATTGTCACAGATGACTGATAATATACATTTTAAGTTGTGAGCCCAAAAAACATTAAAGACTGATTAAAAATATCATTACGAGTTAAAACATTGAAGACTGATTAATATTGTCAAACGGTGCCATAATTATTCTTTAGAATAAATAATGAATAAAACATGTTACAATATTATATTTGCATGTGTTTCATTTTGATTTATTTGCATGTGTTTCAACTGACCCCAATCACTGTTTCAACCGCCCCTGATATGGGGACAGTTGGAACAAATCGGATTCTGTTTTTTAAATTGATCTACTACTAAAAATAAGACCAGGTACTAAAATAGCACTGCCCATTAGTAGATAGATACATGCTCTTGTATTTAACATATCTTCATCATCAGATTTAAAAGGCAATAGTATGGACAATATAAGCAAAATTATTTCAACTGTACCCAGTCTTCCCTACACAGCTGAGATGTACCAGAGACATACAGAACCCGAATTGGACGAAAATAACGACCAAAAGTAGTTAGGGACAATGTCCTTTCATCAAAAAAAGTAGTTTTGATTGTTATCAAAATGATAAATACTAGTTATAGTGAAAGTGTATCGTCCAGCCATCATACTTAAAATATATATGTCTCCTATACACTAAGCTAATACATTTTCATAAAACTACTTTGCCCATTTGAAATAAATTTATTAGTGTTAAGCTGCTACCAACACCATCCCAGCAACTCACACCTACCAGCATAAATGATTCATGTACTGACTTGTCCACTATTTTATACCAACTTTTCTTGTATTAAAATAATATATATTTGAAACCTACAAAGAATTCCCTTAAAATGAGTCCAAATATGACCCATGCGTGACAATTCTGTGGCGTCAATTAACTGTAATAATTCATCTTAATGAGATTTAACTTCGATTTTCACAGGATATCATTGGAAATGGAACGAAGTGTGTCATACAACATACTAACAAAATGTTTTTATGTACAAATAAAACAAACCTAGCATGATTTTTCCATATTCGCAATTGTCTTTTCAAATGTATGTAAATGATATATATTTGATGAGCAGTAATAAATATGCATAAACATTTTAGATTAAGCATAAAGAAGAGTTAGTGTAACATAACAAAAACACATGGGCAAAGCCAGCAATGGGTTTCTTGTCTATAATAAGATTCATTAAAAGGTATTTATTGTAAGGCATTTCTTTGGTTTGCTAAATTTTCATCTTATTGTAGAATACTTAACTCCTCCCTTATAGGATATTTTGAAATGAGATTTGATGTTTTCAATGAATTAAAGATTTGAGAGTTCAAATCTGAACCTTAATTATCACTATGCTTGGTAAGGCAAATTCTGACCTTGATTTGAAAGTATATTCACAAAGTTCAGAAAATAATGAATTTAAGCTGATCAAGAGTCATGTGGCAGACTAATTTGAACGCGAATGTATTTGGAAACTATTACTAAGTGTTCAATACAAAACACACATGAAATATTTATTGACTATTTTCAACTTGGTTATCATTTGAAACGCACTAATAAATTTTTATTTTTCCCATCACAACTTATTTACAAGTAATTTAATATAAATTATTATGTAAGAAAATTTGCAATATCATAATATTAAAATATAGTTCTGAGAACTTGACAGTAGTTAAAGAAAGCAACGATCTTTGTGTGCAACTAAAATTTCTTTTCTACACTACTCATTTGCAAAAAAATATTTTGTACTAGTTTTTGTGAATTTGCTAACTTCTGTACTAACATAATTTCCATAGGTCTTATAATATCATATCCATATTGATATCCAAGTGTGCAGATGGTTTAAGTCAACAAAAGCTTTTATAAAAAAAAAAATGTTTGGTAGATACTCGTAGGTACATGTTCACATTGCATTGGTACAAATATATTCTTACAGAATCGTGAATAACTTTAAATGTGTATAATTTTGCTCCAAACTTTCCAAAATTTTCCTTCCCTTCAGATGCAGCAGAGATCTGAGCAACCCCCTAAAAATCAACAAAAAACAAACAAGCTAAAAACAACACAAATTTGGATTCATAATAGACAGAGTTCTATTCTTTTCTCTAAACTTCATATCAAGGTATTATTAAAGTAAAATTGGTAAGATACAAAATTGTATTTTTATAGTCTTCTTATCTGTTAGAATATTTTGTGCCCGAGGATTCCATCTTACCCAGACCTATTGTGAAGACTCTCTTTCAGAATTCTTGAACTTCCAAAAATATTAGTTAAATATTTTTCCATGCCTCAAACTAATCCTACAGTTTTGAATATACAAACAAAGCCTGTTGAAAGATGCAAAAGAATTTATTTTACATAAAGAATAAGTTATCACTTTCTTTTCAAGTCCAGGTTACAAATCCACAATATGAGACTAGAGACTACACTTTGAAAAAGCCAACAATTTAGAATTAACCTTTCCACAAATTACTACCACCTACGTCAAAGTGCTCATAGGCATCATGTGAAACACAATGGAATGGCCTTGTTGGAGAGGTACAATGAAGTAACTTTTCTGAAACGTACAGGGTATAATATTAGCTAGATATCCTGTTGGAAAGATTTCAGTGTTCTACTCCCATGTGCAAACAGTTCTGCTTAGAACATTTAAAACATGTAAGTGCCAAAATAGTCAGCACAGGAATAAAATGGAAATGTAAAATAGTGAGAGAAGTTTTGAGAAAAAGACACAAAGAAGTCCAAAAAGGTCAATCACAAAGGTTTATCACAATAAATTTGTAGTTAATGGGATATTTGCTTAGAAACATATTGTTACAAAGGAATTTAAGTCTGACAAGGGCACACACTAGAATAATACAATAACCACATGACAGTTTTTAGTTCAAAATTTGTCAAATTATAGCTCAAAAACTTGGACACAGGAAATTTCATAATGTTTATCGTAAGTGATTTATGTTCACCAAATTCTCTTGATTTTGATTTCAATAAATGAACACAGAAATAGTTTATATTCACTCTATATTGCCACTTCTGAAAACTGTTTGCCTTACCTCTTCTGAGGCATTGAAGAAGAGTGCACTGATGACTTGAGTATTTCAATACTGTGGGTAAAATATTTGAAACTATTGAACTATGTTCAGTGAATGTGTTGCTTTAACAAAAGTTGGAGATTCTCTAAAAGATAAGACAAACTGTTTAAAAATAATAATTCTGGCATTCTTCACACAATACACTATGGACTGTAGTAGTACACGATGTCTTGCAACTCCAGTTTGAGAACTAAGATTCATATGAAAACAATCAACACACATCTGATTTTTCAGTTAGCTAACTACTATGCACAGTTTCCCTAATAGTACATGAACTAGTCTGCTTGTTACAGTAATTACTCTCACTAAGTAAAATGTATTCAAGTAGTTGTTTCACAAATTAGATACATATCTACATTGAGTTGAAAATTTCAATATTAAAATGCAATATAGCTTTGTAGAAATAACTGTAAATTATTAATACTACTAAAAGAATATGGTAACAGTATCAACAAACATTAGTTCACACCTGCATATAATTAGTTACAAGGCATCTCCAAAGCTGTTTATGTGAGACATATTTGCTGATGTAGAAGATATAGAAACAGCTAAATTTCAGAAGTAGATAATTTATATGCTTTGTCAATAATATTTTTGTTATTTATTAGTCAATTTGAAAGACTAGAATCACATTGAACTTGCACAGTGAACTTCAGTTTCAGGAATACATTGATTAAGAAAAGAAGGAAATTTGTAGCAACTGGACAAGAGTACAGCAAAACAGCTGTATACCTCAAAAACAAGTATTTAGCCATTATTAATGTTCATAGAGATACTTCGGTATTTTTGGCATTAGTTCTTAAGGCCATTTTACATTCACTTTATGAGGCCAATCCATTTCAAAACCCAAAGAATCTAATAACAAATTATCTAAGCTGTTAATAACTGTCAAATAAATAACTATATTATATTACAAAAAATAATCTAAACAATATTCAGTAAAATACTATACGAAAAAACAGAGTGTCAAAATATCTTATATCTAATATGTACATTTTCAGAGATGTAACAAAATATGGCAGTTGGAAACAATTTATTAATTGAAAAGATCAAAATATGCCTCCTATGCAAGTAAAAGGAAACCATATCCACTGCTCAGCATTACTTTCATGTTCTAGGAACCAAGTGGTCATGAAATGCTGCAGTGTTGGTGGCTATCACAGTACTAAGTGTCCCATTACTTTTTAAAAACTAGTGACACTAGTTCAAATGCTGTAGTCCCTTCAGTTTCCTCTTTAGAGAAATGAATATACACATTTAAGCTATACATGCTTAAACAAAAACTCTTTGATTTGGAAATATGATATAATCATATTTAATCACTGCAAGTTCACACTAAAATTTCAAGAAAAATTAAGTGCAGTACAAAGTATGACCTATACTTCATAATTTTAATAGAATAACTTAGTTTTCTAAATTACCCCGTTCCTTATTCTGATGGAACTTTTTCATTTAACAATATACTTCATGAACTGAAATCCTCTTTTTAAATAATATTAAATATTGAGGTTTAGAAACAATGTGCTTTTTCAGCAATTATTATTACAATGAAAACCAATTGAAGCCTAACATCAGTCTTACGGCAGTCTGTGTGTACACCATTCATTATTTTTATTCTTTCAGATAATTTCAAATAAATTTCCATTGCAAAATATTAAACTAGATCATGGTATGTAAATTAATTAGAAAGTGTGTGTATGTATACAAAGAAAAAAAATGACCACCGCAAAATTTGTAATATAACAATATCTTCGTGAAGTATTTCACTTCATTTTCACACTTTACATTCCATAGAGATAATTGTATAGCAAGATTTTTCTCAGGATTTGATATTTTCCATCTCGAGCATGGTCCCATTTCCTCCAGAACTATTCTGATGCTGGTCCACCACATATCAATATTGAACTTAAATTATTTTTACAAGAGAAAAAGTAGAAAGTATCAAACATTGATGTTCATGATATGCTCATCACATCAATAATTTATTGTCTTAATTTTTTAAGTTATTATACCCTTTATCACAGCTCTCAAGGTGGAAGGCTTAATGGAGACAGTTGGAAGAAGGAATGCACGGTAGATAGTAACATTTTAAAATTAACACAAATAAACTTGTGTGCCGTACCAACAATTAATCACAAAATGTAAGGCTTAACAGTTAAAACTATCTCCACTTCACCTATTTCGAGCCTGAAAATAACCAATTCAACCATATTTTACAAGATTTTAAAAGCTTCTTGTGCCAGATGAACATGAGGTATGGTCTCAAAATAGTGGAAAGAATATAAATTGTATTTCAAAAACAACAGAATGAAAATAATGCATTTAGTCAATCATAAAAAATCCTGAGAGATCTTGCCGCTAATATGAAGGCAGCCAATTAAATTAACCTGCAACTAAATTGATGAAAGGGTACTGTTCTCTTACTCTCATTTTGTACCCAGGAAATTTATTACCAAGTTATTTAATACGCTTATTTTGTCTCATTAAGCTGTTAAAAGACATTAATAACATTTTTCTTTCATTTATTATTGTAGCTGCAACACAATTAATGAACATGATTTTAAATGAATAGAAGAGTTTAAAAATTTATAACCCACTTCACTTCCAGGTATCACTAATCTAGATACATAAACAAATGTTATTGCTACATGCAGCAATTTGCACAGCACTCACAGTCTGATAGCAACAATGTGGAAACCAGGCCTTTTCTAATATTCTTGTTTAATTCATTTGAAGCTAGTTCAATGTTTCTAAACTTCATTTTCTTCCTACCACTATAGACACTAGGAACCACAAGTGTCTTCATACATCACTATCAGGATCAGTTTCACTTCTTGGTTGTCCAAAATTACGAGTAATACTCTCAGACATAGATCGAATATTAGCTAGATTAATGTCAGCATCAGTAGTCACTGCGGCGAAGTAATCTATGCGGTCCAGGTCTGACACACCATCAGTGACATTCACATCATCATCAGTGCGGTAACAATTATCATACTCAGAATCATAGAGTGCACTTAACGAGTCCAAACTCATCATTGCATCTGAGTCAAATATACGAGATGATGCTCTGGAAGACATACTGGTGTTGTCATCCATGTCACCATCATGGCCAGGATCGTTGAATACAGAATTAACATCACTCAGAGCTCCTAAAGATATGGAAAAATAACAAGTATTTACAAGGTATGATCATTTACCATGCAACCAGCAATACACATACTTCAGCATTTAAGTGCATCATTAATCAACCATATTATATATAGCCATTTGACCTCAATAGAGCCAGTGGTGGATTTATGGGGGAGGCCCTAAGGGGCTATAACCCCTCACCCATTGGGCCTATCTTACAACAGATAAAATTTAAATTAATAAGAGTTATTATCTTTTAAAAGTATCACCTTATTTTTCCTACTTACCTTCCTACCAAAATACCCTGTTATCTAGGCAAATAATATACCTTTTTTATCAAGCATGTTGTAATTATAAACTGCAACCCAGGTAGCGTGGCTTGTGTTTGTGCTACCACTACAGAATATTAGTGTTGTTACTTGCTGATGAATTGGAGTTTAAAATAACTATAGAAGTTGGGAGTCTAAATGTTCTTGATAGAGTCAACATATCAGAAGAAAATTTCAAACTAATTTCAGACACAATCTTGCTGCCTGTTATTGACGATATCATTTCAGAAATTAATGAAATGTTTAGCAGAGACTTTCAAGCAATTCTTTCCCTTGAAGGTGAAATTCAAATATATGAAGATTCAAAGTTAAGGAAATTTAAACTGCTACATGCAAGTACAAATAATTCACTGATTAGAAAGCTAGCTGGCTCATTGTGCAAATAAAGATGTTCAGCTACATTTGTTTCATCACAAGTCATTTTCATACTATAGTAATCAAAATAATAGATCCAAGAACTATTTAAGAAGTGCCACGAGAGAAGCATGATTGAATGGACTTGTACTTTGAAATGTGTCTACAGGTATCTAGAAAAAATTGTCAACTGCTTTAGCAAATCTAAGAGTGGAAGAGTTAGGTTAGAAAACTGGGAATAAGGCAACTAATATAGTGTCCAATATTCAAAGATGATTCATCATTTACTATAGATACATTTTATTTATCTTAATAATCAGTTTCCAAACAAATGACTATTCTATACTCTCAGACACTCCCTGCCCACTACCATCCACTTAGCCCCAACCTTAATCAAGTTCTAGATCCCCCACTATTTTTAAATATTATTTTTTGGTTTCTCAACAATAAATTTACTATTTCTGAAAACTTATAGGTGGTATTATATTTTCTGGTTAACCAATTAGGAAAATTTTCATAAACATTATGTTATTGTTATATTTCAATTTCATACCTTCAGCATCTGTAAGACCTGTTTCATTTATCATAGAGATGTTTTCTAGAGCAGGGTCATCAGTTGTATATCCTGTTGATTCACGATCAGCCAGTAAGGGTTCCGATGCAGCACCTTCTTCATCATCCTCTTCTGATTGGCTCCACTCAGACTGACTGGTCTCTCCCATTGCAGATTCTTGATGTCGAGCTGTCTGCTCCAAAATTCTCTTCACTTCAGCTTCCTGCATATAACATAAAAAGTAAGAAATTTTAATCTAATAAATGTTGTTCCTTCAAATAAACAATGACATAAGCACAATTTTTTCTGAAAATGAGTAAGACAAAATTGTTCTCCTCCCTTCTGCCTTTGATAGAAACTTAATTCTTGAAAGCATTGCTACTCATGATCCACTTCCCTGACGGTACCATCAATAAGTGTGATATTTTATGAGTTATGTTCATACAGATCTTAAGGTATAGACATGACATTTAGTAATTTAATTTATCATATCACCTTTTCAGCTGCATCAGCTGAACAGAGACAACTTTTGAACTATTGATTTTGCTAGGTAAAATGATGTTTATCAATCATTATCATTAGGGACCCACCTGAGGTCCCAATTTTATGAGCCCCTGTGATATATACCTCCCTCCCCCACTCTCCTCCACCCTCCCAGTCACCTATTCTAATGGTGGCACTGAACAATGACTTAAAATGTATATTTTCGATTATAAATAAATATGCACAATATAAATATAAATGAATATTCATCCAATGATGCAAATGTCAATAACACATTACTTTGAATACAATACCCTGACTTAATTTTAATAAATAAACACCACTTGGCAATATTCCAAAACTTATGGTAGACAAATATCAAACGTAAAAAAATAAAATGTTTTATGATGTTTGAATTACATTTAAATATACAGACATTTAAACACTTAAATGTAAATATTAAAATGTTTGATATTCATAAAAATTCACATTGAAGATATCTTTAATAACATTTTAGGGAATTAAATTTCATAGATAAGACAAAATCTTTGACTTGCAAACATTTGTGCAAATTGAACAGTGAAACAAGGGAAAAAAAAAAACAATAAGAAAACAACAACAATAATATTGCCAAAAACAAGTAAGTTAAATTCTATTAGTATTATAACTCGCAGCTAACTTTTTATCTTATCTAGGAACTTTTGCTGAAATTTTTGAATCCGCCTCTGCCTTAGGGCCCTTGATCGGAAATCCCTTGCTTGCTTCCGGAGAGTAAATTAGCTGTTTTTTTCCTCCACGTGGCCATACGCAGTTTGTACTGTTTTTTTGACAATAAATTTATAAATTATGCAAATATGTAACTAATAAAAAATTACATAAGTGAAGAGTTTGATTATTCAAATTTGTACTAAAAATGTTCAAGGACAAATAAATGATAATATAATCCCATTAACTTTAAATAATTTTAAAATTCTGTTATCTTACCAGTTCTTCATCTATAGGCTGCATAAAGGAAAAACAAGTACTGTTATCTTTGTACAATATTATGTTCACAAAAATATTCTATATTAAAGTGAAATAAAATTAAAATAAGGAGAGAACTGCAAAGTTTATTTTCTGTAGACTTTGAATGTTGTTAACAAATTTATTTTCTAAATGAAGATACAGACTTATATAAAGATAAAACTAATTTTCTAAAGGAAGATAAAGACTTTTCTATCTTGATGATCAATTTTGATATTTTAAAACTGACTATCCAATTTGAAATATTTAACATGTTTTGAAACTACTCAATGCATAAGAACATAATATTTAATACCTGTTGTTCTACTTCTTCTGCAATACGCTGTTCTTCTCGTTCAAAACTTTCAACATCACTATTATCTTTCTTTTTTTCCTCCTCTTCCTCTTCATTATCCAAATTACTTTCAAGATCGTCAAATTTATTTGATTCACTTTCTACATTCCTGGAATAACATAAATAAGAAATAAATCAGTTAACTTGTTTTTAATTTTTGTAGAATTGTCTTATTTATTTAAAATTTCTCATTTTAGTAAAAACAATTGTTAACAGAAAATGAAAACAGCAAAAACACCTTTTTGTAATAAAACAACACACGAGACTAATGCAGACATCAGATATGTAGGGAGTAGTTCTTCCCTGCTCTTACACACTCACACAAAAAAACAAACTTACACATATTGCATTCTCACACATTCCTACATAAAGACACACACATAAAAACCCATATTTAAGTAAAGACACTTGTCTATCAGAGAGATCACCATAATGACAACAAAGTGAGACAGCCAGGAAACTTTTTATCTTTTCTTTTCCTCTTGTTCCTTCCATCTAGCCCTCCTCAATTCCTTTCTTTCCAAATTCTATGGAGTGAATGAATGGGTGCAACACAATCATGGATATTCCCACACTCACTGTCATTCCTTTCCTAACCTTACACACCTAGTACTACACACACCCACTCTTCCAATCGTCATCTATCTACTTGTTCTCCCTCATATCAACTATTTGCTCTCCTTCACATGATTCCAACTTCCTTATTTTACACAAATCACAGTATGGGGCGATTTTTATTTCCTCAATATTAATTAAATCTATTATGCTCATTTTTTTTTCCTTTTAAAAGTACAAAAGAGTTCTATTTTGTCAATGTGTTTCATATTCTACTCTTTAATTTTTACTTCCATTCATAATAATTCATGAATATTTTATACTTATCAATAAATTGTACCCATAAACATCCAATTCACGTACAAAAACATTTGTTATCATTGAATTCATGCACTTCACTGAACATGAAGATAATCCAATAAGGTTTTAAGATAACTAATGGTTAAATAACTAAAAATGATTTTAATATGAAATAGGTTTTCCAGTTCACCACTCCAAACAGTGCAATAAATAATTTTGTCTCAAATGCATAACAACTATAATAGACAGCTACAACATAATTGAAGAGAAGTCAAAAAACAAAAATTCAAGCAAATTGTTGAAGTCACATTTCTTTCCAAAGGTACCTAGTACATTGAAAATATGGTAAAACTCATGAGTTGCACCTGCAGTCTACTCATAAAGTTCAAAAGGTTAAAAACAGACAGATGGGCAAGCAGCAAGTAAAGACCAGCCAGAGGCCAACAGCAAGCCAAGGGGCCAGGACTAGTGCAAGCTAGCCTGGAGTATGGGACTAACAGGGCATGAGATTTCCAGCACTTCTTGCATCTGTAGGAAAGAGCTCAAGCCAATGCAACATGCTAAATGAAATACGTACACTAGATTTATTGTTGAATTAGTTGATTGTAATGTGTATCACAAGTAAAATTCATGCACAGCAGTAAGTCTACTGTATTTATTGATTATCAGAGAATTAGCATGTCTTAAAAACACACATTGCTGATTGTGGAATGGAGTTAAGTATTGTTAACTCATTCCACTTGTCTTATTTTCTTAGAATTATATTGGTTTGAAAGGAGAACCCATCCCATATCCCACATTCTCTAGAAATTTGAATATGGACATGTTTAAAAACTGATTTTCTGCTTGTCAAGGTAATAAAATCACCAGTTGAAGCCATTAACCACAAAATTAGCAGAAGTTAAACAATAAATGTTCCTCACAATTAATATTGTCATTATTATTGCTGCTTTGAATCCTCTCCATGTAGATTTCAGTTCCCTTAGATCCACTAGTTAAGCTTATACTCCAAAATAAGGAGTATGATGTATTGTAAACAAATAAGGGTCAGGTCAATTGACATGATACTGTCATCATGACAGATGTTAAGTGGAACTCATGGGGGTTCCCTCTTGGTTTTTGTTGGTACAAGACGTTATGAAAACATCCTTACCTTACCAAGGATTTAAACCCAGAACCTAAGGACCTACACCTCATACCACTGAGCCACCTCGTCAAAATCAAATTATGAAATTTGACATGAAGCAGTAAAGACGGAAGGAAGAATTTTCAAAATTAAAATATAATTTATTTACTAACTCCAAACTTAAATAAACTTCATTTCACATAATAAAATATGATGGTTCCTGTAATTTCTATCTTTATCATTATATCTTACAGTAATATCCCATGAATTCTAAATACATTATCATTATTAATCTGATTGTCACCAATGAAATTGTCATGCTGTAGACACTGCAATTCTCTAATTTTATGGAAATCTCTATTCTGTAACACACGACTATTAATGTGTTTTGAATATCAGTGAAACTTGAATTCAATAAATAATTTTCTATCAATAAAATAATATTTCATTATTTTAATCATAATTCATAATTATTTGATTATGCCTTTAAGAATCCAACAGGAAAAATTATAAGCTATCAATTGTTTATCATACATATATTGCAGGAAAAGGATAGGGGAGATAAGTAAATTTTGGACTTGAGAATGCAAAAGCAATCTTTCCTGTATTTTTTGACATTCATTAATTGTCTTATTTTAAATGCTAGAGGATTAATTAGTTTTTAATTTTCTTGAAATATAAGAGTTTTTTCACACTGCAGTATATTTGAACAGGAATAATTGGATAATAAGCTTGTATTACAGAGATTACATTACAATGAATAGGAAATAAAATTCAGGTTTCACTGAAATGGAGTTACTCAAAAACTCAGTAGTGACTTCCTTGCATTCTTCAAATATTGTTTTCTGGAAAAATATCAATACAGAAAGCAAATTTTACTTGTACCAAGATATAAATTATGAGCCATAATCTGTCCAAGCTACTGGCAATCTAACATTATCTAAAATGGTAAAACATGTAATCTATCATGATAAATGGAAAATGGAAGTGCTTTTGGAAAATGTGCAAAATAAAGGTGGCAGAAATTATTGAGTATTATTTTGTAAGTGCAAGTTTTGTGGCAAATCTTGGCCACCGAAGGCCTGTGCAAACAGCAACAGGGTTAGATATTTGGATTGTAAATAAGGCTTAGGCCACAAAGGGGGGAGGGCTCCGTCAGCCTACCTGTTGACAGGAGCTGGCTGCACCCCTTGGCAAGAATCTGCAGGTGGCTGGCTGGGATGAACTGGGAATTTACTATCAGTCAAACCAGTAGGAGATATTCTTTGCAAGAGAGAGCCAATTAATTCTTCTCTTCCTGTGGTTTCAGATGGCGTAGGTGAAGATGTTTCTCTTCCCCTTTTTAAAGACCCATCCTTGCTGCTTCCCCTTTCATGCCAAAGAACTGGTGCAGTCAGATCAATTAAACATGTAGGTTCTTTGTATGCGTCAACATGAACAGCAGTATTATCCAACTGAGATCGCACTAACTCTTGGATGGCAGCTAGCCCAACATGCCGACTCGCCTTGGAGCTAATACTTGAGTTGTTATTGGCGTTACTGAGAGCAAGACTTGCTTGATCCTCTACGTACCTGCCTACATACTGCCGGTCCAAGTAGCTGCATTGGCCGAGTTCAGCCAAGACTTGATTGACGTTCTTCAGCTCCTCCAAAGAGATGATCTCTTTGTTTTGATGACTCCTGTCGGACTTGGGTGGAATATTCTTGAGAAGGTTCTGATCCTCCAACAGTTTCTGTATCTCCCGCTCAAAATTGTGTACTTTGGCAGAAGACCCTGAGCTACCACCCCCACCACCTGAATGGTGGTGATGGTGATGGTGGTGATGGTGCTTGGAACCGCCGCTACCTGTCGAAGGAGTGTCGAAGTTTCGCGAGGGAGCATTACCACCATGTAACGACTTGTTGAGGTCTTTGCGATCCGTCTGACTACAGCCGTCGCGCCGACAACCAGGACCGTTGTTCATTCCAATCCCCGCGGATCCCGGCACCGCTCCCGTCGCCGCTCCACGCGCTATGCGATGTCCGATGTACTCGAAACTACCGCAGCTGTCGCCGCGATACGAGCCTGGAAGCGGGCTTGCGGTTCCTCGCGCAGACTCCAGTGTGTTGGCAGCAGCGGCGAGCGCCAGGAGAGCGCTGGGTGTCAGGTTTTCGGGATCCGCCGCCAAGTTGGTGCGCGGCGCGCTCGACGACCCAGAACCAGTTCCTGTACCGGTGCCCGTGCCAGTGCCTGGCGTGGCTGGCGTTGCCGGAGTGCCTTCCGCTCTCGTGTCACCTCGCAAGAGCGAAGGTAAACAATCGAGTGACGAGTGCGGGGAATTCTCCAACGACGACGAAGGGTCCACCTGAAAGGAGCACAAACTAGGAATTACGAGGCAATATAAAATGAAACAAAATATCTTAAAGCAATACAAAATTCTCTAACGTCTTAAAGAAATACACAGCATTCTAAAATCAAAGAGAGCAAGTATAGTTAAACATGAAAAAAATTGAACTATTTCAAGGAAATCTTCATAAGTTTTTCAACGATTTTTATCTTTAGATAATTAATTCACAATCACTGAAGATGGGAAAAACTATTAGTTAGCAATTGTGTGTTTCGTTGAAGCGAGCTTTAGTATTATAATATTCACGGGCTATAATAAGACTTAATCAGAGATTTGTACCATAAATTCCTATTGCTCTTCCTCTTCTTCTCAGCCAACAGATTAGGTAATGTAATCCTATTATAAATCACGCACCTGAATGTCGGACGGGTAGAGCCACTGGCGTGCGGGCGCAGTGAGGCTGGCGCCGGTCCCTGGCGGTGGCGACGGAGAGGCGTCAGCATCAGTCGTGCGACTGTAGCTCTCGTCTGACGAACTGATGCTGGGCGAGTGGTTCAGAGAGCTTATCTCGTCCGCTGACGAGTGAACGCGAGTCGAGCGATGAGGGAGTTGGTGAAGGTGGTTCATGGCGTGTGTTATGGGAGGCAGATGGTAAAAGCCACCAGTCACCCCCGCCACGCTAGAACCCTGCAAGTATTCGTGAAAAAACTACCACGTGTTATGATAAACAGTAAAGAGAAACGATAAATCGGGTGGAGGCATAGTATGCTGAGACGATCTACTTAGCACGGAATAAAACAGACAACGTGAACGCCCAGTAACTTAAGTTTTTAATAATTTTCAAATCGTTAGGCAAAATACGCCTTAGTCTCGAATACAAGATCCTGAAGATGGAAAACCTGTTTGAGGTTTATTAATGCCAGATAAAACAAATAGAACACTCATTTTTCAGAAGTAGCTAGAGCACAATCACATAAGGTGTGTGTGTTTTGAGCTGAATCAATGGAGAACAAGCAATCGCGCATGGATGTGTGAGTCAATTAAAAATATATTTAATTCTACCACATAATAAAATGAAACAGACTATATTTCATTATGTGTGTGTCTCTAAATGTTTTGGAAAACCCCGAGCTTTCAAAAGTGTACTACTAATGAAGTTATTATGCCTCATTAAGTCATTATTCATTATCCCCTCTAATTTATATGTCCTACAAATAGAAAAATTATTGAAATTAGAATAGAGTACTGAAAATCCGCTAGATAAACGTAACTAGCAAGTCAAGAAGTTTATAAAATTAATCTTTGTTCATTTCTCATATAGACTAAAATTCAAGAAGGGGTTATGATAATTATTTTCGATACAATTATTTTCTATCATGACAATCTAGTATTGGTTCATCTGAAGGGGAACAAGCTATCATATTGTGACAAAATTTCAATTGTTTACGGCGATCATTCTTACCAGTAGCGGCGATTAGGGTGGGGGGGGGCAGGCTCCCCCTCACTTTTTTAAAGAAAGATACAAATTTCATTTGAACTGTCTAAAACTGGGAATTATAAAAATAAATGACATCAATATTTGTTCCCCCCCCCTTTTGATTCCCAATCGTCACTACTGATTCTTACATATTTTGTAATTAAGAAAAAAAAATTACTTCAAGAACCAAAAGTGTCTACTTAATTTGCATATATTAAACCACTAAATGCATGAAATTATATTTCAGAGCAGTGGCGGCGATTAGGGGGTGCATGGGGGGGGGGGCAGCCGCTGAGAATTATTAAAAAATATATACCATCCCTGAGGTGGGAGTCACCAATTGTCTTTCCTTTGATTTATTTAACTATTTATTGTACTTAGTGGAAATATGCAGAAAATGTCATGTAAATGAAAATTGTCAATATTTTATTTGCCCCCCCCTCCACTTTTGATTCCCAATCGCCGCAACAGTTACAGAACACTGTTGTTTATAGTGAAATTTGGGTGTCGTCGTCAATCAAGATGCAGCATGTGCTTTCTTTTACATTAAAGGAAAGACAATAATCTTGAACGGGGAAATAAATTTAAACCTTTTCCTATTTCTCCACTCCACGTTCAATTTTCTTGTTTTCTCATGAGATTGCAAATATTGATATAAGTTTTGCAGCTAAAATGACGAAATATCATTTAGAGATCTTATCTCTTCACCCGTACTCAACTGCGTCATCCCGTAGGAGTCAATGCAATAAATTGTGACACTATCTTCATTACCTGCAGGCTCTCGTCCGAGTACCGCCGCTGAAGCTGCATGATGGGCCGCTGTTGCGCGGTGCGCAGCGCCCGGTGTGGTGGCGGTGGCGGGGCACGCGGACTGCGGCGACCACCACCGCCGCCGCCCGACAGGTCATTAGTAGGTGGTTCGGGAAGAGGTTTGAGATAAGGTTCGGCGGGCGGGGGTGGCACGCCGGGCGCTGTCCCAACTACCCCTGCCAAGGCAGCAGCTGATGGCGGGGCGGGCCTCCGCGCATTCGAAGACGTCGGCGGCGGCCGCGGCCACGGCGGTGTGTAGCGGCTATGAGGCGGCGGCGGGGGCGGCGGTGGCAGGCTGCGTCCACCACGGGCCTGTGGAAGTATAGCATAGTAGGAGTATACAGACTTCCATCAAGTAAAATAAAAAGGAGTATACCAAGAAACACCGGTACATAATTTATAATAGAGATTTTGGTATACGTGCGTTGGCACAAAGGTTGAATGGTTAAATGCGGAGGCAGGTCATAGATTCTTATTTTCAAATCAGAAATTACATCGGTCCAATTTTGTCTCGTCATTAACTTAACCTTGAACCAAATTTAATAAAAATATCAAAGCAAATAGGTGTATAACTACATTGAAGTCAGTTCCTCAATTTGTCCTTATTAGTAGCAGCGTCTTGTCTCCTATCATAAGTCTGAATACTTATGAATGAGGGAGGAGTCCCCTAGGCTTGATGAATTATAATGATTGACAATACCGAGTAAAAATGATTATATCAAAAGTTATTCTTTTCAGATGAATCCAACTAGAATGAAAATAAATTCGAGACAGCATCGTGACAACTAAAACAGAGAAAAGTGCAAATATTTGGACTAAATAGATATAAGTATTCAGAGTGTGCTTCAAATATACTGGTATACTACGTACCCATACACCAAAACTTTTCTTTAACTTTTTTCCTATTTCGTATGATTTATCAACACGAAAAAACTGCAGGATTTAAATTTCCAATCATAAGTTGTTTTTTCAGACGTCCTCGTCAATAATCATGCCGGTCCATCACCTTAAGATTCATAAACCTCAAGATTGTATCATGAACTTGTCATCAGGAAAGAGCGCAAGTGCATTTAGAGATTTAGTGGCCCGTGAAAGGAAAGACTGACTTTTCGTCGAACCTTACAATTTACTAGATGAATAGCAGAGAGTTGGTTGATGTTACTGACCGGCAGTGGCTGTGCACATTCGTAAACGAAAAAGGAAACGAAAATTATAGACGAGCTTTCTAGGCGAAAAGTCATATTAAACTATCGAAAAAGTAATAACTATACATTTACAAAATTACCTTCAAATGGACGTGGCTACTTTTTTTGAACTACTTGAACTGGTAGCGCCATGTTTACAAATGGAAGATATGAATATGTGTATTTCTTTTCCATTGGAGAAGAACCTAGTGACAATATTGAGCTTTCTAGCACCGCAGTGAATGGAAATAAGGAGAACGCTCAATAAAATATGGGTACTTAATCTCTGTTGTGGAATCTGAGCTGGATCTTCAGAACCACATTCAAAGGTGCATTGAATGATGTTGATTGCATTTCATTGTGAGAATTCACGTAGCTCTTGAACGTTCTGAGAAACCCTGAGTGTTCAAAAGTGTATTATGAATTAAGTTTGAATTTATTATCCCCTGTAACTTATTAATGATTGGAAAGTGCTTCATGACAGTGCCATACAAATTTGCACCATGTATTGAACCAAGAGACACAATTATATTTATATCTGAAAAAGGAAGAACATCATCAACAATTTAACACAAGACACATTCAATAAAATTATAAAAGAAACTGTGTTTTTACTCGGAAAGATGGAATAAGTTGCTAAGAGGTGAACAGGTTGAGTTTTAAAATAAAACAAAAATGGGTAAGTAAAGCACACCACAGGTAAATGTTCACACTTCACAAATATACATAGAATGAAACACATTCCAAGGTTCCAGTCCTAGGCACCAGCAAAGCAAGTTCGTGCTTGGACGTCATTGCTAAGGGGTTCCTTTCTACTCTCTCCAGAGGGCACTACAAGGATTGATGTCGACAAATGCTAAATAAACGTTAGTTAAAAACACTGTTTCTCAAAACAAAATTTTGAGATCAAGGTAAGAAGGCAAAAACATTTTTATAGGTAAATCTGAATGAGTTAAGCCAATTGTCAGTTTTCTTTCAAGTAATTTAAATACATTGACAAAAAAGATCGAAATGTCAAAGTATGATTTGAATTCAGCAAGAACGTCTTGGCAGATCAATTTGCAATGGTTGCGGTCAGCACTACTGATCAAACGATGCGGGAAAGGGGGAACAAGCACAAATGCCCATGCCTTACCTCGCACTCGAACGGGGACCCTGGGCTCAGCGTGCAGAAGCGCTACGCACTGAGCCTCCGGGTCGGCTGAATTTGGACAACGTGTCAAAATTAGAAGAAATGAAGACTGATGTCGAAGAGAGGAGAGAATAGACACAGGTTCAGCAAGAACTGGACACTGTAGTCTACGGGAGATAGGATAGGGTGGATTTATTTCATTTCATAGATTTTTTTTTCATAAGTTGAGAATATTGGAGAAAAAGTGAACAGGAAATTGCATTCACAAAATATTTTAAATAATGAGCACATAATATATTTCTATGTTAAATAGAATAATCAATCACTCCTCTGTTGTCCAGGATGTAAAAAAATTGAATGGGAATGTAATGATCGACTTAAAATGTTTTTCAAGTTACTCCAAAAATATTACCTTTTTTCAAATTTTGAACACCTGGAACAAAGAGGAGTGGTAAATTCAAAACTATACTTCATGTTCTCTAAAATAGAGAATTCTTGTTGACATTTTTCTTCAAATTCTTGTAGAGGATTGTCCTTTAAGGTGGCAATCTGTTCTTTAATTCACAAAAGAGCTCATAAAACCAACTTTCTAAGTCAGTTCTAACTATACACAAATTATTATTATAAAGTTTCAAACAATAATAATAATAATATTTCGGGTGGTGCAAAATAAACGCATGAAAATATGATCTAGGTAATCAAAGATCATCAACTACAATTTTAGAATGAAAAACTACAATATAAAAATCCTGTACAGGTAGCATAGAAGAGATAAAATAGAAAATGAATAAATGTCTTATTTATTTTCCACATTACTTCTTCAAAACAATATACAAGTACACAAACAAAAATTAACATTACTTACTAACAATTGTTAGTTTTAATATTCTTTTCTTTATCTCTAAGTCTGAACACATTAAGTTCCTATCATAATTTCTAGCCAGCTGTAAATGAAACATTCTGGGCCCAAAGGACCAATCGACAGTTACAAATATAAGATCATTATCCAGACCTTTCATAAATCCAGACATTGTACATAGTTTTTCCAGCACAATTAGAGCAAGGGAAGAGCAATGAATTTCCTTTCTTTGTATACTTCATTTTAATAACTAGCAAGATCCCCCTCTTCTGCCCATATAAAGGTGCATAAAGGAATAAAAATCTCCTGCTTTTGATGTCAAAGAAATATCTATCCTGTAGATCCTTTTACCTACCTGCAACGGCACAATCTTGAGACCAGGCATCGCCCCTCCGGGCAGAAGCGGCTCGCATTCGCCATGGCGGCCTGCGGCTCCGCTCGCCCCGACTCCGTTCCCGCCCCCGCACACCTCCCGCACCGGTGGCAGGCGAGGCGCACTACGGGAGCCAGCGCCGGAGTTGCCGTCACGCCCGGATCCTCCACCGCTACCTCGCAGCCCCCGTTGGCCGCCGCCACGACTCTCTGCGCCGGACGCGCCATGCAGCAAGGCCAGAGGAGTCGCCACTCCACCGTACATGTTGCCTAGCGAATGGGAAATTACGGTTATGACAATTTGATAAAATGAATGTGATACAATCTGGGTTTTTTTTCTGGGCAAAAGTCAACATGTATGCACTCGGCATTTCCTAAATTAAGAATACTGAATTCACAGGCTAGTTTCTTTTTGGTATCATATTTAAACTACAAGGTAAATGATTACAGCCAATTAGTTAACCCAATCTACAGGTCAACATAATACTAAATCAAAATCACACAAAGGAATTTCCAAAATTTTAAGAGATATTAATACAGGAAGGAGTAGTTCTATCAAACTGAATTGATATATTTTATGATAACAGTGTGTATCTATCAATACTCCTGACACCATAATTAATATACCAAGTGATGATGGCAATTGGTAAGAGACACACTTTTAAACAATAAATTAAAAGTTTCACCAACATTTCGTTTCAATTGAAAGTTTATCAGAACAAGTAAAGACACAAAAAACCCATTGGATACTATTAACATTGGTGTTAGCAGAAGACATTTGTGGAAATCAAAATCAATAACACAGAGGATACTAATAAATAGTCTTCCACTTTACATCGACTGTATAGTTTGGTTATTTTATTCTGTGGAAATTCAAGTACGGATAAAAGCTCTCGTAATACTCATGACAGAAGCCATTACTAAAATGAAAAATGAGATTTAAGACCAATTTTTATCATACAATGACAAAATTATTTAAACAAAAGTAATATAGTTATATGAGTAGAATTAGGTGTAATTATTAACTTTTTAATTACCAAGGGAGCCAGCAGATCTAACATTCTGAAGATCTTCGACTCTTATAGTTCCTGGTTGTTTACGGTCTGTAAGAAAATAGGTTGTCATATCACCCTTTCCTTTGACTTTAACTTTACCACGACACTGGAACTCATATGGATAGCCACGCAACACTTGATATACTTCTTCAGTCACCTGCAAATTATTATAAAGGTTTGTAGGATAAATAAATGAAGAGTAATAGGAAGCAAGTTACATCATTTTCATCCAACATCAGTGAACAATAAAAGCAATTTTTGCTCAAAATTCTTATTCTATGGTTTGAGTATTCTTAAAACTTGTCATTCAAACTTGTGGAAGAAGGGTAAATCAAAGAAAACAAAATGGTTTCTCTACCTGAGTATGATTTGGTAATCCAGTTGAATCCATGCGACTAGCCACATTGACAGTGTTTCCCCAAATATCATATTGGGGTTTCCTTGCACCAATAACACCAGCAACAACAGGTCCAATGTTAATACCTAGGAAAAAAAAAAGATATTTAATACAAAATAATGTACATAGATAATAAATAAAATTTTAAATCACTTGGATACATACCAACACGGAGCATGAAGTTATTATAAGAATTTTCATTAATATTCAGCAATTTCTCCCTCATGGCAAATACAAATTCAACAAGAGTGCTTAGATGTAAGCCAGCTGTAGATTCATCTTCATCCAAAATACGAAATTCTGGCATCAAGCCAACAGCAGCCATGTATGTTGAGCCTACTGTCTTAATTTTGTCAACAGCCCTAAAACGCTCTTCTCCTAAAAGCTAAGGGATGAATAAAGTTTCTATAATTCAAATTAGTTAATGAATTAATGATAAAGTATTTTCACAATCAGATATATTTAATAGAATGAAAATATGAACCTTTAAGTCATTACTTCTTGTTAATGGAGTTTGATAAGAAGAAAGCAAGCAATTATTCCATGTGATATATAAATTAATTGCAACTATTCAACAAATACAAACTAATAATAAATATGGAAAAAAATAATGAGTATTTCATGAAAAAATAAATTTCATTTCAACTACTTTCTTCTTGATGAACCTTGTAAAAAAATAATACCTCATCAAAATCAGCAATAATTTCATTAAGGAGACGTAGGCATTCAACTCCTTGATTGTTGCCATCCAGCTCCATATAAAATTCATGATAGTTGGTGATGGAAGCAAACACCACTCCCACACGAGAGTAGCTCTGGTGATACAAGTCCTGCGACAGAGTGTTCTGTGGACGGGGCCAGCGGCAGCAGAGAGGAGAAGGAAATCGGGGAGGAAGGAAAGAAAAGAGAATGAGTTACTTGCCACACAAACTTCTCACACAGCACACCATCACAGTACAAGAAATCATTGCTGTTGCAATATGAAATGGATCCATAGTTCTTTATCCTCTGATACAACAAGAACATGATACACATGAGGAAAGATAATACAAAAAAAAAAAAAAATTATGGAATTCATTTTACGATACTATATCTCAATGAATAATAATTCATTTACAGCGGCTACTTGGATTATAGATTATTATTAATAATATGCACTTCAAGTGATTTTGCAACAGGAAAGATTACATTTGGATACTGCATGCAAGCAGCTCCTTACTTTACTAGCTACACACTGCTAAAATCAAATATACAAAACAGTACAAAATTCTATAAATCTAGGAGTAAGCTAAATGTAAAACATTATTCCATGAATATCAAAAGTACAGATAACAACCACCAACACTACACACGAACTATATTATTAAAAATCTATCAAAAAGACTAGATAAACTAGAATGCACTGGCTGATAGAGACCAGGATACAATTTAATAAGGATAGGTAAGAATGTTATTCTCAAATACTTGAGGTCCTTGTCTGAGCATCAACTCAACCTTCTACATGCATCTCTCTACCAAACTACATGCTTATTATCATGGATAGATTTTAGAGATACATCACTGACTAGTTCTTAGGGTTAATAAAGAATGACTAGGTAATTCCAAATTCAAGGAAATTAATAAAAATTATTTATATAAAGTTAAAATGACATAATGATAATTATCTGTATTATTTCAGATATTGGGAAAGTTTCAGTTCCTTTTCTTGTAAGGTATACTTTAAGCTTCAAATACTAATTAAATATACCAACTGCAATTAAGAATTTTCCTACAAAGATGGAAAACATCGAGGGGAAAAAAAAGAGAGAGATTGAGAACAAAAAATATCAGCTAATATATTTTTGTTTTAAGTACGAAAGCTTACATATGGTGTATCTATAATGACATAGCAATATTATGGTAGTTCTAGTAACAATGATAGTTATTAAATTTTATATCTCTCAATTAAGTAGTTAAATTTGTCACAAGTATTGCTATCATTAAATTATAGGTCTGCATATTGGAACAAATCAAGTTTTCAGAAACCCAAATTACAAAAAAACTCTGTTCATATACTGGGAAGCACAGCGATGGTTTCTCTTAGCAAATAAAATACAAGCATATTAATTTTTAAAAGATGAATAAAGATGATATGGTTTTTGCATTACAAGGAGTAGAAAATTTACTTCATAAAATGTGACTTGTATACACTAATGTTGATAAGCAGTGTTCTATTAAATTAAAAGTTAAAAAAGCACATTTTTTGAACTATTAATATTTTAGGGAAAACTTTGTTACTATTTAAATGATTTAAAAAAACAAAAACAAAACTTTTGTATTTTTCCACAAGTAGTCTAAACTCTTTATTCTAGAACACTTCTAGGGGTATGGGAGATAAGAAAACTAAGAATTAATAAAAATATACAAGGTCCACACAAGATGATAAAAAATGTAGTTAAGTGTGAAATTTAGCTATAAGGTTTTAAATTTTAAAGAAGGGGTATGTACAGAATTTACTTGTGGCTAATAATAAATGAGAAGGTGCTGAAACTGCAAAAATTGGTCACAAACAAGGGTCAAATAAAGTTGAGACAACACATTTGGAGGTAAGGGCATAGAAAGTGAGAGAGAACACTCTGAACCAAGTAACCATACCAGCAGCCATTATCCTGCCACACAATTTAACCATGCTTAGGACAAATAAAAAAATTAAATTGATAAATTTACTTCCAGTATCTCAAACCACATTGCACAGCTGAATTCTGAGGGCATATTTCTCAGAATTTAATGAATTAATGCTGCAATGAGATTAAGTAGGCTCCCAGAAGCAGCACCAAATTAAACAGGTCAAATGGCATAGCACTCTGCACACTAGCAGCCATTTTAATATTATGTACAAGCTCCATAGCCCAAAGGAGCAGAAGTGCATGACATGAACTAGAAGACCATCAACAAAGATCTACACCAGGCCTATCAAACGTACACTGAAACTGAAGTTAAATTTTGAAAGTAAAATAGATTTTAAATTATTTACTAAGATTGTTTCAAATTCAATATCATTTGAGACAATGTTCCAAGGTTATCCCAAATGCCCATGAATGCCTTAAATAACAAAACTAAAATAGAGTTTGACAAGCCTGAAATTAATCCCAACTGCAAAAGGGAAGCCCCACTACTCCCAAAAGCAAGGTACATTAAATGGACGTAGAGATGCATGGCACCTACCAGGAGCTCACTGCAGCTCACCAAACCAGACATCACTTTTGCTCAAGTCAGACAAGGAGTCAATGGGGTTGCAGGGAAAAGGGAAAGGACTAACACCATTTTCTGAGGTTTGGGCACATTGAAGAACATATTGATCAAAATCCACACATCTTGAGTTGAACCTGTTCAATTACAATTGTTCCCATAGGAAGTAAATCAAACTGTTATACAATAACATTTGAAAAACGCACATTTGATGAAGGTCTTTCTTTGACCAAATTTAAATCAAAATGCAAGTATTTCAGAACCTTTTTGAACAAATATTTTTACTTGTCAAAATTTTTAAAAATTAATTGGTAACAAACAATAACAATCCTCTGCTGTATGATGAAGATCTCTTACCATATTACTACGAAATTGGTTGTCAAGAAAGTGAGTGGCTACATGAGCTGGAAGCAGATTGAAGAGGATCCTTTTATTGCTGTGCTGCAGAGCATCCATTTCTCGCTTCTCCTCATTGGCCTAAAAAATTTAACACCATTTGAATATGCAAGACATACCATGGTATAAAACTATAATACAAGAGATAATTATTATTAGCAAAAAAACAAACTTTTTTTAAAATGTGAAATCTTAATTAAAATTAGGTGTATTATATCAAAATCACCACCTTGAATTAGTGCATGCCAGTAGCAGAGGATTTTTCTGGTTTGGGGCACAAGGAATACACCAATGTGTGCCTGTTGCATGCTATAATAATAAAATTTGTATTCAATGTTAAACTACTTTTTACTCTAAATGAGCTCTTTAGAAGAAAGTACGCCTAGAAGAACATCAACAAATTCTATTAAATGTGAAAAAGTCATTAAATATTGCATAGTTTCAGTCTGAGGGAGGTGGAGGTGCATCACCCTTCCCCTGGAACCAATGGTGGAGCATGCTTCCCCAATAAAACAAGAAGCTATATTTAAACAATAATATAACAATTGATGAATACACTCAATGACTCACAACCTAAAACTAATTATTTGGTGAAATGTAAATTTAAAAAATATTATTCACCTGTATCTGCCAAAGAAAATCAAGTCGTGCAGTCCACTCTACTTGTCGTCCATGGATGATCACAGCCAGCAGGAACATTAAAATATATACAATACCAACTTCATGCAGAGGCACAACAGACCTATAAGAATGAAATTTAAATATTTGTGAACTTAAATTTCCAGATCATAATCTGCAAATTTTGTGTACTTGCTTCCATTTTTATCCAGAAAGAAAAGGTTAAACAATGTTATTTTATTCATTAATTCTAAGATTTTTCTACATGGACATATGATTTTTCTGTCATGAAAAATCCATATCTCATATTTGAAGTCAAAATTTATTCTCTAATCAATACCAGAACCCAGGCACACTCCTACCCAGAGCTCAAATGAGCAGTATGAGCTCAGAATTACTAGATGAAATAATCCAGCATGACCTGGGTGATTGAATTGTTTACACAGTTAAGGGCAATTTTTTTTAAAAATTGTTTAATGACAGTTATGTTTTTGTGTTTTCTTTTAAGCAATGTTGCCACAGTACTGTCAACCTTAGTTGTATAAACAGGTCACAATTCATCTCAGTGACCACAAAAACACCCATCCCACTCCATCCTAGGTTTGCTAAAGGTTTCTTAGCTCCCAAGTATTTTTTGTTGGACACATTCATTCAAATTTCTGTCACAGGGCTCATTTACAAGAAATATAATGGAAATGGAAGTCGCATTATTTTACAACCCCAAACCTACTATTACTTCCAACAAATTTATTAAAATACATTTCAATTTTGTAGTCACAAGTGGTTTTAGTAGTGTGTTCATCTCAGATTTTTGTACTGTCATCACAAGAACATCTGCACACCTTCTTTCCCAGTCATAGTGGAACATCCATCAAAACCTAACTTCATACACAGGATCCAGGTGAAAATAGTAAAATAGTAAAATACTTTTTTCACAAAATTTGAGAATAAAGTTTTGCTAACTGTCATATAATGGTCAGAGCACTCATCTCCTGCACCTCGAGAAGTGATACAAATCCTTGATGATCCAAGACAAAATGGGTCTCCTTTTCTCAGGATATTTCCTTTACCCCTGCATTTCATTTCACAACATCAGTCACTTCACCCTCACTCCATTCACATATAACCCGCCTCTCAGAAGTGTGTCAGGAAGTAAATCCTGCACACTTGCAAGTTTCCAGTCATCAAAACCTTAGAAATATCATATAATCCTGCATCTTTGACCCACTGAATAAATATAATAAAATAATGGCAAAGAGGGAGAAGAAGAGAAAACTACTATGGAACATCCTAAAGAGGTAATACAGGATAAGAAGCAAAATCAAATATGGGACACGTTTGTAGATTCTGGAATTTAAACAATCTTAGATAGTATGACTGTACTATGCTGGTTCCTTGCTTTCTGGTGAAGAACAAAGATGTACCAGGATTTTGATCAGGGAGGGCAAGGTCTTGTCATGTGAGGGGGCGAAGTGTAAGAGGAACAAGTGGAACGTAAAGTGGTATCGAAAAAAGAATAGAAACTGGCTCGGATTTTGCACGTTTTGCATATTTTCCCCAAACTTTCTACAGCTTTGAGGTTTGCAAGCATTTTTTAACTTCACCAGACTTGAATTTAACAGTGCCTACAAACGCACATTTTCGAAGATTTTTTGAATATCTGATTTTTAGGTTAAATTACTGTAATTAATCAAGAAAGTTTATTATTGAAATATGGCTTATACTGAATGAAACAGCTCAGTAGTATAATTCAACTAACACATTTTACACTAGCACTTTCTTTGCAATAAGTAGAAACACACACAACTTTTGGAGTAGTGCATATTTCGGACTTTTTAGCGCACATTTTACGTGCATATTACGAGCCTATTTTCCGATTTTATAGAGCATATCGATCCGAGCCCTGGAAATGTGACTTCGAGAGAACTTGCAGACAACCGCCCACATTATTAAGGTATCTGACCGATCATGGAACAAGTTTTTCCCGATGAAGTCTGATGATGTAACCACTATTCCACAGCACCACGCACCGCTTGATCGGAAGTGCTGATCTTTCAGGGCCTCTTTTAAGGTACCGTGGTAATCGCACTTGTACTTAGCCCCAGCGGAGGTGCAGGTGGTAGTGTTGTCGCTCATCATCAAGTCATCCCGGGTTCATCATGGGGTCAGAAAATTTGTAGCTTTTCACATTAATGTCCCAGTTCATGTAGCTGTGACTACTGAAAAGCAAACTTTCCTTCCTCTATCCAGCTCCTCCTAGTATCAATAACTAACTATTACTAACTACTTCTACTAAACCCTCCACGTGTGCCAAGTTGTTGGCTAACCCAACTAATCGGCCCACCTGCTAACAATGACCTATCATACAAATCCTAACTCCTGTAGATAAGCATCAATAGCACGCTACATTTCCCATTTACAAATAAAACTTGTATCTATAAGGGGCGTACAAATACATCTTTGCACTGAAACGTGACAGAAATCCCCAGTAAAGTTTCTACATCTCGTGAAAGATCGCAATCGGTATGATTGCCGACGGTAATTTGACAAATTCTGGAATAGAGTCACACACTTTATTTTAAATGAGTTATTATGAATTAATAAATAGACTTTCGCAAGATGAATTTGTTTACAGGTATATGATTAACGTAAGGTAAATTTGAATAAAATTCGTATAGTTTTTTCTTGTTGTAGTTGAATTCTGGTTTTAAGAGACCTTATATGAGAGGTATACGACAACTAAATAAATAGCTTCTTTGAACTTCAATTTCGAAATACCAACATCCAACTTGTCAATCAACTTTTCAGAAATTTTGTTTAATTGTTTTAAATATTTCCCACCCTACATTAGTTCATCATACAAAAGCTTTTGTATAATGACTGTATTAGGATTGATAGGGCAGTTACTGGTTATGGAAATGGACGAGGTGCGGAAAGATTAATCTGTCAAAGTGATCAACGAAGAATGTACGATGGGCTCTCAAAGCATATACCATATTCCACCATAAACTCTCGAATCCGTCAGATGCTGTATAAATATCGTGTAGTATAAAGCCCACTTACCCCACACGCTCATCGTAACAGGTGAAGAGCGCGCTGTGAGACAGCTCCATGAGTAGGATGTACACTGTAGCCATGACGATCAACAAGAGGGCCTTGGCCAGCACAGGTAGCCGTAGGAAGATGGCCACAGCAAGATATCCCAGCGAGCAAGACAAGATGATGTACTGAGGCAACGGGCACGCGCGGTGATCGTCGCTCGGCCCGTCCAGCGTCACGTTGCCCGTGCCGTGCAGCGTGCACTGCATCGGCAGGTCAGTCCGACATGTGAACTACACACGCACATCAACACACATTTACCCGTGGGCTACACCATATTTTAAAACAAAACATAATTTCGATTTGTTTAAAGGTTTCCTTAGGTCTGCAATAAGTATTCATGGTTTAATATTGTTCGGAAACATAGTAAACTTTGTACGCTATAACTAGTAATGTGAAATTCGATAATTTCACAAAAAACTATTCTTTATATTATTGATCAATAGTATTATTTTCTGCGGCAGGAGCCAGCGGGTATTCGGCTCTCGTAGAGCAAAACTGCCTAGTGGATCAACGACGTATGACCTATAGAACTCTGACATACCCGTCATCTAAAACGGATGGTAGATATCAATGCACTTTCGACTAATACGACGGACCATTAGTTAACCAAATGGATAAATAATTTGGCAAATATATTAGCAGTTTGTGTAAATTAAGTTTTATCAGAGGAAATCGCGAGAGTTTTTGGATGATTAGTATTTGTCCAGACTGATAAGTAAGATTTAATTACGTATTGTATTCATTATTATTTACAACTTTCTTACCCTCTTTGTTTTGACGAGTAATTCATAAATTTAAAATATTTTCTGAAAATTAAAAACAAACATTCTATCTTATGAATTAATATAAAACCTTTATTTGTATACTCTTTAACCACTAACTATGCATTAAAGAAGCATCTCCATCCCTTTTCTTCAAGAATTCTAAATGATGCACGAAATCAACATTGAATGTTTTGCGTATTTTACCATTTTTAATAAACTTTTATTTTAATGTGACAAACTGGAAATTATATGGATTGGGATTACGGTTTCGCGTGAGATCTCGCCACAGTGAACAAAAGCAGGGACACTTGCGCGTGTGCACCAAGAACTTCCCCGACCAAAAAGTTCTACGACACCTATATTCCAATTATAAGTGATCTCATTCCCTCAACAAATGAGAACTTTGCAACTTTCTGAACATTATTTATTCGTGGGATATTTTTTATATTTTCTTACTATTAAGTTGATGTTTTTGAAACCAAATTTGGTATATTCATTTGAACCTCTCGGTTTGGAAATACAAACCTGTTTTTATACATAGATTTTTTAATTGTTAATTTAAAACGTAAATGAACATTTAATACGAGTGCACTCATAAATTTCCAGCGCTGGAACTTAGATTTTTTTGTAGCAGATCCTAAGAATATGATCTAAAGCCACAAAAAAGTACGTTAGTTCGCCATATCGATTGTTTACCTTAGTTATGAATAAGATATTTTAGCGAAATATTTCGTTTATCGATAACTTACACATCGACAGGCAAGGACCGTTTTTGTGGGGACTGATTTTAATGTTGTTTATGTTATATTTTTTTTATCGACTCGTAAGTTTTAATAACTTATCGGTAATAATACATTACTGAAAGAAGTATGATAAGTGAATATTCAATACGAATGCTGAAAATAAGCATAACATGCAATGAGAAATGTAACTAGAGCAATAGAAAAAGGCGAAAGAAAGAGAGAAATAGAGTGAAAACTCACCACATTGACTTGCGCCACGGTGTAGATGAGCACGATCGTGAAAATGGTAATGGCGAGTCGCAGCGAGAAGCTTTGCGAGATGTCCCACAGAATCCAACGCAGTTTGACGGCCAGCAGGAGCATGAGCACCACGGCCACCCAAACGAAGGCAGTGAGAAAAAGCAACAGCAGGATGATGGTCTGCGGCAAGATGACTGCCTGTACGCCTCCCAGCAACACCAGCAGCGCCAACGAGCAAGCCAGGGAACTCCCAAAACCCAGGTCCAGATCTTCGTGGTACTATGGCACACGCACGGTGAAAAGTTAATGTTAAATACGCATCTACAAGATTGGGAAATAAGATTGTTTCTAATTTTTTCACAATAATAGAAGGGTATAATAATTTATTTATTTTACTGTTTTCTTCGTTAAGAAGGAAATCATAAAATTCGGTGACAATACATTATAGCTAAGATAAGAAAATACTCTGTGTAACCGAAGTGGAGATCAACTTCTCATTTTAGTTAATAGTTTAGAAAGACGTTGAAATGAAAAATAATGCCGTAAACAGAAATTATGTAAAAATGACCATATTTCTATCGCCTACTATTTATAATTAATAAATCGACCTTATATCTTTTTATTCAATAAGATACACATACACGATGTTTCATACTCGTGAGTTAATAATGAAGGAATAAAATAATTCTTAATCAAATTAGTTAATTTTCAAAATATTTAACTCAGATCCGTTATACCATAACAAAAAAAAGTAAAAATATACGACAAAAGCAGATTCATAAACATATATTGAGATTATTAAATCACAAATTAAAGGTAAAGGTCGATTTATTCATAAGTTGGAGATACAGAGTAAATAAAGCATTCAACATTAAAATATCTTTTCAAACTCTTGACCAAGTTTCATAAAGATGTTCTGAATATTTTTATTATTAGCTTTTCACTAATGTAAACTCGGTTGATATATAAAAAAGTTCTAATTATTAGTGAGCATTTGGGAAAGGGTAGAATAACTCTTGCTAGGTCTGGTTACCTGGCTCTCCTTCTCGCGGTCTTTAAAGCACAGCGTCATGAGGTTGACGTGGGTCGCCTTCTCTCGGTCCACACTCCGCGCGTCGATGGCTTGTGCCAGGTACTTGTTGACACGGTTCGAAGGCTGGTGATACACAGACGAGTGTCGTTTCTTAAAAGGACGCTTGAACTTCTCTGTTACCTTATTCTGCAAAACATGGATCATCTTCGCTTCGGTAGCTGGAGAATGCGGCAGATTCCCCCACCCAACATCCCTCCCATCCTTCATTCCCTTCCGATCAACATGCTTTATTTGCAATCCATTCATTGCTCCACAGAAAGAAATCTCCCACAATAACAATGCTCAAATCGAGCCTTTAAGTCTCCCACACATTCAGCATGCCTCTTCAAAGTTAGCGAAGCTATTGAACAATAACACTCGAATAAACGACTAGGAAAGATGGATGCAACTACGAATTTAGCTCAAAATTATTTAGAAGTGGAGATATTTATGTAAAATTTCTGATAAAATACATGGTAAAAACGAACAATAATTAATTTTAAATAGAAAAAAATCTTTAATTTTTGAAATATCGAACTATTTGTAATAAAAACATCCACCAAAAAAGGGTAAAACAAAATTGTAAACTAGGTTGAATCTGGAGGGAGTAGGACATCTAATGAGTGTGTGCTTTGCTGAGGTTGGTACGCAGGCCATGAAGCAATTTTCTAAAAATGATATTTTTGGTGCGAATTTTATGAAGTTGGTTCTTTTAGCGGCTATGTGAAGAATGTCGAAGACACAAACATGCTTCCTACTATCTCCCAATGAAACTCATTCGTGAGAGGGTTGGCTGTTCAATTTGGCAGGCATTTCTTGTCATGTCGGAGCAAAGGAAGCCATTCTGAAAGCATGCAAGGAAACCGAGATCTTTTCCTCAGTAGCAATGCACCAAAGGTTACAAAATAAAATTAAAAAGAGTCTCCATCAAATATATCAAGAGGGTGTGTTTGGGAGATAGCTGATTTGATGCAAAGGAGCAAGAATACTGTACCTTAAATTCCCTTATAACTCCCATTTGCAGTTTAGTTGCACAGAAAATAATTTCAAGAATCAATAAATTAACATTGTACCATGCTTATCATTCACATTATCTTAGAAGTTTAGTTTTATCCTACAATTATACAATGACACACATGCTCATTCACACAGAGAATGCGAGCAGTTAACAATATCAAATAATAATGAAGCAACAACAAAATATCTNAAAAAAAAAAAAAAAAAAAAAAAAAAAAGAAGAAGAACAATAGTATTACAACTACTATTCAACAAATAAATGCAATATAATATGAGTACCAGTCATATTAGGTGCATCATATTAATTATTAGCATATATTCATTTAACAAATAAAATGCTCACACATACATTGGCGAGTGATGGCACTATGCAGTGGGTGAACTGCATTTACTTGTGTATAAGCCACAACTTAGCGGAAACTAACATATTTACTCTAAATACAGGGGTGGTTAGTAAACTACAATCAAATATTTAATTATCTTGCTACATTTTACTTACTACTTGAATTATTATATTATTATAAAATCGATGAGAGGAAACTTAAGCGAAAAGGAAATTCATCAAAGCTTAGCCTCAGAATGACATGATAAAACATCACTCATAAAAACCACTGCACCAAAACATAACAATCAAGAATGCATAACGATGTTAAGTTGATGGCAATATTCTGCAGCTTCAAATCACACACATGAGGGAGGTGATAGCCTCACAAAATTTCTCGAATGGCTTACAGACAAGCAAGTGCAGTATCAAATAGTTTCTTAAGAATCTGAGTGTGTAACTGACAAGCCAGTCAAAAATAGGTCAATACAAAAAAAAAACCTATAAACTTTCAATATAATATAAGTTTTTACTCCAACAAAAAAAATCAATAAAAATATTGTTAAGAAACTTGTAATATTTTTGATAAGAAATGCTCAAAAAGTTTAGTCTATCTTCCTAAACATTATCTGGATTCCAAAGATTTTTAAAAAATACGCATATGCTTCACCTCCCTTGAGGGGTTAAATTGTTTCTTCTGAATGTCAACTCCCAAAAGAACACGAGAGGCAAAGCAGCGGAGAACCCCCGCACCAACCTTGCGGCCTTCGTGACCGATTTTTGACTTGGCGAGAGGCAAAGAAGAAGTAGAAGAAGAGTGCTGTCGGTGCGTAAGAGCAAGCGTCTCCCCGGCGCTCGGGGGACGCCGCCGCAGGGGGAGCGCAGAGGAGGCGGCGGCGGTGGCGCGGGACCCGCTCCCGGCCTCCACGGATGCGCAGCCACCGCCACTCGCAGCTGCGGGCTCGATGGAGCGTTGGAACCTCACCTTACTTCCGATGTCCCGAAGGTCCAGCCCTTCGCCGCCCCCGAATGGCCGCGCGCCGCCTGCGCCCGGGTCGGCGTGCAGCGCCCGCTGCAGGTCGAGAACCTACAGCAAGCGCGCTCCAGCATCACCCATGGCCTCGGATTCTGCCTGCCACCTGCCTCGAGTATCTCATCCTCCGCAACGAAGGAATGACCCTCCAGGAGTGCCCACAGAGGACGGACAAGGTGTTACAATGAAGGAATTGGAGGAGAGGTTAAGATAAAATTCTTCTTTCTGTACAATAAGCTTCAGAAAGCCTACTTACAGTTTGAATAGAGTGAAGGGGAAATTTAAACATTTCATACAATCATTAAATATACGCTTACGTATACGTTGATTCTAACCAGCCCGATCTTTGTCAGAGAGATGCGATATTTTTAAGGGATGATTTCATATAGTTAAGGAAAGTAAGTATTGGGGACTATTGGTATGGGCACCCCTCACACCTAATATCACGGTAAAGACCTTGCAAATATGTACAATGTACTGATCTAACATCACACATTTGTCTCTTATTATAACCAGTTTCATGCACAAGTACCTGATGCTGTTTCTCGGACTCACATTTTGTTTGCAAGGTAGTTTTTAGGTTCACTTAAATACTGAGAGGATTATTTTAACACCAAAACAAGAAAGATGACTCAAGCTCGTTAGTACTAATGACACACTTATTCCTTCACGTATGTGGGGACAAGGCTTCGTGCATCGGCACCTGCTGCATATTTTGTGGATGTACCTTACGTAGATTAACTTCAGATACTGACTTACTTCACAACAAGAAGATGTGAAGATAGAAATAAATATGAAATATACTATATTTCTGGAGGGAATGATGGGTAAACTGATGTTTCACTAACATTTCAGTTATTTGATATAAACCTTCTTCAGGATTTCAAGGTAACAATAAATAACCAAAGCGTTGGCGAGACAATATAGGTGTTTTATCGACCAAGCCCTCAACAATTATCCTGTTTATCTGAGTGGACAGGAACCCAGATCATTATGGACGATGATTCCAATCTCCTCTTATAAATGCTCAACGTTTATTTCAAAAGGAAAAAAAACCCTTCAGTAAGATTCAATGTTCTGTTTGAAAGATGAATATTGTTAGGCAACAATTTAATTTGTGGAAGTCCTTTATGCATGAAGGAGCAATTTTTTGATGGATTTAACTTAAATTATTTACTAGTCTTAATTCAGTATTTAGAGTATTTAAAAATATTTATTAATTTTTTCAAAATTTGATTATCACTACCATTTACTTTGATAACTATCTCAAATAACATACTTCTCTTTATATCATTATGAATGAACATGTACGTCTCACACCATAACATGTTTTGTTCTTATTTGTACATGTAATTTTAACAGAGTTCACGTACTAAATAACACGCTGGATGTATAAGTCATTTTATATTTTGAGCGTAGGGTAAAAGACCGCGGTCCAGTATTGCTCGAAAGTCCAGTATCAGTATTTTTGAAATCTCTCAAGTTTAGAAAAATGTAATAAGTCATCTAATGTACATTTCACATAAATCGTCTACTGCTTTAAGACCAATAGTATATTATTCAAAGTGCTTCTTACAAAAACCATCTCCAAATGTTTGAGTTCTCTTTTATGTCAACCATGAAAATTTTATACCTCTGAAAGTTAATAAGAAGTATGTCATAATTTTGAAGTGAAATAATCTGAGAATGATGTTCCATTTTTAAAGCAGTTCAGGCAAAACATGCGGCTTGCAAGCATACTTCACTTCCAATTCACTAAAAGTTTACCATAAAGGCTACCGAACAAGCAAATAAATATATCTCGCAGCCAGCCGCTTAAATTTTTTAATTAAAAGAAATTAGGTTTTTTTATGTATCTATTTACTTTATAAATCAGATTTATTTACATTAAGCTTATCTTTCAAAATAAATCGAAAACACTATTAAAGCTTTCCTTAATTTATTTACATATTACAAATAGAAAATGTACTTAGAGTGGTTTCTAGAAACAATTAATAACATTCCAGTATTATTCTTCACCCATCAATTCTGATATAACAATCTAATAAATTAAAAAGAATAAAACTATCTACTGTCTACACATTTATATAAAACATGAAATATGCTTAATAACTTAAATAACTCTTGTTCAAATATGTAGATTGTAATTTAAACACCGATCAATTACGTTTACAAATAATAATTATTTAATGTTTTCATCATGTCTCTCCTTTGGTCATTCGTATTGAAGAATCAACTTTCTATATAGAAAATATTTAAACTGTTTTACTTTGTATCACTTTTACAGATATAATCAGCTTAACTACATTAATAAAATAACATACTAATTTCGAACCCTGATTAAAATTATTTAAAATATAACCTCTATTATGAGATAGGAAAAGTTCTGAGAAATAAATCAGTAATGAAGTAGGTGAAACAATAAACATTGTTTGATTTAGATCAAAGAATTTTAAAACAAGTAAACATTATAAAACACGTGACAAGCACAATAAAATCATGGATCTTTGATTTATTTAACAGAACAATAGTGACAACCTTCTAAGAATGATAGGGGAAAAAATTGCAACTAGTTTTCTCAATAAATACAAGTTCATCGGCAACATATATTTTAGCAAGTTTTTGAGTTTTCCAATAATAGACGAGACCCTAAACAATTAGGTTGGAGAGGTTAAATTAGGTCTTTAATGTTAAAACTACCCTAAAAGTTTGTTTAAAAAAATCATTCCTTTGAATGATTAATAATTACTCTTTGTTGCTCAATAAATTGGGCTATATTTTCTTTTTCTTTTCTTTCCAACTATATAGGCTAATGATCTATTAGAAAAGAAGATTCAGAGTAGCACCTATGGAAATAAATTTTAGTTGATATAATTACACTCAGGTGGAAATGTTCCGACAGAACTAAAGTATTTACCAAAACTTCTCAATGAAGATTCAATAAAAACTATTTTCTAGATGAATATGCAGCCCGCAACACACACAAGAGAGAAGGGTAGTCTAAGTATAAAACGGACCCTAGCTGATCCTTACGTCTAATTTAACCGAACGCGAAAAGCGTACCTTTCATTGAAAATAAGAAGATTGCACCTTAAATAAAACAAATATGTAAAAAGACCCCATTCCAAACAACATGCTATAGAGTTTTTAGATGAAAAGTACGTGAGCCGAAGTTCCATATGATGCTAGCACACGTCCACAATCATTTCTAACATCAAAACACACAATGTCCAGCGAACAACGAGAAAGATAATTTTGGAAAACCAGTTGAAGATATTTTATGAAGAAACCATGAATAGATATCTACAAAGACCATCCGCCATTCGAAGTCCCCTATAAAGTCCGTGCTTCAGAAGAAACAAGAATACAAACAACGATTCTATCACGGAATCATGAACGTTTCTAAATTTCAATGGGTTGACTACGAGCACACAAAAGTACGCTACATATAAACTATTTATATTCTAAATAAGCAACATCTAGTTGACTCATTCATTCACAGTTCCCACTCATTCATTCACGCACACTTACATAAGATGTTTTAGTGTAAGTTTAGACCAACACCGACTTGAAGCAGCATAATGAGAACCTCTACAGCAAATAATAGTCATGCAACTCCAACCGACTTTAGCAAACATAAGTATTCTACTGGAACATTTTTCTCAACTGATTTTAGTCAAAGGAAGAGGTTTACAGCCAGGAGACTTATTTTGTTAAATTGTTAAATTATACACATAAGCTTGTTTTAATAAAACATTAATACACCCATGTGGAAACACATAATACTCTGCCTAGGTGGACTAAACTTCCCTCATGCATAATAATGCTAATTAACATTTTAGATTGAATTGTATGCTACATAACTATTCAGGTATGGTGTACAGCTAATCTATAATTTCCTACTAAATATATGAAAGTACTCGTAAGACATTAATTCATGAAAAAACACCAAGCATGCAAATTATTTTTAAAAATATTTTAGCATTAAATACCACAGAGATTTCTTTGGTTTACAACATCAATTTGCAAATAGATATCTAAGCATACAGCTACGAATAATTGATATTAGTGAAGATTGTAAAGTTTCTTTTTTACAAATCTCATAAGAACCAACCAAGCTCAAAAAGTTGAAGAATGGAGAGCAAAGAATTATGCACTAACGTTGTCATAAGTATATTAACTTATTTATTGTCTTTAATAAATATTTTGTAATTTTTATTCAATAATAAGTTTTTATTTTGTCACAACAGCGTAATACGAATACTGCAGTGCATCAAAAACATATTTTATAATATCAAATTTGTAATTTTGACATTCCTGGAAACTTGACGAAATTAACGGAAAAGTTTTTGTAACTCAGAAACTCAAACATATCTAGAGATACGTCAAATAATTAAATTTAGTTCATCTACTGGCTCATTTCCACTCCCAGTCTTCTGAGATTCCTAGAGCAAAGATGGTTCTAAAACCAAGTAGTGTAAAGAAGTTCTTACCTTGCGAGCAGCATTAGCTTTATGGTCGCCAGGTTGAATGGCAATGTTGGAAAAGGGAACCTCCATGGAATATTTGATGGAATGCAGAAGCTGCACCACAACACTTGAAACATTCTTGAAAGATAACTTCCGACGCTGAGCCGCTCCGAGGGTTGACCGCACCTGAAAACGGCACTTGTTTGCATCACTTCAGAGAACAAGTATTGAAAACTTCGCATTCCCTCGCATATGAGCATACATTTAGAATATTATATAACATTTCAAACTAAGTTACCTCCAAACTTAGAAAATAACTCAGAAATCTGAGGATTATACTCGTATCTTTATTTAGTAAGACGATTATAAAGTATACCTACATTGAAATTATCTTCGTGACTTTTGTGCAGTTGAATTCTTAAGATGGAAGGAAAATATATAAAATAATTAATACATAAAATAAGAACCAGCAACTAAGAATCCTCATCCATATATTGTGGTATTTTTACACTATCATGTACAAACTTTTACATGTACAACACTATCATGTACAACATTTACACTATCATGTACTACGTGACAAGTTAGTACCACGTGTAAACAACAAAAAATGCACTTTATGATAATGATTATTACCTTTCGACGTCTTGCAGGTGGAACAATGAAATACGTGGTAACGCTATTGTCTCGTAGATATTGATTCCTCGATGCTCCGTGTCCAGCTTCCACTTCGTATTCACCGCCCAAACAATCTAACGATGCTTGTGTTATATGTACACGTCTGCAACATAAAATAAATTT
>NNCF01127530.1:1793789-1892066 GCA_002313205.1 Laupala kohalensis | reverse complement strand
TATATATATATATATGAAATAATTTTTTCGTAGTTTAATTTATGGTTCTATTTTTGCGTCAACAGTATTAAGAACGGAAACATAGATAAATAGTTCAGTAATCTGGAGTTTTTAAATGGAAAGTATTGCCAGAGAAATGATTTTTCGTACCCCTATGTTTTTAGGGACGCTGAACACGAATCTGAGATTCGCCAAAAAACATTTGACTGGGGAATCCCGCTAATGACGAAATTAAGAACATTTTCGACTTTTACTAAGATTTTTTTTTTCAAAATAACAATTTTTCGGTAAAAGTTGTCAAAACTTTGATGAATATTTGAAGACATTATAAAATTTCTCTTTCTATTCTATTTTTTGTAAGAGGAACGGATGATTTTAAACATTAAGCGGGAAAATCATCCTATTGTGGTCACTTCGTCGCGTTTCGTATTCCTTCCCGTCTACATGAGTTTGTGAGCTGGTGTTACACGTTTATTGCGTGTTTTTTCTTTTGTTTTTGTTATTAAAATCAAAGGGTGCCATTATAAAAATGTAATACAGGTTTCAAAAATGACGTTGTTCCTACAAAACTAGTCACTGGCCATCAAAATGTTTTGTATGTGTCGAACTAGTTAAAGTTTTGAGTCCCAGAAAGATTATAGGCCCCGCGACGAAGCGGTCAGTGGCGCCATTTTTTTAATTTAAAATTTTTATCATACGGCTGTCCCCTACGTTTAATTAAAAACGTTCTTCAAGTTCCTAAATCACTAGAATTAGATTACAGCAATGTAAGAGTGAGTAGAATATTAGTAGGACAACAGCAGTAGTAACTTAATTGCTATTAAAAGAATATGTAAATCCGGACATTCATTCCAGATAGATGACTGGATCGTTTATGATGAGTGAATGAAAAGTAGAAATATCGCGAAGAAAAATGAGATATAAATATTTCTTATCTATTGATAGAATAAAATAGGTAAACACTCGTAGGGGAAAGCAATGCATGGAAATAGAAGTAATATAACTTTATTATCACTGCAGTAAGATTGTACAACTTAATTAGTTTATTTGAAAATTATCTCCTAATCCAAACAATTGCGGTGGAACACAGACTTCAGAAATCAACTAATACTCTATGCTTCTCCCCCGAAATATAAACTTCAAATTACAATCAATTACGTCTGCTATATCCCGAAAGGCACTTTCTTTGTTATATAAGGAAATATTAATGTGCCAATAATTTTGTTATCCACGCACCATTTACCTAGTTTTCCTGAAATGAGTTTTTGGAAGGTTCACTACCGGTTATTCTCCTTTACGCCTTTGGTGTAAAGGAGTAGATAAAGGGGTGAATGAGAGATGCGGTGATGGTGAATGGTAAAGAAATGTGAATACAGCGAGGATGCCCTTCTGGTCCACTGCGACAAATTGAGTTTGGGTCGAGTTTTAAGTGTCTTACCCGGAGTTGGTAGACAAGCGCACTCATTATAACACAAATAATTGTGCACTAGAAAGAATATGTATAGTAGGAAATAAAAGCTCGTTGAGAAAGTTGCCTAAGGTCAGGAGAGTAGTATGTTCTGGTATCTCGGATGCTCTCACATCAGAGATAGGTGTAGAAAACAGCCAATTGTGTAAGTAGCAGTGGATCGAGAGAATTCCTATACGTTTAAATTTAAAATGGTGAAGTTGTATGAGAACTTAATTACGATAGATTGAATGAAAAAATAAATACATTGAAAAGAGTACATTTATTTTTCACTCAGGCAACTTTTACAAACTACACAATCACTATAGAGCCTTCATTGAAAATTGATAGGACCTACCGTTCACACAGGAACGCTGCTCACATTAACCTAAATAGTGCGTATCCAACAGTTTAGACATTTGTTTCAGGTATCGACAAAATATTTATTTGAAGTGGATAAATTAATTATTAATAAAATATTTCATAATGTCACCTTAACTAAGAAATATTCATTATTACCGCCTTTCCTCCGACCTATTTAACAAATAAAACAATAGTTGTAGTCTACACTTGGATCGCATGGGCAACTCCCTAAATAACTACGAAATATTTTATAGTACATCCAGCAAATTCATCGAATACTTTTAAATTAATATTTATGAGTACTGAGTTTTACTAATATAGCTAAAAAATAGTAATATGTGACTTCTGGAGAACTAAAAATCCGACATCTTTCTTGATCAATCATATCATTAAATGAGTAAGTAATTTATTAAGTACAGTGGAATAAATAGTATAATTTGAAAACATTAGTAACATTAATTCACACACTATATCACCATACTCGCATCCCATATTCTCGAAACTTTCACTATGTGAGGACACAAGTGCATCCACTTCACTGATATCCATTCTCTGAGGTCATTTTCATGGCCTTGATGTGAGCTTCATTGGTCAAAGCAGCCAGCGCTTTGTCGAAGGCGAGATCATAAGTGATTCGTTCACTGACCTGGATTCATTACCTATCTATAGTTCTCTTTTCCAGCAAACATTGGATCATAATCATCTCTGGCGTAATTCTCAATGATATTAATATAATTCCATACCTGAATAAACTATATTTTATTCTCATGGATGCAAATAAAAGGTGAGAATATTTTTTCATTTAATCGACTACTAATTTATTCCATATTCCATTATTACAGAAATATTTTAAAGTTCCGGAATAGATATCTATCAGGAAAAGCTTCCACAAATTTACCTCCGTGACAACACATAGGTGTCACTGAATAAAATACATACCCTGGTTCTCCACCAGCTTCCATGTTATTTGCAAGAGTGACATCATTCGACCATACATCATACTGCCACTTTCTCAAGCCGAGAACCCCACACAAAACTCTCCCCGAGTGAATCCCTACTCGCATATTCAACTGCACATCTGTTGCTTCGACTACAGATCTGTAAATGCATATACGAAATATATAGGTACGTGCCCATAATTAAATATTTAAACAATATAATAATAAATAACATTACTGGTTTCACAGTGTAATAAAACAATGAATTTTACAAAATACTTACGCAATGGCATCTATCATATCTAACCCCATCTCGACAGCACAATGAGCATGATCAGAACGTGGCTCGGGTAACCCCGAGACACAGTAATAACAGTCTCCTAAAATCTTTATCCTTAAACAATGATTGTCCTGAGAAAAGAAATATAATTTACAATTAAAACCCTGAGTACAAATTGGGAATTTTATTTTTGTCATTGAAATTTTAATGAAAAAAAACCCAACAACATTGCTGTGAACAAGTCGATTGCTAGCATTAGGAGTGCCATAAACGCTCAAATATATAAATATTTAGCGAAAGTAATCGTCTCCTGTACTCACTATTTGGAATTTTACGATAATTGAATACGCCTACATTATTTTCCGGATCAAACTAAACATTATAATTATTTTCAGAGTGACCATATCCTTACTACGCTTTATTTCTTACTTGTAAAATGAATATAACTCACTGAAATTTTAAGCAATGACTTAAGAAAATACATTTTAGTTAAATAAAGAGCGCCAATATTTATTTTTTCTAAATATATTTCAAAACTAATATAAATATGGACATCAACACTTTCCTTGGATAATATTGAGCAATGAAATTTAGACTCACGGTACTTTCAACAAAATTATTTTTTGAGCTTTGTGAACAGAATTGTTTAAAAACATTTGTTATTGTGTGCTTGAACGGGCTTCTCAATTGATTCAAATAAGAGCTCTCTCTCGGCACAAGATGGAACTTCATAGACTGATTCCCCGCAGGGAGCGATCTGGCGACTCTCGCGGTGTAGTGCGGAACCGCGTGAGATACTCCGCCATGCTTACATTCGCCAGTTGGTCGAAGCGACCAAACAGCTCGTTGAGGAGGCGCACCAACTCCTGGGCAGTGCACTGCGACGCGAGCACGGTGAACCCCACGATGTCTGCAAACAGAATGCTGGAACACACCACCACAATAACTAATAGAGCGAAAGATCACATATACGTAGAGCTTATTTTAACGAATTTTCATTGGGGACGAACTGGAAGCACAAAAGGGATCACCAGTTATAGAATAATCCCCAGTCCGGGATATCACAGGAAAAAAATAATTTTGGATTTACCAAGGTTTTAATTTGATGCTGATCTCACTAATTTTTTTCTCGTTTTTGCGTCGGCACAAACTAGTGCTAGTAGGCGGTACCAGGTACCTCACTAGACACTTTATAGTTTACAATATGCTCTGCACATATCAATCATCAATTAATTTATTTCTCATAAAACAGTTACAATGGTACAGTTAATATGGTACAAATATACTACTTATAACAAGATAATTAACTTTCTTATGAGAAATATCCCCCTAAAGGCAGAGTCTGAGTCGGGGTAACCGTTCTAAACACTTACATATTAAACTACTTAATCCTAGAATATCCGACAAAACATTATCTTATATTACTGACAGATGATAAACATTTTTAAGAGTTAAGGTAGGTAAAGCGTAGGTCAAGTTACGGAATACGAGTCTTGGAGATTTATTGGAGAATTCTAAATATATGCTCAATATCAGCCTGATTCAATAGCCAACTTTTTAATTCTTTAGAAAAAATACTTAAGCTACTGGAATTTTTAATATTAGTTGGCAGAAGGTTAAAAGTTTTCGGGGCCAGAAATGAAAAAGATTTCATGAAATAAGTTTTGTTGGCCTCGGTAACAATGCAGTTCTAGGATTCGGTTTAACTGACTACAAGGTTTGCATACTAATGAATGAAACCAAAATCGGGGGAAAATATTGAGGATATCGCTTCAAACTACAAAAATTCTGCAAAATAGCCTCACGCGTCGACACACGTCAACCAATGACTTTTCCACGCTCGAAAGGCGATCTGGAAGTCTTTTTCCTAAATGTCCTTCAAGCAATGCATCGATGCCAATTTGACGTCTGCTACGGTCCCCAGGTGTTATCTTTCGAGGCTGGGGGAACAGGAGAAAGTCCAACGGGTACACATCAGGACTAAGTGTGTGTGTGTGTGTGGGGGGGGGGGGCGTTGGCAAAACATTGTTTCTGTTTTGGGAAAGGAAATCGTTGACGAGGAGCGGCTTGATACATGGTCATGACGCAGCTTCCAATTGGCGCCAATGCCTGGATACACACTGTTCACCCTTCCCTTCAAGCTTTTCACCACTTCCACCTAGAAAGCACCCAAATGAGCACGGTTATGGACATTGATCTTATTATTTGAGCCTGTTTTGGCGAGGGGATGTTTCTGTGTCATTTGGTCCTGTTTTTTCTGTGTCATGTTTTGTCTCAGGATCGAACTCAAAAACCCAACTGTCTTTCACTTCCAAAAACTTGTGATGCACAGTCGCATCAGACAAAAACAGGTCTCATTTCTTTTTATCCCAACCTTGTATTTTGAGTCCGTCATAGCGTCAATTCCTTTCAATAGAGACATTTGTGTCTGAGATGTTTCAATTCAAAAATCACAAATTCTTATTTAATAGATGCAACATAAATGGAACCCTCCGGTCAACAATTTAAGAACCTAAAGGTAATAGACGTGATGGCTAAGAAATTCAACATAAAATGTATAGGCGAAGTACACTATTTCATTTTAGCGTTTATTTCCTCGAAAATGTATATTTCATTACACAAAAATTCACATAGAAGAATGTGTAATGAAATTTTTCTCGTTTTACATCAATCTCTTTATTTTTTCCCCAAAACGACAGTAGAAACGTAAATTTATTGGAGATAGATGACCAAGCTCTATACGGGTTCGGCACAAGAATTTCCTACTATTTCGTTTTAGAGATCAATGTTACATACTATGTGCCATACATTTGAAGCAAACAGTAATATTTTTGTCCGTTATAAACAATCTAATATAGAAATAAAAAGACGTCTATTCGTGTCGGAGGAAAATTATTAACTACAGATGAAATCTTCAGTCACTTGTCCGGCCAAGAAGCGAGCGCCCGCGCAGACGGGTAGAATCGTGACGGTCAGCGTCGACTCGTCTCGACGATCTTCCCGACAATCGAGGGCCCATTAGCTCGTTTCGTTGGTGACGTCAACGCAAGTGGCCCGCGAGCTAGTGAAGGGCGGGTGAGATAACGCAGGCGATATGCGACGCGTTCGCTGCAGCGTCGCGCTCCAGGCACAGCGCGAGCGACTCTTCGCGCCACGCGGAACTGACAACGTAGGGAATCTTCCTAGACTGCAAGATATTTCCACTGAACGCCGGCGGGAGGTTAAAAGATGCGGGGCTCTGTAAGAATGAGACTCGAGAATGTTAAAGTCATCAGAAAAATTTGGGTTTTACACAAATTTACAAATAAATAAAAAAATACTTCATGTTGGGAGAGACACGTCTTACTTATAATTAATATTGCAAAATTATGTCATAAAGAACAACATTTCTAAAATAAATGATAAATTTCCCAAATTATAAAAAAATTATTTTCAATAAAATTAAATTAATGAACCGTGGCTTCTTCCATGTTCAGTCAATTTGGTAAGAGGGTAAGCTTAAAAAACCATTGTAATGGTCGAGCATTCTGAGCTTCCGACATCAGGAAGCTAGAAAACTGCATTTGTAAAAACAATATTAATAATTATAACAATAATGTACTTTTTTGCGATGGTTCCAGCATTCCGGGGGCAGAATACAGAGAATTAAAACCTACTACAGTTATTAGTTCGCGTCCTATACGTACGCCTCTAGTTTCTCCCCAGAATATTTCATCAACTTTCGTTTTATGTGATTGACATTATCGCTCTAATATGCGTATTTTGTACACAAATTGAAAAACGATTTTCCAGATGTTCTTATGGTATTTTTTAAAGTTGACTTTTGTTATGTAACGCATGCCTAATGTTTGAAACCCTGAAGATCATGTTTACGGTCATTACATAATATTCCATAATTCCTGTTGTACTATGTCGAGATATAAAAGGAAACTAGATATTTTGATGAGAGAACTTATGGTGAAGTTAATGAATATTAATGTATTATTATTATTATTATTATTAAATAACTTAATAACTAAAATACTCCGTAAGAAATTGATTTAGAATTCGTCAGATTTAACATTAAACAAACCATGTTTTGATTTAATGTGCCTAATATTTCCTCGAAAACATCGAAAAATAGTTTAACCGTCCTCCAGTCAGGAAACTAGAAATGTAAAACATATGGTTTCCATATTATTCATAATGGAAAATGTCTCAAAATACTGTAGATTAATGTTCTAACAAAATGTCTCAATACAAATATTATCTCTAACTTTTAAAAGCACAAACAAACAACGCTTTTTCAGAGATAGGAAGTGATAGTGGTGTAGTAAATGATGACATCAAGAGCTGTCTATAAATAGGACTCTATTCCAATTCAAGTCAATTGCGATTTCTCATAATCCTTTTAATGTTGCATTTGTAAATGGGAAACGTAGCGTGCTATTGAAGCTCATGGAGCGATAGGAGTTAGGAGTTAGGAGTTGGGTGGGAGGTCATTGTTAGTAGGTGGGTCGCTTAGCTGGGTTTACCAACAACTTGGCCCACGTGGAGGGGTTAGTAGAAGTGGTTAGTAAGTAGAAGTGTTAGTTAGTTATTGATACTAGGAGGAGCTGGAGTTAGTTATTGATACATAGAGGAAGGAAGGTCAGCTATATGAACTTAAACATTAAACTACAAATGGCCCCATCTGGAATCGAACCCGGGATGATTTGGTGATGAGCGACAACTCTACCACCTGCGCCACCGCTGGGGCTTAAAGTTAACATACTTCGTTAACTTCGGGCAAATTGTATATTGGTACACTAAATAACAACACTATATGGGGATCATGCACGTCGTTCAAATGAATCAATTTTACAAGTTCAAAATACTTCTGACGAATTACTATAACACCAGTGTTGATGCATCCCGAGTTTTGCCTTCTTTTACTTTCGGGACTGTTTTCCTTTCTTTTTTGACTTTGTTTTACTTTACCCAGAAATATCCTTTCATGAGTTTGCCTCTCAACCCTTTCTATTCTATCTTTTTTCGTCTTATTATTTAGGTAGATATAACCATGGAATCGAACAAAAACGTTGGAGAGAACTGCAGGCTCGAAGTGCATCCCACCGTGATTTAAAGAAAAATGTTTTCGAATGGAGCGATACTAAGAGAAATATGTATGCTAGGCACAAAACCCGAATTCGGCCATAAGACTAAGAAAAAAAATAAATAAAGAGAAGACCAAAACTAGTTTTCACCGATGAGTTTTTAAAACGCAACAAGAATGAAGCTTTTTATGCTCGACGCAAAAATCGAAAGTAAAGTATTTGGTATTATTAAAATATTATTTTCACTTAAGAAATGTTAGGGAAAATGGCATTTCCCGTCTTTCATCATTAGTATTTATTGACAATTATGATCATAACAACACATGTTCATGAAGTAACTGAGAAATCATCTCACTGTATATAGTGTGTTATTTAAATATCTAAGAAGGAGTTTCTATTATTTTTTAAATACTTTTTTGCTAGATGCAATGGAGTATGAGTTTCTTAATTTTTTTTCACCTTAAGGGTATAGTATTTTATTTTCGTTCATGTCATGGTTTATCACATTCCGAACTAATTGAGATATATCTGTTTTTTGAGTGCAATGTTGTTAAATCAAATACATAATCAAGTATTTCCGGAATTTTTGCCAATTCACTTATTGCATAATGTGTGGTGCGTTTTCCTGTCTGACACTTCAATGCTGTGAGAAAATTGTCCGCGTTAAATGTTTAGCTCTAACTCTTTTTCTCACAAGAACAGGCAATAGTTACACGGAATGTAAGTTTCCTCTGTATGTAAAATATTTCGCATGTGAAACACTCGGAAGTAAAGTCACCTAATTGTAACAATTACACGGAATGAATACCTGTAACAGTAAATGAAACACGATCAAAAATGTGGAATTTTATTTCCATAAATGTGTACCATAACTCCAAATAAATTAGCAGAATACATTTCATCTTACTAATATATAAAAGTAAAGTTTTCGGAATATATTCGTTACCTATGATAGTGAAAACTAAATGGGTTACATAAATGGAATTTTTTCATATGAAGCAAAATCGTTCAATCAAAACATGGGCTAGATTATAGGTTGATACTTTGTACGACATATTATTCGCTAAAAATTAATTATCTATAAAGTAATATAATACATTAGCCTATTCTCTGGATATGCAACCCGTTAAACGTAGCTGTATAATGTTCATCATCCTAATTGTTAAGTAAATTAGCAATGCTAAAGAACTACGTTATTCATTAAACATCTAATCTTAATCATATTACATTAGTGTCTTAAAATAAAAAATTGTTTTAATGTTTATTACCTATGATCTTCAAAAATAAAAGGGTTATAGACTTGGTTTTTACTACATGAATATAGACTGGTATGAAAAATAGTTACACAAAATATTTATCGGTTGTTCAAGAAAATTACTCTGATGGTTTACAGACTTTCTGTTACGATGCGTCCAGCAAAATCGGTCTACCTTACCCGTAAATTGTGTGAAAATATCCCAGTTGTGACTCAGCACTCATGCAACAAAGATTCATGCTTTTTTTGAAAAACAAAACAAAAACAAAAAAAGATATAAAGAAGGATTGTAAGATTCATTTTGTAATGGCAAGTGCAAAACTATTGATGCTATATAAGAATAATTTTAATTCAGTAATAACATCAGTTGAATGTAATAAATTAATTATAGTCAATTGATATACATTCATTTTTTAGTAAAATAAGTGTTTATACATTTTTAAATTCTCCCATATACATTATCACATATGACACGAGTGGAGATGGGGAAATCAGCTACTTCTGTATTTAAGGGAATTTTAAGAGAATATACAAAGAATTATCTAAAACTAAATCAAAATTATTTCCATTTTAAACCTCATTCAATTGAAATATCACAGAGAGTCTCTGTGGCCTCATAATTGTAATTTATAGTTGTTAATAATGTCACTTGTACTAATGTCCCGAGTAAGAAAGAAACAGCACACTAAATATCAAGAAATTATACTACCTTAAATTCAACGAAACTTCATTTCTTGCAATGACATAAATAATAACCAATGCTACTTCTGTCCTTCAAAATGACCATAACTAGTTCTGGCAAAAACGCAACTGCCAAATTGCAACGTTTCTTTAGCTCAATGGTTGAATTTGGGTTTTGTGCGTAACATGTACATGTCGAAAATCGCATTAATCCTATTTTCTTAAACGTCGTTACGGTGTTTCTGTGGATAATGCAATCACCAAGAATATAATGATTCAACGTGTTGGAAAAAATAATACTTCGCACAGATAAGACGCTAGAACATATGATCAGCAGTAACAACGAAAAGAAATTTAAGATATTATTAATGTAGGTAAACAGTTTGTCAATTTTGTACTGGAAGTCTCAAGTTAATACAGAGTATTGATAAAGGAAACAGTAAAATATGTTTTGTAGGAGAATGAGCAACGCTACAAATGACAAGAACTAAACGAAAAATTATCTTTCCCTAAGACAACCAACATTTTCAGACAACGTTCCCTGGAAACTGACCGTTCACACCTGTAGGTATCGCTGCCCTCACAACAACGCTCGACTAAGCAATGGACCGGTCGAATGGCGACGCGACTTTGCCGAAGAGTAAGTGAAGCGAAAAATAGATGATGGGGCTACATTTATAGCACGACTCTCTCTGTCATTGATACGCAGGTAAGTCGCTTCGCTTCACTTGGGCGAACGCGCCTCACTCTACTGCAGAGGTGAACGCCTCAAAGTGGAGATTGTCTTTGATGAAGCAGCGGACGGCGCGTGAACGGATTAACAAGTCATGGATAACAACAGACAACTTTCGCGGGGATTGTTTCAAAACACTGGATTCTATAGGAAGTTAGCAAAGGGATGTAGGTCAGATCGGAAAGCAAACGAAATTGAAAAGTAGAAAATATAAGCTTTTCCGGCCTAAATATTACGATAGTAATTTACTCACTTTAGGTAACTGTTTTCAAAGTTGCATAAGATTTACACTTCATTACATAATTTTGAACGCACATTATTTCTCTACAAAAGGTTTAACGAATGGGTTTAAGAAATAAGTTTTCATTTCATTTTCAACTGTGGTTTTCTTTTAAATAAGTCCAACTCTTATAAGGAACTTGAAAATTGGCACCTCAGCATTTCCTAGTTTAAAAATGGAACAGATTAATGCAAGCGCACCGTCCGCTGCAAATCTACACAATGAAGCTCTATGAGCCTTACGTACTAGTATCCACGAAAAACAACAACTTCCTGTAACATTTTCAATGTACCTTGTAACAAATTTTCGCTTAAGTGGGCATTTTTATTTGAAAAATATAGAAGTTATACCTCTGAATTCATAGTAAATTAGTTGCAATCAACATAACTGTTTTTCAAACTATTAATGTCCTTATTTGAGGGAGTAGCGATACTTCCGAGTAAGATGAGGCCCGTGTCCGTTCTGGGCAAATCGACAACCCACGCCGCACACACCATGCAAACAATTATTGACATTATTATTAACGTGTTTATATCGAATATTTCTACGAGTTTACATTGTGCGATGCTCGGAATTGCTACATAAAAAGTTACGTTTTTGTATTTTTTTTTGAAAAGTATATTTTCTTGCCCGAGGTTTTTCCTTCATATTTCAAAACATTCAATAAATAAGAAACTAAAGAAATAATCAAGAAAATAAAGAAATAATCCTAATTTCTCATTTTTAAAAGAACTTTTTCTCCCGTCATATTTTGCAAGTAAAATGTAAAAAATGAGGAACTATTACGAAGATAAATTTCTGAACTCGACAAACATAATCTTACATTTTAAATGTTCTCAAAAGTCTAACTGTCCCACATCAGACCCCGTAGGTGTCGAAAGAGAACGGAGGGTAGAGCTCTGCAATTACTAGGTCTCGACACCAGGAGGACACGTGGCACGTAGGCCTGGGAGACAGTCTCGGTGTTGAGGTGTGATGAAAAATCTGAACCCGACCGGGGATCGAATCTCGACCATCCAGCCAGCAACAACCCACTGAGCAACGCTGACTCCTTTGAATGTACAATTATTTTATAATCTCATTGCATATAATAAAATTCAAACTACTTTCGAATTGTCATCAGTTATTAAACGGATCTCCCGAAGCGCTGCCTTCCGCACGAGAACATTGAGAGACAAAAGACGGTACATACATAAACAAATACCCTATACTTTTACTTTTAGATGGATATTTTATTTTTATACTTCTGTAAAGTTAAATGTAATACGGATAACGGAACATTGTTATGGAGCAAGCTGTTAAGTCTGATGAACATTACGTGAATGTTCGGGCAAAAGTGTTGAGAGTTATTTCACTGGGATAAGCACTGGAAGCTGGTACATTTACACTATATAAGAATTTTCTATCATTCATTGCTTGAGCAAACTATTCACTCAGGTTCAACGTTATTTGAAGACACCTAAAGCATGGAAAATTCTACTTATCCCACAGCTATATTCAAAGAATTTTATGAGATATAACAGAATTTTATAGAACATATATAGAATTTTACGAGCGGTGTTGTGGACATTACATCACCAATAATGTGAACGGCATTGCTCGGTTTCTGAGACTGAGGCTGTTCCATGAGATTACCAAGAAAGATAGAAATAAGGTCAACTGTGATCATAAACTAGGAAAGTCATAGTAAGAATTGAGGTTGTTATGACAACCGAATTAGTCACATCTTTCGGGGAGAAGAAGATCGTAAAGGCAGAAAGGATGATGTCATAGAAGTAACTAGTCAATTGAAGAAGCTTGACAAAACAAGTGACGAAATATGTATTCAAGTGATGTGCTCTCGAAGTAAAATCCAATTTCGGATAACTATAATACAAAGTAAGAAATAATGACAAGTGTTTTCGCAAAACATCAAGAGTTGGAGTTCTGAGACAGTTCGTATACTAATATTAAGACAATATAGTTTTATTACTTTTCAATGTAATGAAATAATCGGAATTATTTTTGCTCCTAAAACACCCTTATCCAACAACCTAATAATTGAAAATTGATCCAAGCACACACAGGACAAAATCATTACCTTGACAAAGAAAATAACGGTATTACTGCAATTTTCCATTTTAAGAAATAATCATGATAGTTTAGTCTTTAAATACGCACAATAATATTAACCGATTATTACAAAGGACCTGGATACCGATCCTCCACGAGAGTTCAAGCACCGAGACGGGTTCCTTAACAACCTACAGGGATGTAGGGAATAGGTAAAATTTGTATTTGAAGGTATGAATAAATACGAAGTGTAAGAACGTGTCTGTAAAATATAAACCTTTACCTTCGCCTTAAGCGGGTCGTTATACTAACTTACGTTTAGGTTTGTGCGTTTATGTTTGTGTAATGGACACACACACACACACACACGTCAATAACAGCTTTCCTGATTTGTAATTACGATGGTTTCTGAAAAACACAGAAAACAAACTCTCGACCTGCCACGGCATTTGAACTATGACTCGAGCTCATGGGGACTATGAGGGTCGAAGAACTAAATATCAAATGTTCAGAAAATTTACTTCAAAGACATTTCCCATACAATTTCTGCGAGACCCTTTACAGAACAATAAAGGGAGCAATACGTTCGGTACACTTCAGTTCTGGACCAGTGTCACAATAGTCTCAAGTCACTTCGTGGTCAAGGATAAAACGTCTTCCGCGTGCATTCACGGGCTCAATTTCTTGAAGAGAGAATGAAAGATACCACTCTGGTGGCTCAGGTGGTAGCGTTCTTGCTCTTCACCAAGTCATCACGGGTTCAATTCACGATGGGTCAGAAACATTTATAGCTTTTCACATGAATGTTTCTGTTCTTATAGCTGTGACTACAGAAAAGCGAACCCTCCTTCCTCTATCCACCTCCTGCTAGTATCAATAACTCTTAATTATTACTAATCACTCCTACTAACCCAACTAACCGGCCCACCTACTAACAACAGCCTTCCTCCCTACCTCTTATCGCTCCATGTCGACAAGCTTCAACAACACGCTACATTTCCAATTTACAAATACTACAATGGGAAAAAGTGAAAGGTACTGTAGAGGTAAATATGAAACTAGTTATGGAGTCACCAGTTAGGAGGAGGAGGAGAGTAGAGAATGTGACGAGAGCGAAATGAGGCTCGGAAACTGAAGAGGTGGCTAGGACGGGAAAAGGGCTTTGCTGAAGACGCGGTCGAGACAGTAGATGTCTCCAGAGAGGGCTCCCTTGTTCCCTTGTCCCCACAGCCGCCGAAAACTCGAGAGTTGCAGTGGGCAGAAGAGACTGTCGTCGCCGTTCCGGGACGTCACTCTCTTTTCCAACACGGCTCCTCCAAGAGATCTCTCCTCGGTTACTGAACTCATTTTTCGTCTCATTTAATTCTGGCCTCTTCTTGCAACTTAAATTTTAAACATCTCATTATTTCTCTTTCTCCTTTTTAAAGTTTGATTACGAACGCCATGAATAAAACAAGTATTGTAACAATAAACTGGGGAATTACATGAGCTATTCGAGAATTAATCAAGAAAATGTTTTCTCGAAGTTGATTTCTTGAGGTATTACTTGTGTCTAATTTTTTTTTGTTTTCGTAAAATAGAAGTTAATTTCATTGAAAAATGGTTCACGAAAAATGTACATTGTAATTAAATAAATAATTTTTTATTAGTTTTTAAATATTTATATAATTAGATTACATTATGGACGTTAATAGTAGTAGAATGAACATTGTATTTCATGGCACATTGAAAAATGGTTCATTTTTCACATTTTTGTGTAATTCTAACACAACTTGATAAAATTCATAGATCGAGTGAGTTTCCTTACTCGGGAACGAATAAATATTTAGTATTTGAATGAAATTCCAAGTGATAAATTCACTAATCGTAATTTGACAAAGTCAACTTTGGTTTTTTGCTTTCCTCTTCAGTTTTTACCCCAGCCTTTAGGATGAACGTTTTAATTTTATTTGAATACATATTTGTAATTTTACGGGCACTGCCCCCCATTTTCAGACCCCTTTCTCATGCATGTAAAGTTTTTCTAGAAACCTCTATCTCCACTACTTTGCTCCCCTTTCTCTCTCCTCTGCCTTCAACCACGCGGTTCACAAACTTCACAAACTTTGCGTCCATTTGTTCGACAACTATCGCATCCATCCATCTGTGCCTGGTACTTCTATCTCACTCGCAGCTGATTCACCCACCTTCCTCTCGAATCCATCACTGTCGCCACTTCTCTATCACTGCTCCCACAACTCGTCCGCAGTTGTCCGTCATTCCTCCAACGTTCGTTCTCTTCTCCGCCATCGCCGCGCCGCGCCGCCCGCATTTCCATATGCATGAAGGTGACGGACGGGGTGATGGCACAGGGATTCATGCCGCATCGTTGAGTTCATGGTTCACCACTCGAGACGGCCGCAGCGGTAAACGAAGGGGGTTGTCGGGAAAGTAGTTGCAGGATATTCTACTTTACAGTAGAATAGAGATTAAGGGTGCAATAATTCGAGTATTGTGTGTTGAACGATTCACATATTTATCGAGGGTCAAAGAGCTTTAAGCTACTCATTCGGAGGAAGCCTTTTGATTATATAAAAACAGTTTGCTTCCTTCTCATTCACAGGGTTTCGTAATTTTAAAATACGTCAAAATTTAATGAACCGAAGAATAAAATAAAACTGCAGTAAAATAATTGGTATAAAATTGTACTTACAAGGCATTTTCACAATATTAATTTATATCTACCCAAGAAATGTCCTTTTTGTCGTCTGTTATTCGACAATAAATGTAAAAAACAACTAACAACCATATAAAGCGTATGGAGCATAACAATTAAATGAAAAATCATGGTTTAGGTTTAATCTAAAACATGGTTTTACATGAAAAAAATAAAAACTTCTACTACATATCAATTTAAGGATAAAATCATATTTTAATCTTAACTAGAACTTTGATGAAATGACAAAGAAACTTTATTTTTTGACAATAGTTTTTGCATATTAAGTAACAATTAGACGCGTGAAAAATTGTACAAAATACAATTAATAAAATATTAGTCAGAACCTTCGGTAAAAAATATTCACTAACACGAACTCTCGTCAGTAACAATCATCGAGAGGGTATTAATTAAAACGAGTAAGAGCTATGTTAACAATAGTTCATAATTTCCTACGCATACATAATTTTCAGAGATACTACCAATTACCATTTAGAATTTAAAGGGTTGTGAATGGAGTATGAATATGACACTGTCCCGTTGGCTGAAAATTACCTATTTGAGGTGAATAACGTCAAAAGAGTAAACGTCAGCCAATGCTTCGTTGAATTATTTTTTGGTCAGTTTTGAACGCCAATACCATATTTCTACTTACGACAAAAAAAAGGAGGTTCGTACACCACCTCTGACAAAACGTAACTGAAACGAACAGGATAGCCCTGTGGTACACAAGTATATGCTGAAACTCAAATTTCATACTGCTACTATATTTCTTCTCAACACGTACTCCAGATTTCAGGAAAAAGAGCAAATAAGAAATTTTTAAATAAAAATTATCGGAATTATTAAATCGGAAAATCAAATCACAAATACAAAAGAAAGTGTGATGTAAAACGAAACACACTCAAACGAAACGACTTATTCAGACTGACGTAAAAATTCCTAAGTTATTAAAACAAGTCACAGTCTAATTAGATATATTTCACCGCATTAATACTCACAAAATTCCCCTTCCATTCAATTATAATTAAATTTCATTAAATGTTTTGCACAGTAGCATTTGAAGGAAAATATTGTTTTCCATACACACAAATAGAATCAAAAGAAGAATAAGCTGCGCTTGCGCGTTCTTCGCACCAGATATCGAAGGTCAGTGACTAACTGTCTTAAGTAATTTGTGAACAAATGATAAGTGACTGCGCACCCAAACATACGTTCTATCTCAATTACGTTTCATCAGCGTCGATGTATAAAACTCCATTTTACACTGAAGTTGATAAATACGAGGGCAAGTCAATAGATAATTCGCAAACGACAATTTCCCTTGCACCATTTTAAATTACGAGCGCATTTTCGCCAGCAGATTACAGTACATGTGTGCTTGTCGTATAGGTCGCATAACATCTCGTAAGCACGCACTGTCAGAGTCAGCCAGTGCTAGATGATGGTTGTGTTGCACGAGTGTTCACGAGTGCAGTTGTGCGTTTTTTGTGGGTCAAAGGACTGTCCACAGAAGAAGTGCATCGCGAAATGCATCCTGTGTATGGTGACAACTGTTTCTCACCGAAAACTGTGATCAATTGGATCCAGAAGTTTATAAAGGGAAGGCAAAGCACCAGAGATGGGGAGCGTCCAGGTCGTCCTGCGGAGCTGTCAACTGCAGTCATCCTGCTTGGAACATCCACCGTAGTCTCGACTTAGCCCCCAGTGATTTTCATGTTTGGGACCCTAAAAAATCGTTTGGGTGGCCGTCAGTTTGAAACTGATGATGTCGTAATCCAAGAGGCTAATCTTTGGCTGCGACATTAACCAAAAGCCTTCTTTGCCACTGGCTTTCAAGGACTTGTAAAGAGATGGGATAAGTGTCTGTATGTACAGAGTGATTATGTCGAAAAGTGAAATACATGTCAGGAAGTTCCTTTGATTATTATTATCTCTATCCAGTTTTGGCTTACCTGTGTGTCAAATACGAAGGATGGAAGAGTCAGACGACGTATGCTTTCATGAATTGTGAAATTTCGAGTGGCTAAAAAAAATTGTTCAACACAAATTGACAAAAGTTGCAGCTTCTAACTCCCCAAAATGTTTTTGAAGTAGAACTTTCAAAAACAGGAAAATAATACGAACCGTTATGAGCATTGAGGTGTAGAAGAAGTGTAAAATTTATGATCAGGAAGGGTAAGAATACTTACGCAAATTATTCGCAGTTGTGTTTAAAATTGAAGAGTTGGCCAATACCAGAGACAAAGAATATAAAATGTTTTTGGAATATACGACTAAATTATGTTAGTTACGGCCAGCCTTGTAGGCCTAGGGTAACAGCCTACACTAGAGCTGCACACGCTCTTGGGTGGGAATGGTTGTTTCAGTTACGAGACAAGATGTGAACTGTACATACAGGAAGAATGAGGAAATCTAATATACATAAACCACTCTGTAACAAGTAAGGTTCAAATTTTTTTTTTTAAATATTGATGATAAAAAGGGTAAATGTAAACGTCGTGTTTAGAATTAAAAGAATAAGGGCAATTTACACATTTTATAAAAAAAAAACAAGTGAAGTATAGTAAAAAATAGTCGACAAAGATTTGTATAGCTTGTATTTTGTGACTTATGAAATTGCTTCCCTCCGTCAGTTATAAACGAAGAAATCCATATCCTTACATTTTCATGTTGCATTTACTGACATTGACATACACGTAGAACATACAAATGAATAATTTTAAAAAAAATTGCGGATACGAGAAGATAGAATCTGCATTACACCTGTTGTATGTCCTTAACCAGAATAAAATTTTTCCTAACAATATTAAGGTAACAATTAACTGTACTGTCACAAATTAAAGTGTATATAATATACCACAAAATTTGTTGAGAATCGATGCGATAACGTGGCCAAGTATGATTCGCACTGTTTCACTGATGTCTCTATGGTCTGCGTATTTCTAGTTTCATTCTACCCTCCGTATCTTAAAGCACAGTCACAATTTTTATTTCATTCTTATCGTGACACATGCACCCGTGTGGTGACGTTTCATTTCTCTACGGACTTAAAACGCGTACCGCGAACAGTAAAGCACAGTAGAGAAGGTGGAAAGGAATACAGAAAGAGATGAGAGGCGTATTTGCCGCGCTAAGGGTTTTTTCCTTCGAAATGGGAGTCATTTCCTACGGAAAAGGGGGTGAAGAATGTTGGGGAAGAAGCGAGAAGGGTGGAAGTGACAGGCGGCAACGTCATGCACGCGGGAGGACAAAAATAGGAGAACATCCGACGACGAGACTCGCTTCTCAAGAATGCGACTCCGTTAACATGACACGTCTTGTGAAGCAAAGCTGCAGGAGTTTCTGACTAATTAGCCACAAGGGGACAAATGGATTCATTTTCCTCGCCATGATAGAATAAGCAAAGTAATCCAACGGACGAACGAAAATATCTGGTTTATTAATCTTTTATTAGTAACTTTTTGTAGTGGAGCTTTCAATCCAGCCGCTGGAAAAGTCTGTTCGCATATTTTACCTTTGTGCTGTCACGTACGTATAAAATTTGTGTATCTTATTCATTCGTAATATAGAATAATCATTCTAAGTAATAAATGTGAATTATTTGGAATGTCTCTAGCATAGAAATATAAAAAGAAATCTATACAATTATTTCAAATTTTAAAGGACACTTCTTAAGGGCTATTACAACCAAAATTGGCTGCTAATCAGTAGTATGAATCTTCATTTGCATGACTGTTGGCTATGAAGCTTACTAATGTGTCCGATTGAGTTCGATTTAGTTACGTGAGGAGGACAATCCACCGAGTGTTTAATCAATGTGAATCGTAGAAGCAAAATTATATGAAGACTGCGAAGATCACTGTTTTCAAGTAAATAACCTAAAAGTGAAATGAAAACCAAAGAATACAGAGATCTTAACTGTGGGAATAAGCTTTCTGTGTAAAGTGTATTTTCCTTCAGCCTGGATTTTAAAATAATTCGTAATTACGTACATATTAGTATACAATACTGAACACTGAGTATTATTGTAGGTTTTCTTCGTGATATTTAATTTTTGAAATGGACTGAAGTAAAAATTTAATTTCACGAATATAGAGAAATATAGAAACTAACACGTAAATTTACAATATTATATAAGAACCCACGGAAATGCCGGGAAAAATAAGCCAAAAATTCCAGACCAATTGACAAATGTTTTAATACCTTCTGTAGGGTTATGTAATACGAAAATATTGAAAATTAAGCTCCTGTCTTCTACAAATTAACAAGTTTTAAAGTTAATGAGAAAAAGAAAGAAAAACACACAAAACTCACAAATTCGACGAAACAGTTTGTGTGTTTAGTCTTCCTCAGTCAAGTAGATAAACAGAAGAAATCTTGAAAATAAAGCAACACTACTGTCTTCTATATACAGTTCCAATTTTTCTTTGAATGTTGGTGTTTTTTTGTATATTTGTTTAACAATAAAAATAAATATTCTTTATTTTTTATTTGTGAATTGTTTTAATTTTGAATGTTCAGTAATAAATGCTTTAATTATTATATATTCTTTTTATATCCCGGACAACACCGGGTAGTTCTGCCCATAATTTATAGGCCGAGAATGTCAACGCAATTAGAAAGTTGATTTCAGAGATGACCAAAGTTATTTCTACACACTTTCGTCTAACAAAAATGAAATATAATTATAAAACATTGGTTGAGGCCAACAAAAAGACCTTCGAAGTGAAAAATGTTTTAAGTCAGTAGAAATATGAATGTATATTTATGCCAAAAAGTTCATCACCTTGTATCCCTCCACATTATCTCGTTGTCTGATTTCCTGTTTAAACATCCGTGAACAATCGAGTGGTATCGCATATAATGTGACAATTATTCCTTCTTGTTATGTTTAAATAAATTAAAAATAAACTTAATGCTAAAAACAAACGTTGTCCTGAACTCGTTAACGCACTCTTCCCCACCTCGAGACGACAGTTATTAAACATATTTTCTATAGTACAAATAAACATACTCAATTCGTTTATTTATTCGTTTTTCTAGTATTCAAGACACCGAAACGAGCAAGGAAAGGAGGCAAAAAGGCACAGTTAGGAGCATGCGTACGAAGAAGAGCCAGCCTCCACTAGCGGAAGATCGATGTGAAGGGAGGTCTGAGGGTTACAGAGATTGCAGGAGCAGGAACTTCCACGAATGAGAGACAGAAACCAGGGAAAAAGAGTACTTTCAAGTGAATAAAGAGGAAGTGGCAAGAGCAAGACAAGGGTCAAACGAATTAAAAGTTATTCGTATTACGTTTAAAGAGTCTTGTTTACGGAAAAGCGACCAACGTCTAATGAAATTTTTCAAATGACTCTTAACCACCACAATCATTATTCTCAGATATTCAGACATGTAGTAATTATGAGGGCTTCTATACCCTCTTCATTTCAAATATGTGAAACACTAGCGCGATTCTTGAAAGTGAGGAAATAGAAGATCTCATTAATTTAAGGTAACACCTTACGGTTTAAGGTATTTCAATTAGTTTATATTTTATGAAGAGGTTCCATATTTAGGAAGGAAGTAAACACTATTTTCTCAAAGAGAGAGATTGCCAAGTTTTGGACAAGAAGAGCAAAGGAAATTGCATGATCTACACAAAAGATTTCACAATTAATTTCCCGAGCTTTGGACATCTGGAGAATAATGATTGTGCGTACGGTAAATTACAAACTAAGAAATATTTCGTACTCATTTTCATTATATCAAAATCTTTACTGTTTTAACAGTAAATTTATTATTTTATTTAGGTTTATAACGCGGATACAGATAAAACTATTAACTCTTGCAACAATCTGTAAGAGGAAACCTCTTGCAACAATCGGGTCAGGCAGAAGAGCGGGCCTGACGGTCTGAGCCTCGCCCCAGAATAAAGACATAATAATAATAATAATAATAATAATAAATAATAATAATGGAAGGGATCCTTTAACTTCTTACGCGAACTTATATAGTTTTTTTCAATATCGGAATCACTTTTATGAAATTTTGCAGATTGAATTTATGAATGACCAAACAAGAATCTGTACTTATTCATTTCATTTCTGCTACGCACAGCTTTAGCGTCATTCCCGTCGAATGGGATGTTGACGCGTCGCATACTTCGGTCGTCCTCACGTCGTATGGACGCGTCGCTGCGCCGCCGCCGGCAGGCGTTGCCGTGGCGTCTGCCCCAGGCCTCTACGGTGGCGCGGATGGCAGCGCGTTAGTATCACATCATGTCACGCGGTGCGCTGTGGCGGTAACGCACAAAGGTTCCGGAGAAATAACGGAGGTTCATTGCGAAGGGAATGGAAGTCGCGATAAGCAATGGCCGCAACGGCAACGCGCCACATTATGGTGGCAGTTCGGAAGACGTCAGTATTTTTTACTACGAATATTCGGTATAGATATATTATAATGATGTATTATCATAATTTCCCACGCAATATCTAGAAACATATAGTGATCAATAGTTATTCAAGACATAGGAGAACACGTTATTTTTATGAAATTAGATCCATTTTTATTTGATTTCCCCACTTGCGGTAATACGATTCTCAGCTTCTCTATGTGGTCGAAGTACCCTCACTCAGTCTCTTGTCAGTTGTAGTGAAATAATACGTCTTTTACGGTATTGTTTCATAATTCTTCCCTTTCACAACGATTTAACTGCTCCCTGTTTCTTTCTTGTGAAAAGACACTTCCCTCTATTCCAAGATACCTCTGACTGTCAAAAGACCTTACATTCAAAATATACTCTCAAGTCATACATTGATCAACAAGAGACGTCGTATGAAGTGTGTTTCGATTAATTATGATTTACTATTTCCTTATTCGCAAATACCACGAATATCTGTGATGAAGGGGAACGATGTTGACGTACCAGACGAGTCAATACGTTCGCAGGTTTTCCCTGATACGGCAACGAGAACTGCGGTTGCGGGAACGAATGCGATGGTGGAAAGAGGGCTAAATCGCATTAGGGACACGATGTGGTGGAGATCACGGCAGACGAGAGGAACTAGAGAGCCAGAGAAAAAACTGCCATACAACGGGAGTGGACTGCCAAACAGCAGGGATTTTTAGAGATGGTGAGCAGATGACTAGTCTCTTATTGATACAAATAGTTAGAAAAAAGATGTAATTAATTAGTTCATTGATTCGTTTTGCATAAATTCCATTGATTAGGAAGGAGCTTTTAAAAAGATCCTCATCGGAAATGAAAATAAACCCTTTGTATCAGAAAAATTGAGAGAAAAGCAGAACGAACAATTTTTCAGCATGCAGAAAGAGAGAGGAAGAATATTAGAAATAAAAAAGGCACAACATAAAAACTGATTTGACTATCTAAAAAGACATCATTTCCGTGGATTACAGGTGACAAAATAAAAAAAATAAAAAAGGCAATGAAGAGATCATACGTGTAAACAACATATTGAGGTTAGATACAACATGAGATCAATAAATCACGAAAAGAAATTATGAGTTATTAAAATAGCAAACTGGAAGAATTTATTTATGAGATAGAAAACTGGAGGTTATTTTACGAGCCACTCCACAATTATTGGCTACTTGGCGACGTACTGTAACAGAGTACCGATGGAGCTGGGGGAAGTCATAACGATGAAAAATGACCGTCGACTCGATAGTGAGCAGGAGAGCGATTTTGACGGAAGTGGTAGTAAATGCGCCAGTGAAAGCGTGTGTGGTTAAGGGAACAATAATGAAAGTTAAGGTAGAGTTTAGACGGTTGGAAGTGGAAGATAATGGACAAAGATCGGTAAGAAAATTCACTAATGACCCTTGACAGTAATAGTGGTTACTGTCTGTGTCCGAGCAAGCAAAATCTAAAACGACAGAATTCGTTGTAGTGACATTGACGGACGTGTAGGTTTCCAGTTTGTATTGGCAGCATTGGGGTCATTGCGTAGGTGACTTGTCTCAGCGGAGAGGAAGGTAGTGAAGGCAGCAGAGTTAACACGCTCACTCCTTCGAACGCCCGACACATTGCGGCGCCGCTTGTCCAGGGCAGCGAGCGGTGCGCAGGCGGGCAGCCGATCAATGCCTCGCACACATGAGCACGTGCGGTCGGGAACCGGCTCCGACACCCCCCCACCCTCGCCATCTCTCTCCCACCTTTACACCCCAACCCTTCATCCCTTCCCACCACACCATCGAGGGACGATTGCGCGGAGGCTGCGGGCGACGGCTCATGGCACAGACAAATGAAGAATCGAAGAAGAAAACAGGAAACAGGGAGATCCTACGAGGAAAGAAAGTGTATAAATGTCTACCTACGGTTTCTTAATGATGTGACAACGCACATGAAAATTAAGTGAAAAATGAAAGAAACTATAGGAATTCTACTACAATTAACGTTCATTATATAAGCTAATCAAATAAATAATAATAATAATAATAATAATAATAATGGTAATAATAAATATTTGAATCATCGGACGACGACTTAAAACGAAGTCGAAACGTTGCGTTTTTATCACAAAATATATACTGTTCGTCCATGAAAGATTGTAAGTCTTTCATTATTTTTTGGATTAACTATAGGAATAATTAAATATAGGCTAATTCTCAGACTGCCAATAACCGCGAACATTATCAACACCCAACAATTATTCTACCGGATTAAAATAACCGATCAAAAGTACAAGAACATAGAATTAAGGGGGCAATCATTCCCCAAATTCATGAAAGGAAAATAGGAACCCAATGTTTGTCGAGACGAAAGACTACGAAATTAGATCTGTAGCGAAATGGAAGATAAACTATGTCTGCGGAGAAATATCTAGTGCTAGGGGGATGAAGATACGACAGAGAGCAGACAAAGCAATTCCATCCGAGAGGAATAACAGGGAGACTTACGGAGGAAAAAACAAGATCAAGGACTGAGCTGGAGGTCGGCAGAAAGTGAATGCAGTGGGGAAAAGGAAGGAGAGATGACGAGGACAGAGAGTGAGGCGCACAACCGACGAGAAAATGTCCGAGAGTCAGAGGACAGACTATGAACTGGCTGGCATGGAACCAACCTACATACCACAAGGAGACGACTTTTAGAATACAAATTAGTTAGTAAAGTGATTCAAACAATAGATTCAGAACGATCATACTGCATTTTACTCGACGATGGAGTACGAATATTAAATAAAAAAAGAAAAAAAAGTATTAAATGTTTCAAAATATTGAAAATACGTACTAAATTTAATCAACAATCTAGACAATGTTTATTTTCGTGATTCAGTGAACCGAGCTTTTATTTTTTTCCGGGCTCAGAAACAAAATCTAGACAGAAAATACAGGAAATAAACAGAATACGATATAATTATTAAAATGTTAAATATAAACACTCAAATGACTATGGTTTCACCAATTAAGACATACACAAAATAGAACATTTAATGAGATGTCATAATAATTCATGGATAAATATAGTTCGAATAGTGCCTAGGAAATAAAAAAGAGTATGATTTCATCGAGTCGGAATGTTGATAAATTTTCTACCTGTATTTTCTAATAGAACTAATTTTCGTAAACAGATAATAGATTCATCTGTGGTATATAATGCAAGGAAGTGTAACATATTTCGATTCTTTTATTGTATTAGATTTTTTAAGACGCTGTATCTTCTACACAAATGCTATTTTATTCCATTTAATAAACTTATTCTAAAATAATTGAAACAGAAAGATAAGATTTATTCTGAACAGTATAATTATCGCACAAAGAAATGCAATGTAACAGTCGTATGAAACCATACCGCACCCTCAACACACAATCGTAAATGCATAAAGCCCTCATCTTAGGAAGCCATCCCAATTTAATTATACCTGTAATGTATCAAAGGGAAATTGTGCCATGAATGATCACTACCGCTATTAAACGTGAAGCGAACTTCAACCATTACACACACTCATTACTTCCTAATAAATTTCAACACGGCACATCCCCGCGAAAATGCAGAAAAAAACAGTTTAAAGTAGATATGGCGAACATCGTCGCAATAGCGATCGTTAAAACAACGCCTTAATGCCGCGGGAATTCCGCAGTATTGTGTGTGTTTTGCGATCCCGGAACAGAAACATTAAGTTCTGATCTAGGCTATGCAAAGGCAAAGAACCACAATCATAAAGTTAATTTCGTACAATTTAATTACGTAGCAAAACACGTAGTTCGCTATGTAAGTAAATTATACAATATAAACTATATGATAAAAATAAAATAAATTTCCTTTATGTATTCAATAAAGACAGTTTCATAAACAAACGCAACTGTTCTTAACTATGTACATACGTCACAATAGAAAGCGTACATTTAATATCAAATTACTATTAATAATAATAATTTCAACATATGATATTTAAGATGATTGACTTCGATTCATACTAACTACCCTACGTCTACTTTTAGATTTAATATGATATATCTGAAGACTTATTCCATATTATTAAATCATTTAATGAAATCTAGTTTTTCATTTTTAATTTCAGTTAATAAGTAATTTTATACGTGATACTAAATCCTTATAGAGATCGATACAATACCTTTTCAGTACAACTTTTCACAAATTTAAATACAAAAGAATTATCCATTAAATTGAATAAGCATGGTAAATAAAAACCATGAGCTTTAAGTTATTGAACCTAGCGCAAAGGTACAAGAACAACAACTTCGTAATGGAATTGTGAATGTGGATAAAATCAAACACGATACACCGAAGTCTCTTCCGCGTTATTGTCATCAAAGTAATTGTTCCACTACCATAAAATGTTTATTTTGAATTTTTCTGAACCAAAGCTTACACGATAGAGTCCGACAGAGAGCACTTTCGATTTCTCGGATGCTTTGCTTTGAGTCGGTTCGCTCGTTCTTTTTCTGTTCACTAGAGATAAGCTTCAGTCAGAGTCCGTTCCGTGTTTTATGGCAAACCATCATTTTTCATGAATACCTAAGCCTGTGTGCCATGTTTTTCTTTTTTTATGCTAGCGGCAACAGCTTGTCAATTCAATTCTTCAGACAGACCTCTTCGACAGGCCTGAAATCTGAAGCCTTACTCGGTTATCAAAAACAAGTTTTCAACATTAAATAAAAATAGAGCATTTAAAAAAAATTAATACAGAAATATTTCTGCGTTTAGGTGTTGACTTAATTTCTATTTCTTTCGTACGTGGCAAGACGAGACAGAAATATAACGAGATTTTTAGTCTAATATTACGATACGTGTGATCAACTCTTACTATCAAATAAACATTTTAATATAAATATTTTCAAAATGAAACCATTTTAAATTTACCTTTAGTTTGAATATAGATAAGCTTTGGATACAAAATCTCGGAACAAAATAGAATTAACTGAACGAAACAGAAGATACAATCATTAAGTAGTATATAAAGCGAATTATGTAATATTTGGTATAATTCTAAAAAAAATTCCAAACTTAACGTAACAACAAGCAAAATTCAGTTAATTGTATCAACTTTCAATAGATTTAAAAGTCTTAGGGATCGATCATGAATTACGTCACGGTCTTGTGGTAGCGGCGGGGGTGGGGATGAAACGTGAAGTTCGTGATGAGGGGCCGAGGGTATTTAAGAAAGCGTGACACTACATTTGGTGTAACATAAATGTTGAAAATTGTCTCAATTAAGGAAAATTTTGTGACAATGGAAACAAAACTCTAATAACCCCTTACACACATTTTCTCCGTGAGTCACCTTTACAACCCTCTTACTTAATACAGGGAATTGATTATATTTTCTCTTTTAATTAGTTTTTTATTCTTTATCATGGGAAGGACAGATTATTTTGTGACGTCACGTTAAGGAGAGATTTGGTAAAACGCGACAAATCGTGACAAGGGAGGGGGGTACAAGAGCCTCAAAGATCGCGTGACGTACCTTATGAACGACCCCTTCCGGAATCTTTTATTCAATAAAGTATCCGGTGTCTCTGCTCCAATGTACAAAGAAAATGTCACAAGAATTGCAAAAATACTCAGAATACATAAATTACAATTAAACAACGTCCACATCATAAGAATGGAAATGAATCATTCCTTTTTATTCATCGCGCCTTCAAGTATGCGATTTTCATTCATAGTGATTTTCAAGGCAATAGAAAATATTTTCCACATAATTACAGACTGAGATAGGGGCGATTAGGTGGGTGGGGTAAATCACTAGAGATAGTACATGTTGCCGGGAATTATAAAGTACACGAACGACATTTGTCTAGTTAAATCCTAGATTAACTTGATCGAACTGGATCGAACGCGAATTCAAAACCGGGCTTTCCAGCTCCGAAGCAGTCGAGAACCGCAGTTTTATCATTGTTGTTTAAGATAAATTTTCAAAAATGTTCCATTTTAAAATCAAACTATGTCCATCGCAATGCATTATGTTCTTTACGGTAATAACAATGAATATACAATTTACTCTCGTACAAGTAAAATAAAACTATATTCCAATTACTAATTAAATCATTTAAGGTGAATACAATGTCACAACAGAAATTTTAACAGGAATGTTTGAAAAATAAATAATGTGCTGATGTAACTCACCTGACGTTTTCGTGCTTCTGGATATAAATCTTGTGGAATTGGCCTTCGACTGGGGAGACTATGTCTGCCTTCATCTCCATGGCTACGTGCTGCGGCAGGACTGACAGCAGAAGCCTCTCCTGAAGACAAGCGCACAAATTCCTTCTTTTACCATCATAATCAGTGCTTTGATGTAGTTCACCCATCACATGAGGTGGGCGAAATGAACACACTGAAGCTCATGACTCTGGTTTCTAATCTTGGGGAAGGTATGAATGTTATAGTCACGTTTTGTTCCCGTAGAAAACAACAGGATTATACCACAGGTTACACCTACACGAACATTACTCTAGTCGCTACTTATACTTTGAAAATGTTGAGAACAAAACCATGAGGAAGGAAAATAGGAGTATGTTTAATTTAGAACTACCCTGAAAAACAAGTTATTTCTAGAACTAAGGCAGCTCTACTCAAAACCACCGAAAATCTAGGCGTAGAAGTATAGTATAAATACAAAAATGTAAATCAAACAAAACGTCCGAAAGATTTAGCAATTTTATCGTAGCGTAAGATCATTCCAAGAACATTACATGGCTGACTATCGAAACATAACATTCTTTTTAATGACTTGAATTCATTTAGGAAAAAAATACTTCATTCATAAGAAGTATTGTTTTAATGAACTTGTGCATTTATTAACAAATCAAGAATATGACACAGTTTAATCGAGTTTTCGATTGGAATCCAGTTAAAGCATAACAATTTACAGAATCTTTCCACGTTATGTTTTCTAAAGAAGAGAACGTTATTCTCAAGTTCCATTTAATCGTAATATTACTAGTGATTTTAATTTAGAATACTTCAATGCGATCTTTAAAACTAATCATTACATTCTGATTATTTTGGAACATTTTAAAAGAATTTTGTATTTAATTTGTGTATATTTTAACCGAATAAGAGAACACATTATGTAATCATATTATAAAATCTAGGTAAAATGGCATACACTGGAATCATAACCCTATTTTTTTTAAATGGCTAATTACCATTTGCTTTAGCAGGCTTACATTGTCTTAACTCGCTGATATTAAACAACCGAGTTCTCATTACTTCACATGAACTGAAGTAAAGATACGTCTCCAGACTATCTACGTGTAGTATCTATGCTACGTGAAATACCGTATTTCAGGTGGCGTTGTCTAGACCAACGAAAGGTGCAAAACTGTCCGAATTTTCTTAGTTTAAGTTCAGAAATTTCGAAATGAAAAAAATCGAGATAAACGACCGTGCAAACTTTTTAACCAACATAACTTGTATCCACAATATTTGGTCTTGCGGCATCAGTATTGATATTATTTACGTCTACAATCATGATGAAACAAATTTGTTGATATGTTCTATCAGACACTAACGTTCGCCTGATGAGGGCAGCAACATACTGCTGAAACGCTGTGATAAAAGAAATAAATAATCTACATTAAAAGGTCGACTTAATTCAATTTTGCAATAAAAAAATTTCGGACATCGTTATTTGTTGGAAAAATCTAAATCAACTAAATTAAAATAATAAAAATAAGTCTAGCAAGTTAAACATGATACAAATTTTAAAAAATCAATATGAGTATAGTCGAAGGACGCAAATTCAGCCAGGTAAAGACCAATATATGAAGAAGTTAAAAATATCACTATTACCATAATATACATTAAATATGGACGGATATGTATTACAGATATTAAATACTTTATCTTGGAAGCAAAAAATATCTATGAAAAACTACATTATTTGTTCATAGAGATGCACTCTGACTATATGAAATAAATTTTAAATTTATTGTCAAAAAACAGTACAAACTGCGTATGACCACGTGGAGGAAAAAAACTAATTTACTCTCCGGAAGCAAGCAAGGGACCATCCCATCAATTCCGATCAAGGGCCCTAAGGCAGAGGCGGATTCAAAAATTTCAGCAAAAGTTCCTAGATAAGATAAAAAGTTAGCTGCGAGTTATAATACTAATAGAATGTCAATATGTTTGTAATTTTAAGCAAAAAATTACATGTAAGTTATTATCGAACTATAGATTATTCTGAGTATAGTGCTTAAAAATTGAAATAACACTAAATTCACGATTTATTGTTACAATAGACCCGCCCCTAGACAAAGCCTAGAGAACCTGTATGATAAATCCGCCTCTACCCGAAGGAAAACCGGAGAAAAACCCGGGCCAGGATGGGGCTACAGAATTTATGTACACAAACGTGCCAATGTTGAGTACACATAAAACTAAATTAATATGAGCCATAAGACAACACAATCATGCAAGAAAATAGTTTTTGAAATTGTTATAAGTTGTTTAAAAAGTACTACAGCAATGGCGTGATAAAGCACAAGACGAATTTAACTTTTGTTAAAATCAATAAATTCTTTTACAGTGTAGAAGCACTGGTGCAGGAGGTAGTTTTTAACCGCGGATTTGAAGATATTCAATTTCATAATATCTTTTATATTCTTGGGCAGGGAATTATATAGAACGATTCCCGAATGGTATGGTCCCTTTTGGCAAAGAGTGGTTGACACTCTAGGGCGATGAATATTACTACTATTGCGTGTATAGTGTTCGTGAACGAGACTGTTTCGTATAAAGAAAGGGTATACCTTCGTCTTTTTAACTTATGCTGATGCAAATTCAAGAAACGCAAATGTTTTATAAAATTTTTAACTAGGAAAATAAACTATCTAATTTCCCTGGTTAGGTTTGGTAAGAGAATTATTACAAATTATATAGGAAAATATATAATATATTGGAAAATACATAGGAAAATATCGAAAATATATTGCAAAATAATTTTTGAGCGTAAGATTGTGTCTGCATGACTGTTGCACTCAGGGTACATGTCACACCTGCCATACTATGGGTACGTTATGAATCTTTTCCCTCGAAAAATTAAAATTTTCACTTTTTGGGATGTTTTTGTTCATTTCTACTATATGTTCATTTCAAATGTCAAGTTCACAACCTGTGGAAGTGGGTTACAATAGCGATTCCATTAACAATTTACCACAGGATTCGAGTCCTTTGAAGCATCTGGAATTAAGCACCCATCCTGACTAATCAAAACACTAAGATATGCTGTTTAAAAATAAGACTCCTTTCCACGCAATGGACATCGCTAAAATTTGAATCGCTAATAAATTATTAGGTACAATATTTTCAAGATATGATGATTCTCCAAAAATATCTTGGATAACAATAACTTCAATACACATTACAACAATGTGTGTTTAAACAAAAAATAAACATTTTTCACGAGTATGGTCTCTCCTGCATTCGCTCCTCCCGTTTACGATTACATGGTTACTGAAAATATATCTTCTATATTCATATGAAATTATTTTGTTTATTCTCTATATACAAAAACGAACAAAACAATCGGGAATACTGTTTGCTAAAGCAAAAAGCCTCTTGAAATATCAATCACGGACCCTATGAACAATTGAATTAATTCATATCACTCAACTGCTGATTAATCGGATCGTGTAAAACCAGTGAAGTACCAACATGCGAATGATTTAGTGAATCGACTTCTGTGGCAGTAAATAGATATGTCATTAAAAAGTTTATACACCCATAAAATGAAAACAAAATGGACGACCTTGCAATTCACTCAATAGGATCCAAGTGCAACTGCGAACACTTGCTCAGACGAATTGTCAGGTTAAAAAAACACTTCAAATATCTTTTTTTTTTTTTATAATAATAATAAATTTATTGTCAAAAAACAGTACAAACTGCGTATGACCACGTGGAGGGAAAAAAAACTAATTTACTCTCNTATAAGAGACAGCCCTAAAGCAGAGGCGGATTCAAAGAAACCTAGTGGTGCAAAACCATTGCACATACTTTCTCATATACGTTTTTCAGTCTGCACTAGAGAGCGATATTAAAGCATTTTATTAGGAGGGGGTTGTTTTTAATATGTTACTCTATTTTTGGTCTTCATTATACCCTATTTAAATAGTTTATTTAAAAAATAATTTTACTAGCATTTTTAGAAAAGAATCTGTAATATACAAATTCAGTTCTTTCGTTTTTGGGGAAATAAGACCAGTAAGATTTATATCCTATTTCTAAGATATATTAATAAATAAATATAAAGATAATTAAGATATTATCATCGCGAGAACAAAGCAAGCATCAATATTCTTATATAATTGAATTAAAAATAATAAATAAATAAACTTTGTCAAAAAAGCAGTTACAAACTGCATACGACAACGTGGAGGACAAACTAATGTACACTCCGGAAGCAAACAAGGGACCATCCCATCAATTCTGATCAAGGGCCCTAAGGCAGAGGTAGATTTAACATTTCAACATATTCAACATAATAAGTTAATTTCTTTCCAATTTGAAATAATATTAATAAAAAATAATCGTATCTATGATTAATTTCGGTGAAATAGGTGATACAGTTTGTTTTATTTACTTTCTTATTTCGTAACGCTCCTTATCTATCTTGTCTAGAAATTCTATAAGTTTTAAAATATAATATTTAACATAATGTTATTTAACGATTGAAACTGCTATAAAACATTGAATTTTAAAAAATCTTGAAAAATAAACAAAAAGATTTCATCACACGTTACCATCAAGACAAAAAACAGTCACCAAGTTAATTCTTCTAACGATAAGTAATAATATAAAATTTCTGAATCAGATGTCTCCAAAACGGATATTTCCGTAAAAATCTCGTTTTCGAATTTTTTCACGATTACAATACTTTCTATATACTATGTATATGAGAAAGTAAAATAATACGGTATCGACAGACTTAAGTCACCAAAATTGAAGTGTTTGGTATTATTGTATGTATCGTGATGGTCAGTGAGCTTTCCTTATCGTCTTCTGGCTCTAACGCCAAAATGTGTCTAGGAATGTAGAATATGAAGAACTTCTTTACTAGCTTAGCATGAAAATAATATGAAATAAAATGTAGAAGCATTCTTCGACTTAGGAAAAACACGGTTGGAAAACATAATGTGAGGGGAAAATAGAGAATGTAAAATCTAACGCATTGTGATTGAAAAATAACCCTTAATGTCCAAATTAACAATTCTTTATAATATTATTAAAAAGAAAAAAATACGAATACTTATAAAATATCCATACAAACACCATAAAACCTTCAAAAATGAAGAACATTATCAGTGGACGTAAATGTCCATTTAAGATGATTTTATGTTCTAGAAAAATTACGAACTAAACGAGAGAGAAATTTTATTACACATACAAAATTATTATATTTGGGTCATTTCTTCTATACACCGACAGATTTAGTTGATATATGCTAAAATCCTTTTATTAAAAAAAAACGAGAAATAAGGTTTTTTTTAATGGTTCCTAACCCCAATAAATTTAATCACAAATAGACCCTTTTAAGAGAGTAAAAGGCGAATCTCCGAAGACTTACCATAACATTGTATTTTTAATAAAAATTCAAGTTTTCTTCTTGTTTTCCAATTATTTGCATTTCTACGGATATTCAGTATTTTCTTCATACACCAAAACCGGAAAATGGCCAATACATTAGTCAGTAGTGTGCTAAATGCTATAAATGAGGTGAAAGTTTAAAAATTAATTTCTCGAAAACAGTCACTGACTTCTTCGAAATTTGGAGAAAATATTGGGAGGTGTATCTAAAACATATTTTTAAAACATGAATTTAAACAGGGATGCATTTTTTGAATTTTTTAAATTATTGTAGTTATTAACTCGTATTATATGATTTGAATGTAATTATTTCAATTTTTAATAATAAAATTTAAAATTAATTTAAACGAAAGGGTGTGAAACGCGCATTCATTTCATTCGAACACCTTAGTAATTCTTCCGAAATTTCCACATTTTAATTAACCCAGGTCAATAATTTAGATCGATAATGTAAATTTTTTATGCTAATTATGTAGGAGATGTCACAGTCTACAAGGTTTTGTTTGTACACAGTTGCTTGAACAACGTGCCCCGTTGCTCATATTTCTCATATAAGATTTTTAATCGAAATATTTTTATTTGAATATAGAAATATGACAAAATTTAAATTATGCTCGATTCAATATTCACTTTGTTGTTTTCGTGAAGAAAATTTTAAAACGATGTGTTTACTGACAGACAAGTCTTTTTGTTTCAAAATAGAAGTGGAATTAATAATTTAGAAACAATATGTTCAATATGTACTTGAAAACGAGAGCGAGACAGGCAATGATGTAGCGTCAGATGAACTAATATTTAATGAATCGATACAAAACATTTTATTTCCAGAACAAGTTAGAGAAGATGGGTCACTTAAGTTTGTCCGACCTATCAAAAAATAGTCATTGGATTGACACAAAGCGACATCTTTACCCTTTTAATCATATTATATGTTATTTTTTATCTTTCTTTAACCTAAACCGAAACAAAACAGTTTTTGAAAGGATTTAAAAAAATTAATGTTTACATTCAAATTGCAGTAATTAAAACAATTCAAACACGCATCCCTGATTTTTTTAAAAATATTTTAGATACACCTTGACTCAATATTTTCTCCAAATTTCAAAGAAATAGGTGATGATATTTTTGAGATATGAATTTTTTAAATTTCACCTCTCTTATAGCATTTAGCGCATTACTGACGAATATGTTGGTCATTTTCCGGTTTTGGTGTATGAAAAAGTACTACTAAATATCCCAAAAAATGCAAAAAGATCAGAAAACAAAAGAGCTTGTATTTTTAATAAAAAATACAATATTATGGTAAGTCTTCGGAGATTCGTCTTTTAACCCCATAAAACGGACCTATTTGAGTTAAAACGTATTGGGGTTAGAACCCATAACGAAAAACTTAATTTCTCGTTTTTTTGTAAGGAAATAAAAAGATTTCAACATATATCAATTAAACCTGAGATGGTCGGGCCAATTCTGTCCGATTATAGATGGAATGGCCGATATACACAATTTATTTCACAGAAATGTTTAAAAGATCACTGAAAATATTTATATTTTATAACCTGAAGGGTAAGTGAGAGCGAGAAACCGTAGAATTAACTAAAAAAAATTAAACCTTTTACGACAATAGATCATGCATTCTACAATGGAAGAATAGAAAATATGTTTCCAAATGCAGATATATTTCCTGTATATGGCGTATTCTCTTATGAAATGAAATACCACAGAGAACTCATACATTAAAATTTTTCTCATTCCTTCCTGAGGAAACAGAATAAGAAGGAAATGCGGCCCATCAATTTACCGCCTGCCATAAGAAGTTCACCTTGAAACTCTCGGAGGTCTCAAGTGGTAGAACAAAAGAACCGCACATCTGCGTGCTGTTCCAAGTCCTTCGTCTCATTGCTTTGTAAGATTTGAACTGTTAGGCAAAGAGAGTCAAGAGGATTATTCCTGATCTTGGTGGTGGTAATAACTAGTGAAAGATAAGCAATTGATATTTGTTAGTTTTATTAATTACACGAGTGAAAATACGAAACAAAACAGAGAGGAACTACACCTAATTAATACACAAATATTTTAAGCATACTCTGTTACCCACAAATTAATAAGGAGCACAATCCTTTTTTAAATATGTGATTTTAATTGATAAATGTTTCAAGGCAATCAATGAAAGTGATATGTAAGTAAAATGCATAAGAAAAGAAAATGAAAAATTTGTACATGTCACTCAATAGTTAGCAAACTATTTTAAATAAATTCATTAATTAAAAAATCAAACAAGCCACAATCAGCGAGTTTGTGAACTCGTCTGTCTGCATTTGAGATATAAATCGATAATACAAAATCAACGTAGTGAACTTTTCCAATCACTTTACTTTATAAAACCGTCCTATGCTAATCAGTTTCACAAAAAAATGTACGCAATACGAGGTTTAATGTTTGCGAAGAGAAAATAGTTCCAGTGTTTAATCTTATATTAACAAACGAAAATTTTCCTTCGTCCTTCCATAACCAGTCGTAACTTTTCCCATCGGTTTTTTGTTTGGCATTTTTCAAGAAATCCTATGAAAAGAAAAGTTTCGTAGGAGAGTAGACTGGTACTAGTAAATTTACTAGTATTCTTTGGAGTTCCATTCATTGAAAAGTACATTTTTTGTGTTGCATTAATGTCAGTGAATATAGGTGTGTAATATTTTTTATCCAGGAACAATTCCTCTGTAAAACACAATAGTTATTTTCTGAAAAAAAAAATGAAATTTTAAAATGACTATTACATTCAGTTTTTGTTTACAAGAAACCAATAGCAATCACAAAACAACCACATTCACTTCGAAGTTCAGTTATTACAATTGGAGTTTCCAGTCGGAAATAATTCAAAAGGGAACCACAAAAGGCAGTAATTCGTATGACTGAAAAGAGACTAAGGACATTTCAAACAAGAACAGACGGGTAAAATAAATTGGTAGGATGAGCATTCACGTAAGAATATAAAAGGAATGTGAAAATAGTTTGATCTTGGTTTTCAGTTATACTATTTTTGGAGAATTAAGCTAAACAAAGACTAAGAAATTAATGTATATTACGGTGGAACGTGTCGGTCAAATTTTATGAGTTAGTGTAAATCACCAAGTTAATAGTGCTAGGAAATGAGATATTAAAACCCGATTTTTTTAATGTTTGGAATTTTCTCGATACAGCAATATTTGCCGTCGAACCAGAAATTTACTTCGATTTAGGTGACGAAATATTTTTAAAGGTTATGTTATAATATAATTACTTAAAAGGTTTTGCATATTAAAGAATTTCTAGTATGTATGAAATATGAAAATTTATACCCATCTGTAAAACTCCAACAGATTTTAACTTTCTATTCTTGTATGTTAACAACATAAACTTCAGTAACTATTGTCGTTGCCCAAATATGCATGGTCCAATTTCATTCCATTCAATTGATGTTAATGAAGCTGAGAATATAACTGAAGTTACAATTACGTATTTCCTGTTATTTGTATGAATTCCCACAAATTAAATAACGACATTATAATGAAATCTGAATTAATTTTATAACTGGTAGACCTTCAATGTATCGATATTTTTCAATTTACCGTATAAAATTGTAATTTTCGCAGATCAAAATACTTAATATTTTTCTAACCTAGACTTTGTAACACTAGATTGTTAGGTAATACAAGAATAATACTTTAGACTCGTACATTTGTGTCATATCGTACGTCATAATCGAATAAATATTGAATCGTACAGCGAAAGTTACTTAAAATGATGACCCAATGAGTTCACAAGCTCAAGTTTGATTAATTAACCTCAAGATTTGTCAAAAATTAAAAACCCTCGCGATCGTCTACCCAATTGAAACAAGAGATTTCAAGTATAAACTCACCAGTTTCTCGTTTTCATCCTCCATCTCGAGCCGAGCTGCGATACAGTTGCGGGTGTCCAGGAAGGCTTTCCGTTGAGCACGCTCCATCAAATTGTGCATGAAAGCGCCAGCCACGTTGACGCACAGGAAGACAAGGGCGTTGGCAGTGAGCTGCGCACAAACAATTACATATCCCTCAGTCATTCGCTAGTTTCACTTTAACAACATTTATCAGTAAGTAGGATCTTCCCTGATACTTTCAGATATTAATATCTTCGATACTTTCTACATCTTGTATTTGGGAGGCCTTGTCTTCCAACTTGCAGAATTGATATAGGGACTTTTTATAATTATGTGACTTCTTATACTCTTCGAGAAGGTTCGAACCAATAATTTTATTAAACAAATGAATGAATTAATGATTAAACATATTAAAATATTACATTATTGTCGGTTTCTAGTAATAACTAATTTTGTTGATCGCAGACATCTTTACTCGTATCTGGCTCTCGTCATGATTACATGCAATGGACTGTGTTATTCAACCACCAAACACCCACATTTCAATCTCTAAATGTATAAACTTGTAAAATTATGAAAAAATGATTAAACAATTATATTTGTTAATATTATCAATAGCTATAAATTTTTTAAATCAACGATTCAATGGGAAATTTTTACGTTTCTGCTTTGATAAAACTATATTCTCAACAAAAGGGTTTCGAGGGTTGGATCTTTGTTGCACAGCACAGTCTAAGTTGATGCACATTCATTAAAATTGACCTATGTTATAATATTTTTATTCACAATCTGATTTCTCCTTTAATGTGACTGTACGCAGTGTACCTATTTCTGCAACAAGAAAAATTATAACGTACTTTGAAGACTCTATAGTATTATTCCCCTAAAGAGACACAAGGTCTTCAAAAATTGTCGTAAAACTAGTTTAAAAAACTGGACGGAATCTAGTTACCTTGCCACATGTAAATCTAATCCATAACTAATCACATAATGTTCGATGGAAACAGGAGATTATAACGTATCTCATAGTTAAAGTAGTTAATTACGGAAAGGAGAGTAAATGTAACGCATGGTTTCTTAGAGGTTAACATCTACTCCAATATTTGACCTCAAAGGAATAAATGAAGTGAGCTATTGGCTTACGCCGTCATATCAGGTTAGAACATATCGCACATTATGTGCGATTTGAATTAAGGACGTTACGAATTCGACGTATCGTGCTTATCACCCAGATTCAAGTGATTTATGAATAAGAGTAAAATTTTCTAGACATGGCGTATGTTTCGATGTTACTTGATAATATGAGAAGCAGTAATATTTCAGTTCTCATTGACAGCCTGCAAAAATGTATAATATTTGAAACAATTTCAACATTTTCTATTAACTTAAGCATTCGTATCAAACTTTATTTCTTTTCACGAACTATAGATAGAAATGAATTTGCGGCTCAACGTAGAAATTATCAATATTTCTGTCTACATGTATATTGAAGGGTTTAAGCAAGGCGTACGTTTTTATTTATATCGCGGGCGAATTTTTCAACGCCTTCTCGAGGAGGTGTTTGTTGTGGAGCGCTACCAACATCAAGTAAATTAGACTGACAATAAATAAATAAATAATTTATTGTGAAGAGAGCTGTTACAAATTGCCTAAGGCCAAGTTGAGGACGACAAAATAGTTTACAGCAATACAATAAACTTATAAACAGTGCATTTCCGTTCATGTTTTTTTTAAAGTTAAATTTTCTCGAAGCAAAGAAACACGACTTCGACTATAGTTTTGATATCATGCCAAATATGAGGACACCATTGAGCACGGAGTTCACGAGAGTTCAATGGTCAAGTTCACTCCATCGTATTCGGAAGGGTTCTCAATTCATTTCATCTCGTCTCATATCATAAAAGCCGATAACGTTAACACTTTATAGCGACAAATTTTTATTTTTTCGAATGCCAGAATTGCGTCGCAATGGGTTATCCTTTCACGTTATCCTTTCTTTCGTCTTACAAAAGGCGAATTATGACAGGGGGGCTCAGTAAAAAAGGTAATTTTCACAACATACTTCCCGCGAATTGAACCCTAAATATTGTACTTGCCTATACTGAAGAAAGAAACGAGGTTTGTCCATCTCAATGTTGGTTCGAAAGAAATACTCCGTTCAGAAATTCTACAACACACTATTTCATTAAATAAACCACGAACGCCATAAATTATTAAGGTTTACTCTTGCATCATGTTGTCACGGGGTAAGCCGAAACGATATGGCTATTCAGCGGTGCAATATCATAGTCGCATAGTTATAGTTGGGTGAAAGCATTTCGTGGACCACCGGTTGAAACAACTGCACGAAAACACTTTATTTAATTCCGCGTAATAGTTTAAAGAAAAAAACACAGATAAAATAAGGTGACTGAATGGTTGTTCTTCGGATTGGAGACTTATTTCGTAGAAAACAATGATTCTTGGCACAGTAGGCCTACATGGGCGGTGGGTGGAGTCGAAAGATCGCATGGATCAGGGCGACCACAAGGAACAAAAATAGATTGTGATCAACAGAACAAGATTTATAAAATTGTTAACGATGATCAATAACTACTTCACAAGTACAATGATACTTTCCAAATTAAACTGTGTAAAATGCCTAAAAATACAAAATCTCATTTACAATTATCTACAATAATAATGCAAATGGCCACCATTAATATCATCTTCATATACATTTATTACAAAAGTATACAATTTTTGAAGTGTTTTGCGTCAAAAATGAATATTTTGAGATACAAACGTTAATTGCACCCACCACTAACTTCATTAACCAGAAAATTACAAACAGCAATACAATTGTCCATTTGCATTCTTCCAGATGTGAACAAACTTATATGTGCACCAGTCCTGCGCTCAGGTATCTCATACACTTATACTAAAAACTTAAATACTAAATAACTGACGTGCTCATAATACTTACATACAGATAATTTTCAGAAAATTATACGACGAGAACTCTATTTCTACTTTTAGACGTTTTATATAACCCATTTTTTAAATTTATGTTTGTAGACCTTTTAGTGCTATCCAATTCTTTAAAATAATTTGGTTAATGATTCAAAAGTTTTATTGCATTGATAATTATTTTTTACAGTTTACAGTGCTTACAGTTTACAGATATTTTTGTGTGTCTGGTTTTTCCCCCTTGTTCTACTTTTTGAATTTACATAGTTGTAAATAAGGGTGCTATAGTTATAAAGTAAGGATTCGTAGGTAAATAGTTATCTCCACATGCACTTTTCCATTTGCGTAGAGGTTAAACTCAGTACCGCCGAAAGTACCACCAATAGGGAAATAATGGAGAGATCAACACCTTCAATTGACTGCACTTAGTCCATGGTTTACGAAAGAACTCGTACAGTCTCTATAGATCAAAATTTGATATCACCGTGTGAGTGATAAACTGTCTTAATTTTATAAAACAAATCAAAGTTTTTGTATCATTGTGTACAAATCATTGTAGAAATATAAAAAATGTAATAAAATTTTGTAATTTTTTTAAAATTATTGTTAAACACTTATATTTAAATATAAATGTTTCAACAAATTACAATATAACATCTTTATTTTTATCTCAAAACTTGAGGGGTACTTGATAAATTTGAGACGTTCACTGAGGGGGAAGGGTTGTCTTGTCTTTGTTATGAAGGAGGCAGGGGGAGATAAAATAGCCCAATTTGGCGAACGTGTTTTATAGATCAACCTTTTTCGTATGTCTACATTAAATAATTTGTAGTTAAAAGGCAGTCAAGATGTGAATACCCGAGACTCGTTGAGTACAAGAAGGAGGGCCTCATCTTTTAATCATGATAAATTGGGATCGAGATGTTTCAATATATAATATGTATTATACACATAATATGATCATATGGAAAGTAAAATTATGACAATTCTTAAATTTAAGAATACTATAATAAGTCACTGCAAAATTTAATAATATCTTAATTGAATCAAATAGTTCTTTTAAGAGCTGTGAGCTCTTCTTTCTCAGTTAATCTCGAATCTGTCACTTGATATACATAATGAAATTAGTAACTATTTCTTCCAATACACAACAATATAAAACATGAATGCCAAAGAGCGCTCGTTCACAAGCTCTCGTGGCTCTCACAGTTGCCTTGAACGTTTCTGGTGACAGTCCATCTCCCGCCGCCTTCCTCACTTCTCTTTAAATTACTATTTTATCAGCAACATTTGCTATTGAATCATACCCATATGTAACTTCTAACTTACATAATAATTACGAAATATCAAATAATTTGTCGTCAAATTCGTTTCCAAAATATCAATATTAATAGGACAAATCAATGAGATAGTGCAGCACGTGGTCTCGAAGTATTAAACTTTTCAAGTAGGAATGATAACTTAGTTTAAAGAGAAGTGTTATTTGGAAATTGCTCAAATTACTAATAATTAATTCACTGATATTAATATTAAATGAAAAACAAATATCATCCGCAAAAACCTCTTATGTGATCCAGTAGTAGTACCATTTCAACTAGATTTGTACGTTATCGACTGCAGGATTCATAATTTACTTGTACTTAATTGAGTTTGATGTCAAATTACATATTAAAAATAAGGTTTAAGTGGTTTATTATTTAATGGGAATGTTCAGAGCAGGTGATAGGCAAATATTTTTATTTAAGCCTGAATCATTTAAAGACGTGGATATCTAGGTGAACAATAGTTTGTTTCATTTATTCTTAAAGAGCATTGATTAATTTATGATTATTTACATAATTGTTTTAATCTTGAGAATCAAAGTTAGTCTACATGTGGTATGATTATTCGTTCACGCTATTGTGATTAATCCGATATTGGTCATATTGTAATTTGACTACGAAGAATTCTATATTTCGTACATTAGAAGTTACGTATCGGTTGATCAAAAGTAGGTCAAGTTCAATGAATTTTTTACCTGAGGATGAAACACTATTACTTTCAAGGGCAAAGACGAAGCCAAGAACGCAAGGTGACGGGTTGTCAAGTCTCCAGTAAACGTTCAAGGTAAACTGTGGGAGCCACGAGGCATGAACGAACCCTCCTTTCATTCGTGTTTTGTATTGTGTATGTAAGAAATTGTAACTCATTGCATTATTTATTTCAAATGATAATATCAAGATAAACTAAGAAAGGGCAGCTCATATCACTTAAATAATTTTAAAAAGAACGTTTTTTCATTAAAGTAAGGCATAATTTCATTTAAGCGACCTCTTCTCTGTGTCAAGTCACGTAAGTGGAAGAGCTGGCCTCATGGCCTGAACCTCACTATAAGACAAGAGATAAATTTTTAAAAAATATTAAATTTTGCTAGAACCAATTTTCAGCAGTGAACTCATTATTGTTATGTAGTTTTCTTAGATTTAAGAGTTACCATATTTTACTTGGCACATGATCATATTATTTGTATTTTAACAACATAATGTTATATGTTGGGCCATCTCAATCCGAATTTTTGTCCCCCCTTCTTCGGGCTGCAATCAGTGGCTGCGATTGGGAAAAAAGGGGGGCAAATAATTTTCAAGTATTAAACTATGAAAACATTTATAATAATAATGTTCACTAAAATGCTCAAATGCTTTATTATAAAAATATAGAGAACGCCTATGGTCACATTTTAAATATCAATATTAATATATTCTATTAAAAAATCAATGTACATCGTACCAATATATTGAAGTAATTGTTTGATTTTCTGCTATTATACAAATGGTTCACGTTTTTTACTTAGAGACTGATGCAGAAAAACATTTTTGACGACATGAATTTTGAAGTCAAATTCAGTATGTAAAAGGGCCAGTGGAGTAACTTTTCTGCCCTCACCCTGCAAAAAAATTTATCATACACCAAACTTTTGACATGAAATATGAAAATATTTCATAATTTTTCAAAAATTTCGAAAATAATTTTGAAACATTTATAGAGGTTAGAAATATATATTTCCCGATGAAAAACACAAACATTTTTTAAATTTTATTTCATTTGTAATACAAAAACAAACAACCATAAACTTTCGTTATTTGGACAACGTAATCTGTTTCGATAAAAAAAGAGGCTCCCATACTCAAAATGCAAATTTGCATAAAAAATTAATGAATTAAAAATATTATTTTAGCGGTGTACCTAAATAAAGTTATTACGCATGTTTTAAATTCATACATTTCAAATCGCTTCTTTTGTCTTTCAAACTGTTTCATGACTCCCCATGCATTTGTGAGTGACTATAGAGTATTTCATTTCATACATTCGAGATTAAATGTAATGAAACTTTAGGTTCTTTACCAGAATAAAAAATGCTACCTACTAAGCTTTCAGACCCTTCGGGCTCTCCCGATTCCCGGGACTGCGGGGGTGTGTTATGCCACCACTGGTAGGTCGACAAAATTTTGAATTATTTGGTGTGGCAAAATAGCTACGAACGACTGTTGATCGGCTTATTTACACAAAATATCCACAAAAACACACCTAAACTTCCTACTGGAACATACTATCAGTGAAAGTCGGAATATTTAGAAATTTCAATATTTATTCTGGATTTTACGCCAATAGTCAATCTTCATTAATACGTAAATAAAGGGGTTATACTGAAATAATAAATGATAAATAAAGGGGTAGTACTGAATATACTCTAAAATAATACCTTCGATTGTTGTAAAGTGTAAAACCAATTCGAAAATGTATCTTCCATTGTTGAGACAAAAATGCCCCAAATGAATCGATGGACCTCAGAAGAAAGAATCATAGGGTGACAGCGACGGGACTGATTCAACAGACCTGTCAACGATGGAAACTTTGCCATGTTCATTCCTCATGGTACTTTCTACACGTCGCTGTGTGAGTCTCCACCTCTGAATGCAGCGCTGTTCCAATCGCATGTCATTTACTGCATATTTATAATACGTAGTTTTAAATAATGAAATAAATTCAACACAATTAGGTGATTAACGCATCACGAATAGTATAAATGTTTCTTTTATAATTCCCAGTTTTAAAAAAATATTTTTATTTTTTCTTAAAAACGCGCGGAGACGGCTGCCCCCCCCCCCATGTCCCCTAATCGCCGCCACTGTCTTCAATCATGATTACAGGATGGGTTCCTCCTCCCTGTACTCAACGAGTTTCAGGTGTTCACATCTTGACAGCTCTTTTCACTAATAACTATTTAACATAAAATATGAAAATAATGATTCAGAACAAGTGTTATTTTTAATTAAATAATTTAGGCTCAAAGTATTTACATTATTGGCTCAGGGGTTTGCAGAGATTTTAGGTCCACAATTTTTTGGTCTCTGAACAAATAGAAAATTATGTAGTCGGAATCACACTCCGACCATTTTGACTCCACGATAAACCCTATATCCATTTTATAGAAGGCTAGTAGGTCTGGGATTCAGTAGGACCTCCAGAAATTAAATACATTTTGAATTAGAATGTTAATTTTTGCTTACCAAATAAACACGAATTAGATTATTAAAAATACTCCTTAAAACTGTTCCAAAATTATTAACCAAGAAATGTACAATATTTTGATTAGTAAATTTATTTTACACGCAGAAGGAGATTGGAAATAAATACGACTTTGGGTTTGTATTAAGAAATAAAAATAACCTGAACACTTGATTTGTTCCTAATGCTTAGCAGCTTATACGAGACCTATCAAAGATAATCCCGCTATTATTTTTTCTTATTCAAATGTGAATAACCAACGTGTGCGGAGTTTAGCGATGTTAAAGATCAGAAAGCTAGGGATTGAGAAGAGTTAACAGCAAATACGTAATATCCATGTATTCCAATGTCTGGCTTTTCATCTCCAAACAGCTTTCGTTAAGCTCAAAAATAAAACGATTAGTCAGATTCAAATCGATTTGTTGAGTTCCGTTCGCTCCAAGCCATTAGATGAACGATCATGGCGTTTGCATCTATTCCTAGAAAACACGCAACATTCGAAACTGCAGCTTAGCACGAAGATTACCTAGCCCACTCTCCCTACTAAGATAACCTAATTTGTTCTTCTTTAATAAACATAGTTATAGTATCATCTCTGAGACGGAATTGTGCTAGTTCTACGGAGCTGTCAAAAGGTTTCGTTTAATAGTACCACTACACTCTCTGCGCCTACATCACTATAACTTCTTCCGGTAAACAAATAAGTAAAGAATAGAACAGTACATTCTTTGTCGAATAGTATTCTAAATTATATTCTATGCTCCTGTGACTCGCGTCCACAATTGCTTGCGTTATATGTAATCTGCAGATGCCCGGTTAAAGAAATGGGTTTCTTTTTTGTTCGTCATGTAAATACGTAATTAAATTGATTTTATCAAACATAAACAACAAAGAACTGGCGAGTATTTCCACACACAATGTACACCATACTGATCTAACTTGTCGTATTTCTCTAATGTCAAGAAAAATGTACCAACAGTTTAAAAAACAACAACTTAAATTGAGTGGCACACAATCGTTACTTCTTAGTGAAGAGAGAAACATTCTTCAATTCAAATGTGTCATCCACTTTCAATAAAGCACAGAGCTTCTTTAAGGGACAAAATATTACACGGGGAATATAATGCCACGTATTATAAAAAATACAATTTGTCAAGTAGGAGTAAAGGATGTACGGATAAAATCTATGCATTAGGGGATTGAATATTTTGGCGTCCTTAGACAGTGATAACTTGCACCCACTCCAAAAAAGGAGAAAAATGGTTAACTAGTTTAACCTGTAACAGAATATTGAATCTTATTTCAGTTCTATTTTAAATGGCTTAGAACTGTTTTTTTTATAATTTAGTGATAGCGGTCTTACCTCCAAATAGTTTGAACGGAACTCAATAAACTGAATTGATATGAACACGTCTAGTAATTAATTATGTTAAGTTGGTACTTCTTAATTGACATTAAAAAACATTTTTCTTCGAAATTGTTTCACCAGTGATCACTCTTCATAATTACTGTTTTCATTTTGATTAATTCTACAGACTAGAAGAACATGATCTCGCGGGTACCAACCTGACAGACAAAAATCGCAGACAAGGATATCAATTGCTCCTTCATAAACATGGCTCTTCAGGGTTATCTCTGTCAAGATAATTCGTATCACAGCTGATCCAACCGTTGGTCAAGATCTTGTGAGCTTCTGAAATATACTGATCTCCATTATCCATCACTTTACAACAATATTATAACTGTCACATGCGACACGACTAAACTTTTCTGAACTAGTCACCGTTCGAGCAAAAATAAAAAATCAGCCGGGGCGCAGCGAAGGTGGTATTGTACTCTACCAACAAATATTAATATCAATAATTCAGCTCTTTCCAAAAATACGAGTAATATATTGTAATTATAAAAATCATACAATTATAATAAAATGAGAGTTTATTAATAACAAGAAAACCGACAGCGTCTAGTGGTAGCGTCTTCGCTACTTTGATACCGCTGAGCGGTAGAGCGAAGGTTCAAACCCCACTCGGCCTAACTAGGTGAGGTTTTCAGCTGGGGTTTTCCTCACCAACTCCACACAAATGTCGGTTCGGTACCATAAGTTCCCTGGTTATCATCCCTCCTTCCCAATTCCTTATCCAAATCACAGTTAGGTGGAAGAGCGGGCCAAATGGTCCGAACAATTTGTGCTGTCTTGCAGGTGCTGCTGCAATGCCAGTGCGACAGTAACCTACGGAACCCCAGACGCCCTTAGGCGTGGTTACACAAGGGAACTAATGATTATAATACTTACGACGCATAGTGGTTGCTTCCACGGGTACAACACATAATGAAAACTCTTTACCCGGGATTCGAAATAGAACCTTTCGCTCCCCCTCAAACCCGCTGAGCTACGCATCTTTTATCCCTAATTTATAATGTTATTCATCTCACTTTTAATACAGCTTGTCAAATCTTCCGCTTAAATCATATCAACTGTATCAATATATCAGTGTTTACGAGTAAACTGCTTACCTGACGCCATGTGAGGTGAGGGAAGTCTCGTGCCAATGCTCCCGACGCAAGGAGATGAGCGGCGCCCAGCGTGAGGCCGAAGGCGGCCGCCACCCACGCGCGCAACGGCATCAGGGCGTAAGCCAGGAAGACTACGAACACCACGTGCCAGGTGCCTTCCGCAGCTACGCGACGGCTCTCGGCGCGCAGCGACCCCGCCGCTGCACCGCCGCCACCCACCGCACCGCCTCCACCGCCCACAGACGAAGCGCCGCTTCCACCGCCGGGTCCCGGACCCGCCACCGCCGGCTCGGCGGGACCCAGCGGTAGCGCCACGGCACAGAATGTGGCACAGAAGAACAACACGGCGTAGCACACCCACAACAGGTATGCGTCCTACAACAGAGAGATTTCAAGTTTTAATTTTCATCTTGTGAAATATGGTAAAAGAAACGTTAAAAGGAAATATTTGCAAGGTTAGTCACAGAAGGAAAAAGATTTAATTGAATATAGTGTATACAGAATGAAAAGGTTGTCAAAGCAACACGCCATAGAAACTTGGTACAATAAAATAAAATCTCCATGTATAGATAATAGAAATAGATCCTAACCTACCTATAACGAACTATCCCTGTGCTCCCTTGAATTTCCCTATGATTTTGAGCACAGATGACCCGCATATATCGAATCGATTTCGGTTCCCCTTCCTTTAGTTTCCTACGTATTATATCTAACTTGGATGGAAGAGAGCCTTCGAAATGGAGTACTAGAAGCCAAAATGTCTATATTTTCAAGTTCTACCAGTACTAATTTTGCTGGGGAGTATTACAGAGGTAAGACCTACAGAAGAATAACTGTGATAGATCGCTGCAACTCCTTATTGACCATGTGAACGTAAAAAATAGACACGTTCGGGAAAATACATTTAAAATACATAAAAAGTCCAATTTATAACAAAATTAAAGCACATTAATATGAATGTAGAAGGTAGTTTCACACAGTATTAAAGTAATTGATGGACACGACTAAGATCATTCATGATGTTATAGTAAACAGGTCAGGTTATGCGAGTTAAAATGGTACCAGCGGTGGATGTATGGGGGATAGTGGGGGTTAAGGAGGTTATAGCCCCTTTCCCTATTGGACCTGAACTTTCAACAGAATATTGAAATTGATAAAATGTATCTTTATCCTTAAATATGTAATTAACAATTCATTAAATAGTGACCAAATTTATTAATTGCTTATAATTGCAATTATCCATTTGATGAATTGATGTATTATATTAAAATATTAAATCGCTATAATATTTATAATAATATCCACAATAATAATTATATTAATATTTGCAATAACATGTATAAAATTGACCCCCCCTCCGATTAAGTGCTTGCAAAGCATTACTTGTTCCATACCCTGGGACAAATCCATATTCGTTCCTATTCATCTTTCCGAGTGTATCTAAATAGGTCTGTAATCATTTCGTCATAATCTTGTCCAAAATTTCCCGTAGGTGGGTATTAGAGATATTGGTCTGTATGATTTAGGCATATTTGGCGGTTTATTCCTACCTTTTAAGAATAATTTCACCTTACTTATCTTCTATGCTATTGGGAAATGATTGTTTGAAACACATGTTGTACAGTTTGTGTAGTGTATCTAATGTTACATCTTGTGTCTCCTTAACTAATTTATGTGTTCATCAGAACTAGGGGTTTTGTTCTTTAGCGTATCACTTCTATTGTTTTTTTTGTTATTTTTTCTGCATCCCGTAGTTGTATAACGTCATATGGCCAGGTATGTTCTATATTTTTAGGAAACTGTTCATCTACCATATATCTCCCTGTCACACCATGATGTGTAGATACCCTCCTGTATTAGGGTGTACCATCTCTCTTTTCTCCGCACTTATCAAATACGGGATTCCCCATATTGATTTACCAAAGAACTCTTCTATAAATCTCTGCCAGCTACTCTTCTCCTGCTCTATTATCTACGCACTTCTCCCTAGTGACTTGTAGTTTCTAGTTCGTCCAGCATTCAGTAACAGTAATCAATGTGCGATAAAATGAGTATTTACAATTGAAACCTCCAATCTGTGGTAGTATACCTTACAATACATTGAATGAGGCTCAGTGAGTCATTTTGTGCTCCTCGCATTTAGGTCACCCACAAACCTGTTTGCTCGCCTCCAAGTAACCTACATGAAAACACTCCAGTATTAACAAAAATAGAATTAAAATTTATTTAATAATAAACTGCTATTGTCATGTTGATGTCTATTACAAAGCACGCTCTCATAAACCCCTTAAAATTGCTCAAAATCTTATACAATCGTGCTCCGAAGTGTTGTTAAAATTTGTTGCCTCAAAATTCTATCGCCTATTGTTTAGTTATTCCGCTTATGTCCGATTTACAATGTCGCAAGAAACTGTTGACTCACTCCACACGATAGGGTGAATTATTCAAGTCTTACACGCGCTTTGGCATGCGCCGCCACTCCAAAACAAGAATAAAAAGAACACGGGACTGTTAAAAAATGTTTGAACCAATGCCTTAGCAATAGTTAAAATAAATTTTAAAATATGGGTGGATACTTATTGACTTATACTCCGATTCTTGCACAGGAATAAACAACTTCAATAAAGATTAAGGAGAAATACATCAACACAAAAGAATACTACTGCTTGCTTGTTAAGAAGCTAGAGAGAAGCACAATCTTCAATTTGTTTATTGGCTCGCCGACATCGAGGTCATTAGAGCCCTAACATTTTTGTACAAGAAGGGAAAATACTGTTACGCACTGAGGAGAGCCAACATGACTTCCCCCGCGTGTGGAACTCGCCCAATAACTCAACCATACCCAATAAAAATCCTGCTGAAATACAATATATCCAAACATAAAAAGGTGGGAAAAGAGACACGTTTGCTAAAAAAAATTATAAAAACCGAAAACAAATAAGTAAATTTAGAGAGAGAAAATGTAAATTTAAAGAAAAGGGGGAAAAAACTTTAAATCCAAACTCTCCCGAAAAATATATATAAAGAAGAAGATCAAATAAGGTGAAAAAAGGCCACATTCCTCGAGGAATTTAAAAAGAAGAATCAAAAGCGGTTCATTTTATCAAAGCATAACGTCCAAACAGTAGGGTAGATTGTGTCGCCGACGGCTGGTACTATATTTGACACACTTCAAAAGAATGTGTTCCATTATGAGTGTTGTGTTTTAAGTCTCACAGATGGGGGTGGGGGAGGGTTCACCATGTAATAGATGATCATAGGTAAGATAGCAGTGGCCAATACGAAGACGCCTAGGATCACTTCTTCACGTCTGTTCGCACACGATGACGACGACCAGGTCTTAACGGAGTTTTTTACCTTCCTCAGCTTGAAAGTGCAATTTTGCCACTCGGCTTGCCATGTCTTAAAAGAGACGATCTTATGGCAACCTTTGATCTGACGTAGGAACAGTTGAAAGGTCAAGGACTGCCCTCTCTGTTCCCCGCTTCGCTGCCCCATCACCTTTTTCGTTACCCATAATACCCACGTGCACAGGAACCCAACAAAGGACTACTTCAAAATTTTGAAATACTAGATAGCTTATTAGTTTCTGAATTGTCAGCGTAAGGGTGTCAGAACACAGTGAAGACACTGGCCACACAGCACTAATAGTCTCTGCAGAGAACCACACGCCTTATTGAAGATAGCTGAATAAACTTCAGTGCCTCAAGGATTCCATATTTTTCCACAGTGTGCACGCTGCAAAAGGAATGGATGCGAAAACAACGGGTGGCACTATGGCAGTGGAAAGCAGCAACAACGAAATCACTCATTGCTGAGCCATCAGTATTGTCATGAAATATAAACTTAATTAATCACTATCGAAACGATAGCTCCAGAAAATGACCAAATGTTCGAAGACAAGCCGCAGGAAGGGAGATGTGAGCCTCAGCCCGGAAGGACGCACACTAAGGGCGCCGCTGAGAATAGGAAGTACTAATAAAATTCAACTAGGGTGAGAGCATGAGGGTGCAGTTTCTGGGTGGCGCACTATTTAAAAAAAACAAGATAATAAAATTGTGAAAGTTGACTGTAATTCAAAGCGGTAGATGGCACGCGGCACAGACTCAAACACAGCAAAATACCATTCACGAAAGAAACCGAAAGATAGGATTGTCTCGAGGGAAATGTGGGTGATTTCCGAGGCTTCGCAATAAAGAATTCCTTTTGGCCATCTGCGAACAAATTATTACCAAGGGAATGCCGCGTGGGAACGGGGCCATAAAACCGAGTGAGACTTTTCTAGAAGCTAAGGGCCACATGTTTTTCGGCGTGGCGACTCAGTAAAAAAATTGTTGTTCAAAATAAGACAACGTGATTCGACTAAAAGTTGAACTACGTCACACCCTGAGGACCAATTGCAAAGACTCAGTGGGAGTGTGTGACCTAGTGTCATTGGCTCCTGGGATCACGTGGGTGAGACGGGGGCGTCGACGAGTTTCCAAATTTGAAGTAAGAGAAGGGATTTGCCCTATAAAACAGGGTGCACGAAAGCGCAAAAGATCAGATTATTATATTAGATATTAGCATACAGTTTGGAGCAGTGAGAGATTCATTCAGAGAATCCGTGAGAGATCAAGATACGCGAAACTTTGATTTCTGAGACTTTGTATTTTAATGAATGATGAAACTCATTCATTTTAATTAGTCAGAGGTTCAGCTTTATCTTACGTTGATGCGTCGAGTGACCTCTCCGGAATTTTTGAATACATGGAAGATTACTTTCATTTTCAATGTATTGGCATAAAGTATTCGGTCTTGTCGCAGAGTGAAAAGACTTTAATCTATTAATTCCGTTCAAAGGTTATTAGTTGGCGAATACATTCCAAAAATCTTTTTCAAAAAGAGGTGACTGGTAGCAGCAATGAATGGGGCTAGGAGGCAATGCTGAGTCCATTCAGCAGGGTGACGCAGCCGGTAGACACCACCGGGAAGACCTTACATCACCGAACCTAACTCCTACTCCAAGGAGACTCCGCATTTTGGCCCGAGACAGCATACTGGTCAACAATGGTCGTGTAGTAAGGTAACTGTACAAAACTGGTAGCTTCCAGCTTATGGTGTGGCAAACGGTGTGTCTTTGGACAAATACCCAGCGAGTGCTCTAATTATCACGGACTATCAAGGAACGTCCGAACTGTCTCCTCTTAGTATGAGGAACACATTAGCCTTGCTCACTGATTTATGTGTAACGTAATTTTAGGAAGACATGATGTGTTGGGGGACTAGTCATTTCACCTACATCAATGTCAAGAACATTGTATAACAAAAACCGTGTGAATATTGGGGGAAATGTGTGTGAGCATGGGTAGTAGAGTCAAAATTTATTAGAAATATATTAGTTTTTGATAAGTAGAACCATTTTTATTTGTATGCTGCGCGTATCGTGTACCTATGTGTGTGTTTCTTGAAAATAAATGGGCACAAACCCCGCCCAGTGTTTAATTTCCTGTGGTAGTATTATTTATCACCCTACTTAGATTTATTGAGGAAACTAGATAATTGTTACTTCACAAGGTGATAATGGTATTAACCATTACACTATTCTTTCCTCATTATTAATTACTAATTAAATTCATTTAGTTACGTTACAGTATATATAAACATACGATCCAAATAGAGTTTTTAGTTCTTCGAAGTGCCGTTGGTACACAGCAGCAGGAGTGTCTTGTTTTGAAAGTTGAGACAGTCGAATGTCGACGATTGGTTGCATGAAGGACCAAGTTGGTGTGAAAGAGTGTGGATAGGTAGTGGACGAAGTTTTCCTCCAGCAGCTGTTTAAAACGGATATCCGCTGGGCGGGGTAAAGAATGTCTTGCAGCGAAAGATGAACAAAATTTAGGGGAATGGATGTGATAGAGAGTAGGGTGACATGAAACTTCCATCAGTTTCACTCCGTAAGATCCAAGTAAAATATCACGTCTTCTATTAAGAGATGGTGCGCCAGCATCCACTAGTAATCAGTCTGAGCCCCATGATGATGCGCTTAGGCAGCGGAGGTATAGGGAATTACAACGGGATTACAGTTTTCGGATGTGATTGTGCGAAGTTAGTGTGCGGTCGAATGTGAAACCCAGGAATTTTCCGGAGTCAACGAAAGGAAGTCGTTGACACCCAAGAAAAAGCTCTGGATCATTGTGGAGACTGTATATCCTACAGAAATGCATACAGTATGACTTGGATACAGAAAACCTAAAGCCGGTAGACATGCTCCACTCGCATAAACGGTTTAAAACCAATTGAAGTTGCCTCTCAACAGATGCTGCTAGACGAACAACAAATGGGGAAGTCTTCAACGAGAGACGCATTTACCCGTTCTCGAAACACTGACGCTATTCTACTTATGGCTATGGGAAAAAGAGTGACGCTCAAGATTGAGCCCTGTGGGACACCGTTTTCCAAAGGATGATTAGAAGACAAATGATTACCGAGTCGAACGCGTAAAAAGAGCGTTGAGATAGGAAACTCTCCAGGAGCAGAGGAAGACAGCCTCGGAATCCCCACGAGTGCAATGTGCATGGGATTCCGTACCTCCAGGTTGTGTCCTAAGCTTTTTCCAGATATAAATAGATAGTCACAAGGTGTTCCCTCAATACAAACGCTGATGAGATAGTGGATGACAACGTAACAAGATGGTCCAACGTTGACCGCTGTTTTCTGAAACAACGTTGGATACTGGTCAGAAGGTTTCGCGATTCCCGAGACCAAACAAGGCGACGATTGATCATTCTTTCTAAAATTTGCAAACGCAGCTTGTCAGAGAAATCGGTCTAAAGTGCGACGGATTAGAACGATTTCTTCCCTCCTTCGGAAGTGGAATAATTATGGCCTCACGTCATTGAGCAGGGACGGTATGCTCATTCCAAATATAATTAAATAACTTTAGAAGTATGCCCATCTCTGGAAGATGTTTTAGCATCGCGTTATGTATTTGATCAGGACCGGGGACAGAATGTATCAATTGAATATGCAAAAGCAGAGGTCAGCTCCGTCATTGAGAAAGGAATGTTATATTCCTCGTCTCTGCAACTGCAGAAATCCAAGCGACACTTTTACGCGCGAGCTATCTGTTGGAGAAACAATGGAGAAAAAACGGACGAATGAGAGACTCTTTCGCAGTGCAATACAAGTTTTTTAGCAATGACTTCGGGTGAAGTTTGAAGCTGTCCATTTACATTAAGATCAAGTATGGAAAAAGAGAACCACGAACCTTGAATCTTGCAAACTTTCTGCCATACGACTGATGGCTTGTGGAATACGGCTTGTAAGAGATGGAATACGGCTTGTAAGAGATGAAATGGAATCCTTCCAGGACGGCGATATACTTTCTCGAAGAGTTCGTTTTGCTCTGGCTCTCCACCTTTTAAACTCAATGAGCTTTTCAACAGTGGAATATTTGTGAAGCCGCGCTAAAGCTTTCTTTCTAGCGCTGACCGCCTTTGCGCAATCCGAATTCCACCATCGAATGGGGTAATGCCTAGGATTACATGATGATTTAGGGATAGCAACATTGGTGGCTTCAAGATCTACGCCAGTGAAATGAGATGCCATGGCATCCACATCGGCGAAAGGCTCATAGCAAACATTGATGTTGCGTTTGAATGCATCCCAGTCTGCCTTTTTCTATATCCACTGAGAGGGGAAAGAAACAGAGGGGCAAAAAACGTTCAAATGTAGAAGAATCGGGTAGTGGTCACTCCCATAGATCGTCAAGAACTGTCCAGTCTAAGGTTGGAGAAAGTGAGGAACTGCAGATAGTCAAATCAAACACCGAGAAAGATCGGGTGTCTGTACAGAAGTGTGTGGATTGACCAGTGTTCAAGAGCGCTATATCTCGGCTATCTAACAGTTTTCCTATTATATCACCCTGTGGGCAGTTGTATGAAGAAACCCAGAGCGGGTTATGGGCATTAAAATCCCCGACGATAAGGAATAAGGACGGTAACTGGTCAATCAGACCAGCTAGATCCCTCTTCGTGAAAGACTACCCCGGGGATATATAAATATTACATACCGCAAATGTAAGGGATGGTAGGCTCACCGTCATGCGATCTGAAAGACGCTGGTTATAGAGACTTCTTGTCATAGACTGAAGCGTCTACAAGCACAGCGACGCTACCGTGTGCTCGCAGGTATAGCCACGAGAGAAAAAAGACTGTTTGGGTAAGAGATGCGTTTCCTGAAGACAGACTATTTGTTGATCACAACGGCACAGCAAGAGTTTAAGTTTATCTGAACGAACACGAATGCCATTCAAATTCCAAGAATGTAGTGCCATGTTTTGGTATTCATTCGCTCTTTTTCGACGTCTATGTTTCCTTTTGTTTACGACCATAAAGTCAGACCGCTCTGTGGTCCTCTTCCCGGGAGAGTCCCCGTGATCACCGCTAGAATGATCAATATCGGACATAACAATTCCACAATTTCTGCTCCTTGAGCGGGAATTGCGTCGGCGACAATGGGAAGATGACGCTACATCAGAGTCTGACTTTAAAGTGTCAGATCTGCGGGACTTTGGGGAACTAGTTCTCTGCCGAGAACGACCCCGAGATGGATGTCGGGGGGATCGTTTAGCAGCAGACTGTGGTTTCTCGGTGGTCATGGAAGTATAGGTGAATGTGGAGACGGATGTAGAGGTGGAAACAGAAGTTCGTTCCGGTACAATCTTATACTTTGTAGGTATAAGTATCTTACACCCCAGGAATTCCGCTTTCAAGGCGGAAGGATCATCAAAATTGACCCGAGTTCCAGGGTTGCACCTCGTTGGTTTTCTAATATCCTGGAAATCCACCTGGGAACCAAAGGAAGCTGTAGGTGGTTTCTTTGCGGTGACCGCTGTTGCAAAGGATTTTTTTTATTGCGACAGGATTGTTAATCATATACCGACGCCTAACCTCAGGAAAAGACATCCTAGCTGTAACGCGAATCTACTGGATGTCTTTCTCCATCAAATATTTCAGGTATGTGTTTGAATTGGAAGGATGGTTTTCCTGACAATTCACACAGCACGGAGGCGACGAGCAAGGAGACGTCTCGTGTGACGGTTTATCGCAAATAATACATACTTCGCTAGATGACTTGTAGAGCTCCAATGTGTGTTTGAATCTCTGGTACTTGAAGCAGTGCAGAGGATCTGAACATATTGTCGAGCACGCAGTGTGTATAACACACAGGAGATGTTCTCTGGTAGAGAGGACCGATCGATGGTTAGAATCAAAGTGGAAGAGTGGACGAACTTCCGCTGTATCTTTCTCTTGACTCAGAATATTGATAACACCTTCTGTTTGAAAAAAATCTTTCAGGTCTTCATCATATACTTGTGCTAAATCATCGTGGTTAACCACTGCTTTGCACAGACTTAAAAGTCTTTCCTTCCGCAATACAACTCATGACAAGGAAGCTAGGTTTAGTCGGCCGGTCGCTTTCCTTGCATAAATAATTATTCAAGACAAATAACTGTTCCTGCAACTAATCGCCTCATCCTAGAGAAAGAGGGCAAAAGGGGGGACGAGCGACAGAAGGGGGACATGCTTTCCCACGCGAATGGATTTAAATTTCATCCCCGTGTTCCCCACCCACCACGGAGTCCAACAAGGAGACACCCCACTGGGGTGCCAGGGTTGACACGGGGATATAGCGGGGGTACGCAGGACTTTTTAAGCACGGTAGCTCCAACGCCGCCGACGAGCGGGAAGAACCCTCTGCGCCCCCCCCCCCTCACCATGGAGTTCAGTCGAAGACCTAGTCCGAGCCGATTGGTCGGGGGTGGGTTAGCCCGTCTAGAAGAGGCCGAGGGCAAAGCAAGCGTATTGGATGACGCATACAAGGGAATTCTTCTAGGGTTGCATGACCCCTCAGCTCGGCAGAACACCCATTCACTCCGACACGGGTCGCCATGCACGGCAAACATATGGGTGAGCGTTCAGCACACAGAGAAGGCCAATACAGAACATAAAAGCGACAAAAGTGAAAAATAGAAGGCAAATAGATAGGTAAATAGAAGAAAATAAAAGTAAAAGAAATGAAATACTTGAGAGCCTTCACTGTATCTCACCGTCAGGACGTGAACCGGCTCACTTCGACAGCTTAACGATCTTCAAATCCATTATGAATTATCAGAACAGAAATGTAAATTACCTACCAGAGGAAATATACATTAACAACAATTCATCCCATCTTCAGGATCATTTGACGTATTGAAAAAAGAGGTAAGAGCCAAAAAGTTGTTTTGCCATGGAAACATGCCTTGTACTACATTTCAAATGGCAACGAATAATGGTAAGTGCCTTTCCAATTTCTTGAAGTTGTGAAAATGTGAAGAGGCTACGCCGGTGGCAATATTGCTCTAGTTGAGCATTGAGAAGGAAGCAATTACTATAGGCGTAAGAGTGACAGGGCGGTATTCAATTCTATGAGATTATTACCTATTTAAATAGAATTTGTAAATGAAACAAAATACCATTATTAACCAGTTAAATATAATTTAATTTTGTAGAAAAAAATTGCTTCAACTATACTTTCACAACTCACCAACTCATTTACTGAAGAACAACAAGCTCCAAAAAATGGTTAGGTAACTAACAATAACAGTTTTATAAAATTCTGTCGTTTACTTCATATGAGTGTTAACCTTTTACAGAAATCGAAGTTTTTTTATAAGTATCTGAAGACACTGGTAACGAACATAACGTACTTAATATTTATGTTTCCAGAGCTAGACATCTGTTCAAGTTTAGTTGATACGCCAGAAATAATATGGAGCAACAACTGAATTAATAGATGTTGTAGGTGAATAGTACAGTTTTGAATGTGGTACGTCAAAGTATAATCCGTGCTAGCTCATAACGGACCGGTGATTGAGGTTTTGCAGAGATCCTAGACGTCCGGGATGTTTTGGTCTCAAAGCATTGAAGTGAGAATTGGCCTGCATGACGCAGTTTAACCCAATGATAATTCTAGTATTCATTGTTTCGCAGGCTGAGTACTTCTGGGAGTTAGCCCGAAGTTAAGACAATAGTGAAAATTGTCCCCCGTTGTGTAGTCAGCTGTTCAGGGCATTCAATATTTCGTGCCGGAAGACCAAAAATGCTACAATTTGATGAAACTCACCTGCATGAGACGCGTGTTGAGGAAGGCGAGCAGCAAAGCGAACAACACACAGTGCACGCAGTGGTACACATTCTGCGGTGTGGGCGCGTGCGCATGGGCCAAACTCAGATTGGCCAACACGCCTGTGAGAAGCACAAAGAGGCCGACCGCGCTGGCCACGCTGCCGTGCTGCAGCTTGAAGATGTAGCGCTGGTACAGCGCCTCCAGCTCGTCGTTCTCGAAGCGGTGGCGGTTGAGCAGGCGGCCGAGGGCGAGACGCCGCTGCGTCGCCATCGCCTTCACGCTGTGGTCCATGGCGGCGGCGGCGGCGATGGCCGGCACGCCCGCGCCCGCGCTCGCGCCCGCCCCCGCCGCTGCCGCCCCGCTGCCGCCGCCGCCCCCCGCGCCGCCTCCGGCTCCACCCCCCGCAGCAGTGGCGTTGCCGCCGCAGCCGCTGCCGCCGCTCGGACCGTTGACGCTACTGGCGTTGGCGATGCTGTTGCTGATGCCGCCGCCGCTCGGACCGGCGCTACGAGCGGATGCGCCTCCGCATCTGCAACACGTCAACGAAATACATCAATCGTTACAAAGTCGAGGATGGAATGTCGAAAATTACATAGGATCAAATGAAAAATAAAATAAAATGGGTGGAATTAGTTAAGTTTCTAGATTTTGTTATGTCTTGATTGACTTAATAAAATGCCATAGTCCCGATTACAGGCAGTAGCCTCTTAGCGCAAGAAACGAATAAAGATGACGGCAATGCATTAGAAGACTTATGGATATGTAAAACATTTTGGTTGAGATCATAAAGGGATACTTCATTATTATTAAGTTTCACTCCGAAAGTTTAGTTTTTAAAAATATTCAACCTTCGCCGCTAATTATGCTACGACGTGAAAATCCAATAAAAAACGTAAAAAATGAATAACGAGGATTGGCTATTCTTTGTGCCATGTGGAAGTAGTGAAGAAGCGTGTAGTATTACACACTCTAAGAAAATGAACAACAGAATTTCAAAATGTGTATACTCGAAAGCAGCGTAAACATGATTGAAAATAAAAAAGTTTGTGAACTGCTTCAGTCAAACAGGAACAATCGCTTTGAAACTGGTAATGACAGCCTACATTAACGTCAATACAGCGTCTTAATGTAGTTCCAGGAAGGAGAGGTATATCCTCAATGAGATGAAATATATTCTATATTTAGAGATTCACTAAAAGATACGAAAGACTAACGAGAAACTAAACCTAGAATTTGTAGTGTGGTCGGAGGCAAATAAATAAAATACATCAATGATACTTTGAGTGTCCTACAACCTTCAGCATTTTAATATATTGTATTTTATAAATGTTATAATATAACAGAATATTTTAATAAATGATCTGATCCAAAAATTGGAACTAATGCCTTGGTAATGGCGTTGGAATTTTTAATTGGCTAAAGGGTGGAATAAAAGAGATACAAATTTAAATACGCACTCCATTCTTTCAAATGAAAAGAAACCTAACACATCCTCAAACTCCTACTCCCCTTCCCCCAACCAGTCGAAAAAAATGTAATTAGGTCTCGGGTAACCAGACGTTAAAGAATACGAAATAAGCTCGGGCTTGTTTAGTAACATAGTTTACAACATTCATTTTAATACATTCATCGCATGAAGAGAAAATAATTTTCCTCTCTTTTCTGGATATTAAAAATACAGCCTAGACACAAAGTTAAAAAACCCGACACCTGAAGGCATTGAGGAAACAACAAGAAGACAATTATATCAAAAATATAATGGTATCATGAAAAATAAAATAATGGTATTATAAATATCAAAATATGCACATGACGTGATCGGAAAAAAGTGTACAGGAATTAAACTTTATCGTCCGGAAATTGCTTGCTATACCAGCATAGAACAATGTCTGAACTCTAAGATCCTCTGCAAAATACTATTAAAAATTAAAAATCGCCCAAGAGACAACTAAAAACTATAATGAAGCTTATACAACCTGATCAAAAGCCATTGGTAACAACCCGATACTTTATATAATTTCACATCAAATTCAAACTCACATCAAATTTCAATTTTTTCCCTTGAAAGATATAACTTTATTTAGTACAGTTAAAATTTTGAATTAATTGGAGGAGCAAAAATGTCTTTAAAACAATATAATTTTTCCCAACATAATAATAATAAACTTTATTGTCAAAAAAGCAGTTACAAACTGCGTATGACCACGTGAAGGACAAACTAATTTACTCTCCGAAAGCAAGCAAGGGACCATCTCATCAATTCCGATCAAGGGGCCTAAGGCAGAGGTGGATTTAACATTCAACATACTCCCAACGATAAAAAAAATAAATATATAAATATAATTATCCAAGCAATAAATTTACTATAAGTAAACGAAGGGACGATGAGAAAATGCAACACACAAAACAAACGCTCGAATATCAGTCACCTAAAATATCACAGAAAATAAACTTTATTATTTACGTTACTCATATGACTCTTTGTAACCTTTATTACTTTGGGTTTTAAGAAGACGTGTCAGTGGAAGAAGAGTGGTAACGTAATGTACGACTATATTGGTGCCAGTAGCATGGCATGACATGAAATAACAAAACATTTAACGCTTTAATGAAAAATAGGAACCATACGATATAAATCCTAATGACAAAAGCTACTAAAAGCGTTAGTTTCTATTACAATAAGCGTTTACCTCTTAGTATTTTAACACACAAAATTTTGTTCCGAAAATAAATTAATATTGCGTGGTCTGGAAGATTAAAACTTTACGCAAAACATCACGTTGGACCATTGGAGTTAAATGTCTTAAGACAATATTAGTCGCTATTTGAAATACAAATTATATAGGGGTATAATATATATTTATTATTTTAAAAGCAATAATAAAACATTATACCCGCTTAACAGGCTTCATCGATCCTCGTCAGGTTAATAGTATTATTGTGTCGATGGAAAAAAATTGGTAATGAAAGAGAATGTAAAGAAAGTGTCTTGATATAGTGATAATGATATCTAAACATTAGCCTTATCAATGGTTTTTAATTTTTTTAGACCTCAGTAAAACGTGTAAAAAGGATAGTACTAGAATGAAGATGAAATTGAAATTTATTAATTTTATATTGAATATACAAAGACGTAAAGTGGTCGGAAAGTTTTTCGTAGATAAGTAATTAAAGCAATAGATATTTTTATCATTTACAGTATGTGAAAAATGATAACATAAAATAATAAAGGGTCGTTACGTATTCAGGAAATGAAAGATTTGAACCGTCCATCTTACCCCACCCTTCAACAAGATAACGAATGTTTCGATTAATAAAAAATATGTTACAATATTTATTTATTCCAAAGACCTTCGCACTAATGAATGTGAATGGATACGTTCACCGGAACAATAAAAAAACACCAAGCAAAAGCTTTCAAAACAATTCTACTCCTTACAGTCATTTGTCATCGCAGTGGATGGGTTGTGGTGAAAAACCGATCACAAAACTAAATAATGGAATATTTATGTAGTGTAGTAGTTTTTATGTAGCAACAAACCAGCGAGCTTTGTTTCAGAACAAAGCCATTCACCATTACTACACAACTAGACAGGCGCATCAGCGTTCCTGCAAGACATCTAGGTATTCCCGGTTGCCGCACTCCAGGCGCTCCAACATAACAGCTTGTTATCGCTGAATACAAGTCATGTTAACAGATTCAGTTTCAGCATTACAGACAAACTAATTATCATAATAGGAAATAGTCTACGTGTCAAAAACGTATTTTCCATAAAAGGTATATCGAAATTTGTTCTAGAAAAAAATCACTAATTTATACAACGGATCGAATTGAATGGGAGAAGCCGGGGAAAATCCTTCTCCTGACTAATATTCACTTCTATATCATGTTACTCCCAACCAGGGAAAAATAATTCCAACTCTTGTAATAATCATTAATATTTGTAAAAATTAAGCACTAATTTCACTTAATATGCTAACATTTCATGGAATGTGTGTAATAAGGTGCTCTAGATACTTTTAATATAAAACTCCAGTAAAAATGGCCATTGGTATGGCCATCTGTTATCGCGAAACAGCCAGTGGTGGCCATATGAGATGAATTTTTACTAGAGAAAATTAATTTATATATAATTTGTATATATTATAAAATTATGTATTAAGTGTATATATATATATATATATATATATATATATATATATATATATATATATATATATATATATATATATATATATATATAATTTAATTACAAAAAATGAGGTCGTCTTAAATGACCCTCCCCCCACTTGAATATTACGACCTTTTCTAAACAATTCTATTAAGACCTGTATTAAAAATGAAAAAGACAACCTTTAAAAGTTAAAACCCTGAACAATTTTTTAATTGTTCCCTTGATTCCCTTGATCAATACAAAGGGAAGAAAAGCCACGACGAGATTTGTGTACATCATTATGATTCACACACAATATGACCTCACAAAAACGCAAAAAAGGACGAGTATCCAGTAAAAAGGGTTGTTCGTCGACGTTAAGTCTCAATAGACACAAGGGTCTTGTAACCCATTCTGTTCGCCCTTTTACGGAACACTTAAGACATTTGCTTCAACTCTTGATGCGGGCAACGAAAGCACGAACTGTCACAAAACAAGAGCTCTCCACTCCATTTTAAACCTCAAACCTCACTACGTACGCCCACAACGAGGAGTAACAGAGCTTTGTCACGCAAGTCTACTCAATAAACACATGGAAGACTTATACAACTCAACCATTTAACTCTATATAATCTTATATTTTAAACTTGTCTATTATTTACAAAAATTGATTCCTTTTTTTTCTTTTTCAATGCACTGACTATTGCTCATATGGAATAAAACTTGCATCGGTAATGAATTGTTATCGTAGTATATCATCAACGACTATTATCGTGGTGACTTGAATAGAGAGACGTTAGGGAAAATAAGTTTCGAGGAGAGGAGTATTAGAAGTCTCAGTTAGAAGTTTTCTAAAATTTTATAGTAAAAATGTAGAACATAATCCCATTAAAAGATCAAGTTTTTATATGCGTCTGACTTTCATGACTTTCACATTTTTCTCTTTTTGGAAAGTGAGTTTTCCGAAACTGGTATTTGAGGGCTCATTGGGAGGGGAGGGAGCTTAGAAAATAAAAGTATCTTTACCTGCTTAAGTGATATTATAACAAATTTAGAGAATGATCGCACATAATCAAGACTGGTAATAATATATACGTGGACGTTCCACTTCGTCTCCATAGTTCCGCTATATAGCTACCCCTGAACCAAGTGTAGTTCTCGCGCTTTGAAAGCACACGCAAGCCAACTTTTAAAAGGTTGTAAAGACAGCAGTTTGTTACACTCTGCGTCGCATCTTCCCATAAAGTGTGGTTCCGGAAAGTCAATTTGGCGGAAGTTATCTAATCCTACAAAATAAAGGAAAACATTTTCTATAAACATAACAATAAAGAAAATGAGCACAGCTTCCTACGCCATATTTTATGATGAAGCTAAAACTGAAATGAAGACACACAAGCAAATCGCGTGGTTATAGCCAGGCATAAGATTAATTCTCGGAACGGAAAATTATGGATAGTATCAAAACGCTCGAAATATGGTTGGAGAAACACAATGATTATACTTGACAAAAGAGTTTTCTCATAATACAATATTGTTCTTTAGTAAAATAATTATTTAGAGCATACAAATAAATATAATAAAATGAGACAACTTAAATGTCATTTAAAATCCCGTTCATTGTTTGAATAATGATTAAGTAAAAGCATAACTCATTTGTGTTTATACGAGTGCCGATGGATAATATTTTCTTTATTATTATTATTATTATTATTATTATTATTGGATTAATTATTATTATTTTTCTACTTGGATTAATTATCACTATTATTATAGAGTAGAATGATAAATTGAATGTAGTTAATCTGTTGCTCATTGTTTTATTATGAGCTTTTTTATGGGTTCTAATGACCTCGATGTTGACGAACCCTAAAGCCCCACAAAAAAAAAAAGTTTTATTATTGTTCTAAAGCTTTTTCGGCTGCATAGCAGCCATCGCCAGCAGGTACACACTGAGTATGTAGGAAACGTTTTGGCGAAATGCGCATGTGTTGAAGAATATATTTTACAGAGTAGATTTCTTTATAAAATCACTAAAAACAAAGCTTAATATAGTTTTTAAAATAGAAAATGCATTACAAATAAGACATGGATTACTTGCCACCAATATTAATATTAACGCTTTTAGTCAAACTTTAGAGACTTCTGTCGTAAAAATTATACAACTAATATAAAGCAACTTAATACGTCGTTTTGAATTGACAAAAATATTTTTTTTAATTTGCAAGTACTTTCTTCAACAAAATACAACTCTGTTTCAATTAACGTGATAATTCTCCATCTATAAAGTTTTAAGTACGAGATGCGTTGAGAAACGTCAAAAAACGCAGAATAGGATGAGCTAACTTCAGTAAATATATATTTTTAAGTGGGTCAAGTCCATTTCTACTCAAGCGCCAACTCGGGCGTCTATAATTTTTACGACGACAAATTCCAGTATTTATCTAATCTTTAAAGAACCATTTAGACTAATGAATTACTTACTTGATTTCATGAATGTTTATGTACATTGGAAACCATAGATAACTTTCTACATTGCTATTTCGTTTTGCAGAATCGCAGTGCTAAAACGAAATGGGGTAATCGTGCCCCCTAAAAGCGGTTTTTCTATAGCTAAGTATACAACTCTGGTGAGTACTCGTATGATAACTCTGGTGAGTACTGCTCAAACCAACTTTTGATTGGTCGTATTTTATTAAGAGCTTTAAGATCCAAAATGAAAATTTTCATGAAGTGTTATCACATAAATATATGAATACTGAGTTAGTGATTGCTCACTATTTGCAGTCTTATTACGGAAGCTTGGTTCCTAAATTTATTTCCACTTTAAACAACTACATCAGTACAGTGAAATATGGAAATTGTCGCAGTTCAGCCAGTCGTTATCTGCTAAACGTCTACATCTCTCAGACGAAAGTTGCAAGGATCCTCTTCACTCGACTAGCGATTCATCGACATTTGGCACGCTCCCTCTCGAACTAGCTCTCCCCTCCCTTTCCACCTCTCAACTGAGAACGCGAAAGACCCCTGTTTCACGACCCTTCGTCCTCCAAGAGTCTTCCAACTCCCTCCGTCTCTTTTGAGAGCTTAAGAGCTAGCAGATGGGTGGAGTAACACCGCATTGGAATCGTCGTTTGTTTCCGCATCGGTCTCTCCTATTCTGGGTCCACGAGGTATCAGAAGAAATGTTTCATGCGACTAGGCGTTTTGCGCTCGAACATCTCAGCATGTGCCTACAGTATCGATTATCGAAATTACCGTTTTCTGAGCAAGTGGAAATGGAGGATGGAGAGGAATGGAAAACATGGGGGGTGGAGAAATATTGATGAGTATGATAGTGACTTAGTGATAGTGATCACAGAAGAAATTATGAGTGATAGACAAAGAAGAGTTTATGCAAACATGACAAAAGCAAATGTTAGGTATGAAAGAAATGCGATTATGAGGTAAGAAAATAACTGAAAAATAAATGTACACAAATGAGTAAAAGAATGCTATCAAGTACATTTCAGAAGAATTCCACGTGGAAAGACGTCACAAAGTACAAGAAGTAAAATGAAAAGGGACCATACAGAAAAGTACATTAGTTTTAAAGAATAGAGAATTATTTGAAATACACCGATAGGAAGTACACAAATATGCAAGAGAAAAAATAAAATTCAGACTCCAGGGATAAAATACGTCACGCGTAACTTTGTTTGCATTATACAGGAAGTTGGTTGAAAAATTGAGAAAAATTGAAAAATATTGAAAAGGAACGGAAGGGAAAACTAGAAAGACATAGACATGCAAAACTGTATAACGAGAAAGATAACAACTGGTACAAGATTCTTCGAGATTTTAGAAAATATCACGAAGAAGAGAACTCAAAAATACATTAAGGTCAACGCATAACAATGGAAAATAGTACGACATTACCTTCTGGGGTAATTCCGGTCAGAGTATTCAAACTTTCAGAATTCAGAAGAGGATAGTTCGGATAATTTGTAAATCTCATCCCCGAAACTCTTGTAAACCTTTATTCAAGGAATTAAATATATTAACACTTCCCTGCATTTATATTTATGAAACAGTCGTGTTTGTTAAGTCCGAATTACTGAAGTGCCACCCTTTCTTTATACGAAACAGTCTCGTTCACGAACACTATACACGCAATAGTAGTAATATTCATCGCCCTAGAGTGTCAACCACTCTTTGCCAAAAGGGACCATACCATTCGGGAATCGTTCTATATAATTCCCTGCCCAAGAATATAAAAGATATTATGAAATTGAATATCTTCAAATCCGCGGTTAAAAACTACCTCCTGCACCAGTGCTTCTACACTGTAAAAGAATTTATTGATTTTAACAAAAGTTAAATTCGTCTTGTGCTTTATCACGCCATTGCTGTAGTACTTTTTAAACAACTTATAACAATTTCAAAAACTATTTTCTTGCATGATTGTGTTGTCTTATGGCTCATATTAATTTAGTTTTATGTGTACTCAACATTGGCACGTTTGTGTACATAAATTCTGTAGCCCCATCCTGGCCCGGGTTTTTCTCCGGTTTTCCTTCGGGTAGAGGCGGATTTATCATACAGGTTCTCTAGGCTTTGTCTAGGGGCGGGTCTATTGTAACAATAAATCGTGAATTTAGTGTTATTTCAATTTTTAAGCACTATACTCAGAATAATCTATAGTTCGATAATAACTTACATGTAATTTTTTGCTTAAAATTACAAACATATTGACATTCTATTAGTATTATAACTCGCAGCTAACTTTTTATCTTATCTAGGAATTTTTGCTGAATTTTTTGAATCCGCCTCTGCCTTAGGGCCCTTGATCGGAATTGATGGGATGGTCCCTTGCTTGCTTCCGGAGAGTAAATTAGTTTTTTTTCCCCTCCACGTGGTCATACGCAGTTTGTACTGTTTTTTGACAATAAATTTATTTATTTATATATAGTATGTCATCAAAAGCCATTATCGTGACACATTTTGAAATTCACCATTATTCTTGAATGTTCCCTGTTCACGATTAAAATATATTTTGACTAACTGGGGATGCAAAATCATTACACAATCTTTCTCGTATTCGGTTTTCATTCTTCGTAATTTCGGCATCAAACATTCATGTAACAACAAATTATTTAGAAAATTTATAGGGAAGAAAACAATTACTTGAAAAAGATTACATGAAATTGTATCAGCGGAGAACACAACTTCCCCCAAACGTTTTTACCATACACATGACGGCAAATTTATGACGATGAAATCTCTTTGCAACAAACGATTTGACTCTACTCTCCTATATATTTGCAACTCCTTATAGATTACAGCTACTAGAGCTGAAGGGAATAAGTCGATTAAAAGGGAGTAGAATATAACTATTTACGTCCATTATATAACCTAGATATATACATTAATCAATAAATTACAACTTACTATCTTTTTACGAGCGAAACGTAATTTGAATTGAAAATAAACACATTTATATTATCATCCAAAATATGACGCAAGTTATTATTTATTTATCTAACGTAGGAATCAAATAACTAATTAGTGCTGTGTTTCATCTTATTTCTTCCTTTAAGATTGTTTTCATTCTTATTTGCTTAATGTGCAGTCTCTAATTTAATCGCTTACGGTGGTCTAGAGAGGATTCCAAACTCAAGATCTCAATGCACCAAAGTTATAATTACTAACAAAATGAGTCTTAATACCACTTCTAGAAATAGTTTTCACAAATTTAGCTAGTGGTCCGAATACTTGCTCTTTTTAAATTCGAAGTAAGCTTTGGTGGCACAAAGTTCTTCAACCACAGTTTTTCTCTAAAAAAAAAAATCGGAGTCAGTGATCTTAAAAATTGAATACAGAGTTAGGAAGGATTATCCAGAGTTTGATAAAATTTTGCCCACTTGATCTTCAAAACAAGGTTAAGATCACTGTTCACACGCGATTTCCAAAATTCACCTTCGTCACCCTTCTCCATTTCTCAGAACAGAATTTTGGTGCTCCTCATATGATACGTTGGTCACTTGATACATTCTCAATGACACTCGATGATATGTAGCTCACTTGACATTCATATAACAAAAATTACGAATAACACCCGATTTTAAAAAAATCTAACCCCTATTCTAATTCCCTAAAACGTTACTTAATGGTGTTTCTGAAGTCGTGTCGCCGCTACAATGTTTATGAAGAAAATTTATACAGTAATTAAACTGTTTAGACATGCTATTTTTATACACTAAATTAAAGAATCCTGTGCGAAGCCAGATCGCCAGTAAATATACTATAGACCAACGAAAGTAACAACTAGGAAACAGGATACCCTTCCTGATACACCACGACACATGAATGGCATACATGTTAATATTAATGGTTGCATTCAGAGGTATGCTACGGAAAACGCTACTTCCTTTCGAAAATTTGTGTCAGACCCATTTTGTCCATCACGACAATTCCCACACTGATCAACCGCCGTCCCAAGTGCACTAGTACACCAACCGATAAACTATAGAAAAGTGAACATGCAAATTTTAAAATATAGAAAATATTTGAAACAGAATATTACCCAAAAAATTACCGCTGAAATAGGCACCAATTTATAGACTCAGATACATATGAACACACAAGCTTATCATCTAAATGGGTCTCTAATGTTGGGTCGGAGGAAATTGTATGTTACTGTGTGATCTACTGCCTGAAATACATGGGCAACACCTCAATTTAATCATTTTTACTACAGACGAACGTTGGACAGAACTGTGAAACGGGAATGGAGTGAATACAAAATTACAGTGCTATTATGGTCGGCTGATGAGAGAGAAGATAAATCCAAAGAATAACTTCGAATTTCGGTAATGGACACATTTCGACTAAAAGTGGAAGCTTCACTTTTCTTCCCGCGCCTTTTTTATAATTGGAATAGGAAACCGGAAATTGATTAATATTTCATTCAAATTGACAATACATTCGGCTAATTAAAGTATTAAGAATCAACTCACTGGTCTAAATGTCATCCAACACGCAAATGTCGTAACAGCTCTTTTTTAATATCTACTAACCTGAAGCGAAATTACTTCTCGTAGCAAAAACTCCAACCGCTAGCCAATCCGATTTACCACTATGACGCTAATACAGATTACAGTCAAATTACGAAATGACACGAGCATATTTAAGCTCCGTTAATCCCAAAATACGATACTCATTCATTTCTTCAAAAGCATCATAAAAATCCAAAGCGTTTTACGTATAACTTCTGTTAGCAAACATTTCTTCTTTTCCCCGGGAAAGTAGAACACTAGCAAAACGATTAAAAATTTAATAACAATTAATTTATAATCACAACTGCTTTTCATTTACGCATCTCTGATTTGATTAACTACTGTCAACAGATTGTTAAAAAATACGAAACTACGAGCTTCCTTATGGTACAAACAAAATACGATTTTCCAGCGGGGTTCTTTTTGAAACAGCAGTGTAGCTCAGATATGCAAGGGACCAAAGAATGTGCGAAACATATAACACATCTTTTGAAACCAATTTTTCAACGTTTAGTATGAATCGATTCTTCAGGGGACTACTATTGAATTTTCTTCGACCTACAACCACGCGAGAAAATAAGGAAATAAATGTTACGGAACGTCAAACATACAAGACCTACTAAGGAATTGTTCTAGTATTTTAAGAATAGGCCAGAGACTATGCACTAGATACTCCAAAGCGCTCAGTAATATCGTGAACCCTGGAAAATATTAAAACTTCCAAGAGAAGTGCTTTTTTACGAGTTACCTCCAAAGGAACGCTGCGAAAAAATTTTTATTACTATTTTCACACCTGCGAGGCTCAGTCAACATTTCTATTCTCCTCTCTCAAACAAACCGAGCTAACTCTTTGCGATTTGTCGAGAGTACAAATACGGTCCGTGGTCGCAGCACACACACGTACTCACAATAAATGTCCGTCGAAGCATTCCTCAAATTCTCGCCTCTGCAAACAAATCCTCCGACCCGTTATGTGTAACATCTTCCCCGCGGCAAACGGGCTCGACTCTCGAGTACTCCACAAGCAGCGAGCGACTTGACCTCTGATGGGACGGGAGGGCGCGACGGCCGCACCGGGTGGACGGTCGCCGGTCGGTCGTTTTCCTTCCCTTCCCTCCCTCTCTCTCTCTTTCCAGCAACCATCGTCTTTGCCGTGCTTCCTAACCCTAACTGCGGTCGATGGACAGAGGAGCAGCGATGAACGCCACGAGGCACGAGACGTGAGGCGAGAAGCGGGGCGGGATTCCCCCTTTTTACGGCGCGAGCCAGCGGAGCCGACGACTGGCCGACGAGCGGCGCACGCCCTCCAGCTAATCGTCTCCGCTCGGTGGAGCGCGCACGCCACTGCCCGCCAGTTGTAGGCAATGACGTAACTGATGCTGCGAGGGAACGAGGCGAACAAGTGTCCCCTCACGTTTTCCTTCCCTGTCACCGTTCCTGGTTCCCTAATCATTTTTACAATGACATGCTCGCGTACTTTTAACGTACTCGTACTTTATCTCAGTCCTCTCAACTATTCCAGAAAACTATTATACTATTTACGTCCATTTCTTAAATCGATTACAGTTAAATATACTATACGATCTTATTAGGAGTTCACAAAATATTTATTGTGAACTTTTTCAGAACATAACGTTTCAACCCATTTTTGGGGTTTTCGTCTGGTTTAACACACACATAGCAATAAAAAGTAATCGTATAAATTTTAACATTACAACAGAACAAAAAAGATTGAGATTATTTCATATTGTTTAGTTGGTACGAAAAATGAGGTACATCTGACGGACCACACACGGAGGGTTGACACGCTGTGTTCAGAAAAATGTTTAAAATAAATGTTGTACGAAGTCTTACTAAGGCCGTATGAAATATTTAACAACTTTAAAAAAATCTTCGATGATTAAATATTCTGTTCGCATCTTATCCTACTTCAATTGCCTGCTCCAGTTTCTATTATATGCTCTCCGCCAATAAATCTCAAAAGTGAAAATGTCACCTTGTTTCAATTCTCTAATATACTAAGCTTAGTTTCACAATCCAACACGACAGTGGAAAACAAAGCACTAGAAACACACATCCAATTTAATCTCCATTTCTTCATTCCGTGTTCTCCTCATACACCTTTCGCAAACATACAATTGTCGACTAGGACGACGCCAATGAAATACCACAATCAGGTCAAAATCAATATATCAGTTCCGTCAAGCTCCCTTTGCACCATTTCCTGCTACTGACCGCAATCTATCGTCATCACAACGAGCTACTCTGACCGAAGTCGTAATCAAGAATGCTGGACAGAAATTGGCAACGGATACCTCACTGAATTAGAGTGCGTCCATACCTTCATCTAGACATGGAAGACTGATGCCAACCCGCATATTATGTTTTATAACTTTTCACACACTTAATCCCACGAAATACTTATAAATAAAGCAAATTCAAAGTATCGTAAATTTAAAGTGCATAAGGATTTCATGTAATAAATGTTAACATTTTCAATTTGTGTATTGACACAAAATAATCACCATGGACAGACGTCACCATGGTTTGAATAAATTAAGTAAAAACACAATTGTAAATTATGATGGATCCTACAATTCAGACAGATCCCACTTTTCAAGAAAACGAATCAAAATATGATAGAATATTTACTAAATTGACTGAGACCATTACATTGGTGCAAGAATTTTCCACTTGTTGTTAGAAATTGACGAAGTTAGATATAAATCGAAAATACTTCCGGAGAACAGAACAGTGTAATGGTGAACTCCTACAAGGTTATGGATTTTTCGGAATGTTTTTGGACATTTCCAGTGGTTCTCATATACATATTCCGCATTAACTGATAAAGTAGAAAATTATCACACGCTCTCCATCGCTCTGCGTCACCCTACGTCGTCCTGTTCAGCCGCCTCCGCCGTCGCGCCGTGCCGCGCCGCGCAGCCTCTCGCATATTGATCGGTGGGGGCGGCGTCGGACGATGGCCAGAGAAACTAGAGCAGGGAAAAAGGAAAAGATTCGGAAGAATTCGAGAGTGCATCGGACAAAGCGATGCGGTCTGCCGGGAAGATTAGCATAGGGAAGGTGTAGCGCGTGGAATACGATGAAACCAGTTAGTAGGAATACAGTAAATAAACAAAAGATCTAATGCAGTTCCTCCCTCATCACAAGAACGTTTGTACGCATGCACCGTTACGAGAGGATTTTTACAACTCGATAACAACATACAGGACGGACCGTTATCGGAAGAACAAAGGATAACAAACCGCCACTTGTGCGGAGTTTTAAATCAACCAGACTGTCTGTGTAGTGCCAGTCAGTGAGTGAAGAATGTTCAATCATATCACAACATAAATTTCAAGAAATTTCAATGTTTTCTTCCCCCCCCCCACAAAAAAAATTGAGTACTTCAACAGAAATACACATTTACGAGAAGTCTTAGTGAGAACATGTAAATATCAAAACGATAAAAGTATAGTTAGATAAAATAGAATTTACACGTACAAACATTGAAGATGATAAATCACAGAAATGGACTGAAAATGCGTGAATATATCAGGCAAACAAAGAAAGAACAAGCAAAGAAACGGGGGGCGAATCGCTAAAAGCATTGAAGAACGTAAAACACACTGAAATCATGCAAAGACGAAAGCGCGAAGTGGAGAGTACTAGAAACGCAGCAGTGGCGGTGGAGGCGGCGGTGGCAACCCCGTGAGCGAGCGTCGGGAACAGCAGTGGTCGACAAATGCCCGCGGCAGAGCGCGTGCGGTGAAAAGAGTGGGGTTGCGGAAAGCGAAGACAGAGGCAGGGGCAATGGTGAACGCACCTGTTGTCAACACCCGCCCGCGCACACGTCTCCACCACGCGAACGTTCCCCTGCTGGGTCTGCCTGCGTAACTGTTCGGTGCAGGGAAGTAGACGATCTCTAGTTCAACTCAATTACAGAGGGGACTCCAGAGTTCTTATGCTGCATCTAAGATTACAAGACGATTCTTCCACGCTCCACCTTCACGATCATTGGAGAAGGTACTTGTATAATACGTATTATCTAGAACTAACAATAAGGTTCGAGTTAAGTCAGCAAACAATGGTAGTATTTTACAACTGGATCAATTCATTCACATAAGTCAAGAGAGAAAAGAAAAGGCACGTTTTTTTCTTCTCTTCAAATGAGTTAATCTCAAGTAGACAAATATATCAGCATAACAGCCTACAATATCTGGATGATAATACCTCTGATGCTAATGATACATATTTAAAACAAAATGGACTCATCATTTTTAACTAATCATAAAAAATAAAGTGGAATGATAGTATTATATCACATTTTATGGGGTGGGGGGGGGGTATGTGAATGTCACTCTTGGATTCGAACGTCGATCTCCTGGTCCACATGGAGAGATTGATACCAAGACATATATTGAGATTACGTGAAATTAAACTTCATGTTTCGGTTTAAACTCAATTATAAATGTCACGTTGATCGCAAGAACCAGAAGTTGGTAAAATTGAGCAAGAAACTTGTGTATCAGCGAACATAAGAAAAATAATCTGATACATGCAGAGGAATCTGTAAAATCATAAAACGAAAATTTATAAAATCGATCCAATAAAAACGAACATAAAAGGTTTTAAACTTCAACGCATTGCCAACGTCAGTAAATACAGGATAATGCTTCATAAATGTCTAAAATGCCTTCCAATAGGAAATCTGCCCTTCATGTACCTGAATCCTATTTAAGCGCCTTCCCACTAGCTCGTTTATTGATTACTAAATGCTACATATGCATTTCGGTCCACAATCAGCAGTCCCACGCAACCACTTACAACAGTATCACCTCGCTGAGTAATTCGAATCATGAGCAACCCTCACCTCCGTAAGATCTTCCTCTACCTACACACACCCCATCGTTCCCCTAAATCACCAATCCCCTTCCATCGGCTACCACTACTACCCATCCTTCCCTCACTCAAGCCTCCATCAGAACCATTCGCAGCCGACGCCTCCATTAGCCGCATCGTCGAGCTGCTCTTCTCACCCTTCGGTCTCTTCTCATACTCATCCTACTCCGTATCCTCACCGACGACGACGGCGGCCTCTCCCTCACGTTCCCCGCCGATGCCACCGAAGGCTAAAGACACACTTGCGTTCTCTCCGCTCCACTCCGCTTGTGCAAAGACACACCCAGCGGAGCAGGCGACAGCGGGCTTGAGTAGGGGAATGTGAGTAAAGGTGGAAGGAACAAGGTCACTTCAGGACGAAAAAACACATGCTTCGCGCAGGTCTTATACAGAGCATCCATGAAACTGCCCGCTAACTTCACAACGTTTTTATTGTAAAACACATAGCTATATATTATGAAAATGTTTAAAGAAGTATTTATTCTTTACTGTGCAATAAACACCTCTATGATTTTTTTTGTATGTTTTAAATAATAGAAATAGATCCACTATACACAGGTGCCAATATAACAGTAATAGTGAAATATGCTTACATAAGAAATAAATAACGTAGGACGATTACGATATTATATATATAGTGCTTACTAAAATATATTACTACGTCCATGTTTATTGTTACAATGTGTTACCACGAAATGACGACTCAAACCACGAGTCGTTACGTTCTGCATTTTAGTACGAGCAATGTATACTGTAATCATCCGTAAAAAAGTCGCAAGTTGTAATTTATTTATTTACCATATAGGTAATGGACGTTAATAGTAGAATACATAATTATTTAATTCAAATATAAATCCCTTTTAAAATGCACTCTTACCATGTAATTTATCAATAATAATTGATAAATAAGTACCTTCCAAAATATGTTACATGATTGACTCAAAATTAACTGTTTTAAAACAAAAAATATTTGTATATGACGACTATTTTTAATTTACACTTTAAACAAGGCCAACTCTAGGACAATCTTGCATCTATGTTTAAAATTCTTAATATCATATAATTTTGATAATTAAAAGCGAAGTGTGCAGATAAAATTACCCGATGTTTTGAAACTTCCCTACTCGACAAGTTTCTATTAGATTTTTAGGAAGTCGTGTTTAGTTCGTTTCAAATACACGGACGATCAAAAACACAACACAATGCAAATTCACAATATGACACAAAGATTCACAATGACTTCACAAAAATAATACGACATAGAACTCAAATTGAGGAACAAGTATTACAAATTATTGATATGTAAAGTCTTAAAATGTAGATGTGAAAATGCGCATATCACTTTTTAACTAAAACCAAATTTTTTGGCAATTACATAACGAAAATCTCAAAAGAATAAAATACAAACAGAAGAATACACGAAGAAGTCAAAAATAGTAAAACACGAAAATAAGAAAGCTTCAGAAAAACGAAATTTACTAAAAAGGACGCGAAAAGATCTATATAAAGAAGTGAGGAAGCACTAGAACAAATACTCAGTGATATTACAACTCGGTGTTTCGATAATTAATATAAAAATGAATATTAATTGAAATTAATAATCAGGCCGTAGAAATCGAAGGAAATGATATTCAAGGGCAGCACCGTGAAAGAAATCACCCGCCGTCTTCCTCGCTTCTCTCAATATGCCCATCTATTAATTCTTGTGACCTTCAGCAGGCGAAAAGGTCGCGTAAGAAAAAAGAGATCTCCGCTCCGCTAGGTGTGTCTTTGCACAAAAGATAACACAGGTCGGCGGAAAAATCGCTCCGTTCCGCAAACGCAAGTGTGTCTAGAGCGTTAGGGTTCTACGCCGACGGCGGGTGGGTGCGAGCGCGCGGCCGACGGACGGGCGTCGCGTCGACCGCAGCCGCTAACAGCGTTACGTTCGCCCGCAATTATTCGCGCCGGGCGTAGCCAGTCTGCCTGCTTGCTCACTCGCTTGCTCGCACCCGTCTGAGTGCCCGTTACCGCCCGCGCGTACAGCGAGAGAGAGAGAGAGAGAGAGGGGTGGGGGAGAGAAGCGGAGACAGGAAGAAGGGGCAGATCGAACGCGGCCACCGGGGCGCAGAGCATGCAGGTGCTCACGAGGATGGGAGGAGAGAGTTGAATCAAGGGGATAGACACTTGAGACAAGAGGAAAATCTGAATAGGAGAGTTGGATATCGGTGAGGCGAAACTAGTATTCATTTTTAAGAATAAATGAAAGATGTGGTGTTGTCTACTAGTGAAATATTTATTCCGATAATACTTTCGCCAGCTTAGCTGGCATCTTAAGTCTGACAATGCCAAGTATCAAGGGGTAAAAGACAACAACACATCTTTCATTTAATCTGAATAGGATAATTACATAACGTTGTGTTCCGAGAACAGATTCAAAGATTGAAGATAAAAATACTCAAATTAGAGTTGAGAAATAAGAAAACAGAAACAAATAAAACAAAATTTGTGAAATATATGAAAATTACATCATGATGTGGTCACACGAATTACTTTTAAAAGTATTTTAAGAATCTCCGATAATCTTTTAAGTAAAAATCTGGGGACAAATAAAGGTGATAATGTATCAGTCTTCCATCTGTTAGTTAATCGTTCGTTGAGAGAATTTATCCATAAGTTTAAACATCCACTAACTTATTTAGTAGAAAATATATCAATAAAAGATATCAGTGATACTTCTGTCACTGTAAGCAGATCAAAGGATCAATTCAGTGTCGAATAAATCTGAAGTAATAGAGCCGGCAGTGACCGGTATAATCAATAAAATTTAGGTATGAAATTGTTAGAAAAATACTCGAAATAGACGAGAGAAACATGATATACAAATAGACGAATAAAGAAAAAGCAAGTTGGACTACTACTAACACACTAATAGAACCTGAGCTCCGTTCGTAACAGAGAGAAAAAAAAAAGAGCTGAAATTAAAGAGATGAGGGGGAGAAGAGGGATGATTGTGTCCGATTAAGCCCCGACAGTACTTCGCTAATGAGCTCAAGCCCGAGTGCGGCCAGACAATAGACTGTGAATATGCGTTATTAATAGGATGTCATTTTGAAATCAAAATGCCGCCTGCGCGTGTCAAAGAGAATGATGTTGAAAAGAGTGTAAATGCGAAGAGGTCTTCACAGGGAATTGACAGCTCGCGCGAAACAAAAGGAGTATAATCCCGTCAACTCAATAGGCTTCAGGGGTGAAATAATGAACGTTTACGACAAGTTCCGTTTTTTTAAATTCCTAACACTTTATCCCCAATTTGTCGTATCTTACACTAATATAATAGTTTTAAAAAATAAACATTTATTCATCAGTTGTTTCCTTTTTGCCCGGGTAGGAGTAACATCGAATAGATCACGAAAACTAGACAACTCAAGAAAACTTTTACATCATTGCATTGTTTACGGTCTTCAAATTGTCAAATATAGTATCAATGTGCGTCTTAGTACTCTAAGACAATTATTAACTTCATCTCAAGTCCACAAATGTTAACGAACGCTGATGCATTGTATATCTAAAAGGTCAACAAAAAAGGTTCACAGTAGCATATACGAGTGTATTACTGGTATATTAAGGGTATCCTAGAGCAGATCTATGCACGAAAATTCATCTTGCTAGATAACCACGGGGGAATTTTACGCATAAACCGCTATGCGTATGAAAAAAAAACTGATTAAAATTAGGTGCATTATAGCGCGCAATGCACAGTGCGACGAGGGATAACAAACTTTTTTTTTTCAGCCAAACGTTCACGATAACCAATAGCACCCGAGTGAAACGCACAAAAAAATATGATAAGAAATCATGAGAAGAATTATGATACAAATGTAAACGATAATTTTACATTTATCATTTACATCTGCAGATATAAAATTTGGGAAAACTAAAAAATACAACTATGCAGTCTTCGGTAATAACATTAGTAATGAGGAATAATATTTTTCATTAGTAAGTAACTACCTCATAAAAACTAATAATAATTTAAACTTATTTAAATCAGTAATTTATCTAAAACTATGGACCATAAACAAATATTATTACATAAAATGACGTTTCCTATATTTTAATGACAAATGTTAAAATACTTTAGTACAATAAAATAAAAAATAAAATCCTGTTCATGAAACGAAAAAAAAATCAACAACACACATGAGATAAAATTAACATTGGAATCATAACTAAAAGAAATCACAAACATAAACAATTACAATGTATCAAAGTGTAAATAATTTCTGATATTTATTTCCCTCAAGAAACCGTCTCGAAGACCAAAACCCAGAACAAGTCGGAATAAATTCGTTCCACGAACCCTAAAGCAATTGCACGCTGTTAACTGGAGAGTCTTCTAATCCGTCTTCTGGGATTATCAGTCAATAGACAGAATTAAACCTACCCAGAACCAGTCACGATTCCCTTTGCAGCGCGTGTTGAGAGATTACAATGTTATCTTTCTTTAAATGCCACATTAATTAAAAATACGATACGAAAGAATCCCAGGGCTCTCGAGAATAAAAAATGTCGCTCACGCATGGAATCCAGTTCCTGTGTACACCAAAAATTATATCTTCCAGATACATATCAGAAGTACTAGGATAAACATTGGTACGTTCTTTTCAAAACAGCGTACTAAATGGTGTAATTCTGCTTTTTTTTGTAAAAATATTTTGAGTTAATATTTACATCTATCATATTCAATGGTTCTGATGATATGTTAATTTTCGATGATACAATTTGTTGAGATACTGATTGATGTTACCGATTTACACCTGATGACCCCAGTCTCCAGTCGAAACATAGCGTATTGATGAAACACACACAAAAAAAAGTGATTGTTCAAAAAATGGTCGTAAGTTACCATTTATTTCTCACTAAAAAGGGTTTAACTAATCTCGCCAGTCTAGTTTGTATGGCTGTTAAACCAAAACGTTGGCTAATAATGTGCTCGGTGAAATATTATGGTCATGATTTGGTCATGTAAAAACTAGATTCGGTCACAAACCTAGAAGATGGGGATCAGTAATTTGCATAAAGAAAAACAACACTGGGGAACACACTTAAATGGATAAGAGTCGCTACGGGTACACGAAAAAAAGTTGTAAATCTCTATGGGTGTGTTTCGTTTATATCTCCTTATGCATTCAAGACGCAATATGTCTAGAAAGTACTCCGAAAATTATGACTTAAAAATGTCTAATTCCTACACTTCGTTCGTGATACATACACATTTACTCAGGGATTATTCTACGGACACCGTTGGTAGTGCATAGAAATAACTTTTCCAGTAATAAACACCGAGTCGTCTTTCGATGATTCAGTAAAAAATATCGAGTTCATGTGAGTGGTATTTTGATGTTCAGTCATGCAAGTAAATTAAATTTAATAAATCACTGTCATGTCAAAAGACAAGAATTGTTGAACATCAACCTTTTTGGGCCAAGTCATCACTAGTCATACATATTACTTTGTATTATACTACCAGAAAAACCCGGCGTTGCCCCGAATTTGAAATGGAACTTACAACAATCATTACTGGATATTCTGGTATTAAAACACCTGTCAACAGTTCTGAATTTTCTTAGATCATTTTGCCCGGCGTTACACAGGATTCTTGTATAGTATTCTAAATTCCATATTCGTTAATAAAGGTTAGTTTCCATACTTTTCTACTTCCATGGAATTAAATTTTAACTTTTGTTAATTTGAAAAATTAAATACCACGAAGAGAACCTACAAAAATACACAGGGTTTTGAGTATAATGCAGGAAGAAGGAAAATACAGAATGCTTAAAAAACAAAGCGCATAGTTAAGACCTTTGAATTCATTGGTTTTCATTTCACTTTATGTTATGAACTTGAAAACAACGTTCTCCAAAGCCTTTATGTATTTTTGTTTTTACGAATCGGTCACTTAGATTATGCGTTCAGTAGATTATCCGCTTCGAGTTACGCAATTGAAGGCGGACACATGAGTAAGATTCATAGTCAATTGTCATAAGTGAAAATTCATATCTACAGATTACAAACCAATTTGAAATGTAGTTCTGCTCTTGTAATTCGTTACTATTTACCATATTTTGAATTTTAGTTGCAATAATGCTTAAGAAGAGTCCTTTACAATTTCAGATAATTTCATCAATTGCTTTTTCCAGTTTCCATACGACAGACATTCCGAATAATTCACTTCTATTAATATTCTTATCTCTGTCGTGATTAGAAGTGGCAGTCACTCTCGCAGGAAAATTAGCTTTAGTGTTTTCAAAGGAAAGATTTTTACTCTAAAATGTGTTATTGAAGTAATATCGCTTTGATATTGCATTAAGGGTGTAACGATAAATAACGTATCTTTAAAGTATTTTCAATCATTTGAGTCAGCAATTTAAAATTCTCCTTTTTAGTATAACCTTCTTTCGAACAATCGATTTGCTCTACTGCTATATTTGTCATCTATGCATTATTCATAAAGGATCTTCAAATGAATTTTCGCAAAATTTTGAGAGGGTTTCCAAGTACACGTTAACTATTAAACACACTTATTACAATTTTAAATTGAACGTACTTCGCAAAAGAAAATTTTTGATAAAATTACATTTGATGAAATAGCCACGAAGTATTATGATTTTTTCATTCCGAGATGTTTAGTGAAAAATTTATTACGTCTTTTAATTTATCATTCATTACGAGATGTTTAGTGAAAAATTGAAAAGGAATACGGTTGAATATGATGCTAGCGAGATATATAGAAGAATGAAACAAAGTGGATGAGAGCGAATTTCCTTGGCATAGGTACGAACAACCCCACTATGGTGGCTAATGGCATTGCCTGTCTCCCAGAGGACGTAACAGCGCGAAAGACGATAGAAAGAAATTGAAATGACAAATGTTATAGAAAAACATACAATAAAAAAGAAAAACTAAATCTCCCATAACTTTGTCAGGAACGGGGCAAAACTGGCCAATTAATTATAAAAAAACTACGACAATTTTTTTGAAAAGTACAAAGAAGTTCATCTGGAAAAGATACAAAATGACAAATCCTGTTGGAAGCTGGGAAGATTTAAACATAATTTAATTTGTAATGCAAAATACAAAGCGTCACACTTTTAGTGATATATTAACAATAATCCGATTCGAATGTTTTAAATCAATCGAGTGTTCAAAATTGAAGGAACTGAACATTCTCGAGAGTTAAACACAGAACTCGCGTCTGCTGTCACACCTCAAAATCGTGCTCGATGGTTCCGTCACGCCTACAGAATTTATGTAACGAACTTCGAGCGAACGTGCATATGGGTCTTTAGAATTTCAAATCTACGTGGCAAGACACGTCTTGAAGAAATGCGCGTGCGCAATGTTTTGTTTCGAGGAATAGCAGAAGCGATTGCGGTGGAGGAAACGGAAGGCGAAGAGATGGGGAAAACGGCGGGATCGGAATGGTAGGAACAAGAAGTACTGGCAGCGCAAGTAGAAACCTTAATCAAGAGAGAACCGTCAGGGGTGGAAATATAATGCGGAATTTCTCATACATCTGGAAAATACTTCGCGCGAAGTTGGTCACTTGATTGCTACCTTCCCTTTCTCTCTACTCCATCAATAGGTAAGAATCGAGTAACAGCTGGCGCTAAAAGGGGCTATGAGAATTTGTGAGTAGTAAATATAGCTGTTATGAGAAAGTAGGCGCCCCCAATTTCTAGATACGGCTGACAGATCTCTAAGAATTGAGAACTCTAAGCTCAAGTAGCGGGCGGGTCTATCTCCGCCCAATTACGCCCTTTATCCAAGAGGACTGCGAACAGGGTGCCAGAGGGAGGGATGGAGACACGAACGGAAAGGACGGCGGGAAGTCGGATCCGCGCTGCATTACCGACGTCTCCTACCCTTCGAGCGCCGGAGGCGAGCGACGCGCGTCACCGTCTGTTCCTAAATGGAGGGCACCAACGAGGATTATCCAGGGCGAAGTATTCTACAGGCTAATTTTCCACTGCTTCACTGGCGAAGTCTAGAAAACCAATTACTTTCAAACGCTATATCGGCGAAACAGTGCACCGGAGTTGAGGATATCTAATCGGTCTTCCAGAGACACAATGACAATGTCGGATAGACATAGAATTAATTGTCATTATTTTAATTCTTCTATGTGAGATTTCGTAACTATCCCGTTTCTGGAGTATACTAGAGTATAAATTTAACAATAATTGCAAAACTGAGGCATCACGAGGATAATTTCTCTTCCACCGGTTAATGTCTTCCATTGAATCGTTATCTTACATTTTACTATTTTCATAAGATAGTATCTCTTTATTTAATTAAACCCTGACTAATAGTCAAAACTGGGATTTGTGGGCGACATCCTGTTTATCTTTTGTCAAGGTATTGAAATTTATTCATTGTTTTACTTTTTCATTAAAACTGTTCTAACATAATACTGTTAATTTTGCTTCATAATTTACCATAAACCCAAGAAATTTTATTTTCCATAAACATCCGTCATTTCCCTATAAACACATGTTTATGCGTTATTTGGAATGACTCCTGTCATTACTTTTTATATGTTCACTATTTATGGAAGTTAGACAAAGTTTGCAGAAGAGTCCCCTTCAAAACACTGACTACCAATACTGGGCTGGCGTAAACTTCGACAGAAATATAAAGCAAGACTCGCAGACAATGAACTATGGTAAAATCCATACTTTAATTAGCTCTCTCTCTCTCTCTTTCTCTCTCTCGAACACACGCGCTCACAAGTGTCAGTTTCAGTAAAATTACTAATGAACGTATTACAGTATTGAATAAACACATAAATCAATCAATATCTAACAATACTGAACGGATTATAAAATTAAGTTTAAATGAAGACTAGAAAAGAAATTTAATTTATTTTAACCCTGAAAACAATCACTCATAAACCTTGACTGAAAAGTATACAATTCTTTAAGACGAAGTACAAAATGAGAAAAAAAGTATTAAAAGATCGTGGCCACAAAACGGGTAGTAGTGTTATTAAAAAGTAAATATTAAACTGCATCATAAAACGATTTTTTTTTAAAAAAAAACTTACTTTTTAGTTAAGATGGGCATTATGTGAAATGGCATATTCAAGAGTTTCAATATCCACAAAAGGTGCTACGAGCTAAAAAAGTCCGGTGTTGTCTAAAGTACACAAACTAACAGTTGATAACTCATACTGAGACGCATTCCTTCTGAAAAATGTGAAAATACAGATAGTTCACTAGGCTCATACAAGTCACCCACGGAACGTTAATATAACTTTTAAATGGTCACAGATCATGACAGGAACTAAGTGAAAATATTTGGATAACAAACGAACAAACAATTAGGCTAAAGAAAAAATTGCGTCTTCTCCGCTCAAAAATCGCTCCGCCCCGCTGGAGCAAAGGCACTGGAGCGTCAGAGCGTCAGAGTGGGCGTCAGCGGACAGGAGTAGGGGAACGTGGAAGGAACAAGGTCACTTCAGGACGAAAACAGACATGCTTCGCGCAGGTCTTGTACAGAGCATCCATGCAACTGCCCGCTAACTACACAACGCTTTTATTGTAAAACACATAACTATGTTATGAAAATGTTTAAAGTAGTATTTATTGTTTACTGTGCAATAAACACCTCTATGATTATTTTTGTCTTATAAATAATAGAAATAGACCTACTTCACACTGATGCAAAAGTACAGTAGTAGTGAAATATACTTACATAAAAAAATATCAACGTACGACCATTTTAGGGACGATTACAATATATATTGTGCTTATTAAAATATGTTGCTACGTTCGTGGTAATGAGTTATCACCAAACGACTACTCAAACCACGAGTCGTTACGTTCTGCATTTTAATAAGAGCAATGTATATTGTAATCATCCGTAAAAAAGTTGCAAGTTGTAATTTATTTATTTACTATATACACTTTAAATAAGGTCAACTCTAGGAAAAATCTTGCATCTATGTTCAAAAATTGTTAATATATAATTTTGATAATTAGAAGCGAATGTGCAGAGAAAATTACCCAATATTTTGAAACTTCCCTACTCGACAAGTTTCTATTAGATTTTTAGGAAGTCGTGTTTAGTTCGTTTCAAATACGCGGACAAACAAAAACACAACACAATGCAAATTCACAATGACTTCACAAAAATAGTACGACATAGAACTCAAATTGAGGAATAAGTATTACAAATTATTGATATGTAAAGTTTTAAAATGTAGATGTGAAAATGTGCATTTATCTCTTTTTAACTAAAACCACGCCAAATTTTTTTAAAATTACATAACGAAAATCTCAAAAAGAGTACAAATTAAAATAACTACTAAATACAATAATACAAACACAAGAATACACGAGTCAAAAATAGTAAGACACGAAATTAAGAAATATTCAGAAAAATGAAATTCACTAATATGGACGCGAAAAGTTTATAAGGAAGTGTGGAAGCCCTAGAACAAAGACTCAGTGATATAACTCAGTGTTGCAATAATTAATATGAACATTGGTATTATTAATAATCAGTCCGTAGAAATCGAAGGAAATGATATTCATGGGAAGCACTGTGAAAGAAATACCCCCGGCCTTCCTCGCTTTTCGCAATATACCCATCTCTTAACACTTGTGACCTTGGGCAGGCGATGAGGTCGCGAAGGAAACAGCGCAGATCTCCGCTCCGATCCGCGTCCGCTATGTGTGTCTTTTCCCATAAGATAACACGTGCTGTCTCCCCGGCGGCCCGCAGAAATGAGCTGAGATCTCCGCTTAAGCAGCGGGCGAAATATCGCTCTGCGTCCGCTAGGTGTGTCTTTGCCCAGATAACACAGGTCGGCGGAAAAATCGCTCCGTTCCGCGTCGAAAACGCAAGTGTGTATTTAGTTTTGTACATCACAATTCTCTTAGAACGTGATGTTTCCTGACATTTATTCAAGAAAAACTAAATTACAACTGAAGGGAGCATTATATCAGTCACGAATAATACAGTGTAAACTGTGGAAGCATGTTTTTGCATCTTTTTTCAACTGGAAATAATTCACTATTCATTGTATGGAAATAATTCTGCGTAAACAGCTAGTATACAATCAAAAAACAATGTGCTTCAGTGATATATATGTTTATCTTCCTCTAAAATATTCTTTCTGAGAGAATAGACAGAAGGTACTAGAATAAATAATTTTTTTTTAAATCCAATACATTTTTCGTAATTCAATTAACGACTTTCATTCTTTTATGACATTGAAACATGCAAGACAAATATAAATGAACATAAGGACAATTTTCATTTCTACTCTGATTTTATAATGCTGCGTTGATTCTTCAATTAAACTTCTCTACGTCAACGCTTTCGTTCCTCGTGGGTTATTCAGGTTTTCGTCTTTGTCAAGAGCTCTTCGGCTGAAACATTCCTTAAACCCAAGGTCGTAGTCAATGCTTGAGACAGGTGGCGTGCCATCGTGTACTTCTTCTCCAAAAAAGAAAGAGCTTGGGAAGAACCATTATGAACTGTTTATGTAATCAAAATGTTTCGAGACGGAACGTGTAAATGTTTGCAGAATCGTGAAGACGATAAGCGTGCAAATACGAGACATCGTATTTGTTTGAGAGGCTTCATTAACTTCGTTTTGCTGTTGGACCTTAGAAAGGTTCAGGAGTTCATTTATTCTCTAAAGGAAATCCGAATAATTATTGAAGAATATTCTTGATCAGAATTTGATGGTTGGTCTCTTAGAGAGGTGCTCCAAAACATGAAGAAACTCAAGAGATGTCAATATTTAGTTACTGATTTTGATTGAAGGATAAATAATTGAAAGATCCTAAATTAGAAACGAATTTAACGAATTTTTTAATTACTGTAGAATCCCTCACAATTAAGTGGAACTATAGCTGTAATGATTTGAAAACAAATCTACATTAGCCAAATATATTTGAATATACAATGTGCAAATACAATTACGGTGTACTGAATAGCCCGACAAGTTGCTTAGGGATAAGAAGAAGTACATTAAACTATCTTAAAAATATATTTTAAGGAATATTTCACCCCTCAGTAATTATGTAACGCTTACCTTCTCCCCAGCATTAACAAAAACATTGAGTCATTTTTCGGAAAATCCGAGACAAATTTTGATACATTGTCTTTTTTTTGTTGCGCTTTGCTCCTCTCTCACTGAAAAGTTGAGTACATGGATAACTGACAAATAGTACGCAATAAAACATAGCGTACAAAAGTTAGCGTTATGTAACATTAAGGGTTAAACACACCATTTCTCCTTCGCTAAACAGACGGCCCCTGAGTACACTTATAAATTCAACTTATACTGTACTATAGTCATTTGGTATGCCATGTCGGTGTGGGTTAGAGGGAAGAGCGATAATATGTAGGGTGTAAAATCCTGAGTTCACGTCTATGCCAGTTCACGAGGGGCTTTTACCCCCACCTCGGGGACCAGATAGACTCCCGATTCTATCTGGCTATTTTTGCGGTAAAATGAGTACCTATTCTCCTCGCAGCAATAGAAAAGCAATGAGGGAGGAGCCCAAAGACCACGTGAAAGTTGAGAAGCCAATTGCGAGATTGCCGACTCTTCCTCCAAGACCCGACATGCTGTAGACACGTGGGCGTTCTTCCCACGTCTGCAAAATCTTAGATTCGGACGCTGCCGCCCACATTAGTCGCTTCGTACACAACCGGAGAAAGAGTGAACGTTAAAATAAATACGCTACATGTGTTCATTTTCCATCGACGATTAAAAGGAAAGGAGTATTCTTTGAGCTTTGTTTTCTTTTTAATTAATAATAAAGTAGTAGTTGACTGTTATCTTCGAATTCTATTATAGAATTAAGTTAATTTGAATTCACGAGTTGAATTAATGAATAAACAGGGTGAATATTACAATTTTCCATAAAATGTTGTAGAATTTTTCATGGGGAATTAAGTTTCATAAATTAATGTTTACTCAGTGTATAGCACAGAAAACCTTTGTTGATCCATATCAATCAGTTTTGCAAAGCTAAGTAGTAAGTACATTTATTATTCTTTTTTCAAAACTAGCTAGAACACATTACAGAAACTTACAGTTGACTTATCTCTTCGTAAATTATTAATTCTTTGACGATTTCGTGAATTCGCTGGTTCAAAGTGTAAGTAGAGTTAACTTTCATTCCATATCAGGACCTTGTAAGAGAGAGGGCGAACCCAAAAAATCGTTGTTTTTTTTCCTGTCCTCAGACAGGTTATGGACAACACATAGGTACTGCATTTCGCCCTGGTTTTCCCGTTTTATTCCCACAGTTTCTAGGTAAAGTGAGTAGTACCATCTTCTATGAAAAACTCAAAGTCTGATTCTCCTAGAAGAGCAAGGGCGAACCCCGGGTCTGAAACTACCTACCGCATTGTTTTTCGCCAGAAATCGCTCGTATTCGCCCTTGCTCTTCTGTGGGAATAGCATGTGACTATGTTTCGAGAGTGACCGAGCATGTTGAGACATTCACGTTCCGATCATGAGTTACTTCCACACCCCTTTGCCTTCTCTTCTCTAATTTTGTATTCAGTTCAGTTTCAACCGTGCTCACGGACACTAGTTTGAAGCAGTTTGGGATGAGTGATGAACATCAAACTTCGAGAAAGAGGCAGAAGACACCTGAGCAGTGGAAGAGCAATATCTCTAAAAAGAAACGTTATTCTGGGGAAGGTTATGTTTCCAGAAAAACGAAACAAGAAGTCCTGCACGAAACATCGGACCGCCTTGTACGAGTAACTGCTAAAAGCAATGTTTTGACAAGTTGGGTGCTGAAAAGATGGAAACTGTTTTCCATAGTTTTTGGGAAAGTGGTAGTTATGATCTCCAAAATGTTTATTTTCCGAAATGTTTGGAATGGGATGACCCTGTACATTCGGAGATTAAATTCAGACCCAGTCGTAAGCTTCGGACAATTCTCCATTCAGTGTATTATAATAGCAAAAAAGTGGATGTTTGTCGACAAGCATTTTTAAGTACTCATGGAGTTAGTGAAAAACGAGTGCGTACAGTTTTGGCAAAAGTGACTCCTTCAGGGACAGTGAAGGCGACGAAAGACGAACGAAACCACCAGGTAATAAAATGATAGGTGATCGTCGCCAGTTTGTTAACGATCACATTGAATCCCTCGCCACTGTATCAAGCCACTACAGCAGAGCTAAAAGTCCTTTTAGAAAGTACAAGCCACCAGGTTCTTCGATTAATGGATGTTATGAAGCTTACCAAGAATGGCTATTGGAGCACCACTCTGGAGAAACGCCTGTCGTGGAAAGTTATTATCGCCATGTATTTGTGAACGATTACAACATAGGTGTACGGCCTCCAACTGTGGATGAGTGTAACACGTGTGCAAAACTCAAGCTTGAAATAGCCCAGCAGAAAAAAAGGGAATCCGATTCCCCTCAAATACGCACCTTGGAGGCTGAACATAACGTTCACCTTTTGCGACAAAAAGTAGCTCAGCAGAAGATGGAAAGTTACAAAGGGAATACAGATGGAAGTATTGAAGTTATCTGTGTTGATTTACAACAAGCCCTACCGACACCAAAACTAACATGCAATGCACAATACTACAAAAGGAAAATGTGGACTTACAATTTGGGGATTCACAACATAAAAAATGGAAGAGCTACTATGTATGTTTGGGATGAAACAATTGCAAAACGGGGGTCGTGTGAAATTGCAAGCTTTCTCACTCATTATTTGATAAACTTTGTCCACGAACAAGTCAAGACCGTTACAATTTTTAGTGATAATTGTGGCGGCCAAAACAAACATTGTTCTGTCCCATTTGCGGTTCATTCATTCAGGCCGCTTTGAAAATATTAAACACATTTTCTTACTACCTGGACATTCTGAAATGGGATGTGACCGAGATTTTGGCCAAATTAAACTCAAAACTAAAGATAGAGGTATTTTCAAAGAAACATTACATTCACTTCATTAAGAAAACCATACATAAGAATAAGTTCCATGTTGTTGACGTTAAACAGGAAATGGTAAAAGATTTCGACGTCCTTCAACCCATGGTAACGAAAACCAAACTAACTGGAGCCAAGTTTAAACAAGGCAAAATTTTTGAATTCTCTAAATAATACAAAGTAGGATTTAAGATTCATAAGTTCTACAACACAGACGTGCCTAAGGATGTACAACTGCAAAAAGGAAAAAGCAGAGTTTACAGTCAATCGCTTTTCAACTTTGACTCTACAGAACGTCCTATGAAATACCTCTCCAACTGACCTCTCCAACTGACAGAAGAAAAACGAAAGGACCTTCAGGATCTTCTCGACTTTGTACCACTGCCTTACAAAACTGAATTAGAAGAAACTCTTCTGGGGGAACAAGAAGATCTCCAGATACCTGATGTGAATGACGATGACATTGATTATGTCTGAATTATTAAACATGCCATTATTAACTATTATTAAACTAATGAGAAAAACAAATGAAGTAAATTAAAACATTAAATGAAATTTTCAATTTCAAATGCACGCTTTTTCAATCAGCCTTTTGACTCAGTAGTCATTAGAATAAAGATTCGCCCTTGTTATCTTGAAGTACTTGGGAAATCAAGCTCAAAGTTTTGCAACACCTCAATTTCAGGATTCGCCCTTTCTCCTCCAAGGTCCTGATATGATTCTTTATTACTACGTCAAATATAGTTGTGACTGTTTAAATAAATATTAGTTTATTTTATGTTTTAGACTTGATGTAAATTTTCGTATTATTACATTAGACTGAAGTCAAATAGTTGAAAAATCTATAAAATCTGTAAAAATTGTCCGATTAAAATTAGACAAAAACTGGAGCTTTTATAAAATTACAACCATTTACATGGGAATTATTTTGTTTCTCTAAAATGTTGGTAAGTATATTTTCCATAAATGATGTAGGTCCAACGCTGAACCGCCAGTAATTGATACAACCGATGTGACGGTCAGCGGGTTTTATCTGACCTTTGGCCGATAGGAGACACGATATGTCTGAAGTTTGCTTTACGACGGGTTATAGCAGCCTATGTGTGGACGTCGCGGCCGTCTGGAATGGATGGAGTTATGCTAGGTCACCCCCCTCAGCAGACATAAGACAACCCTGCGCTTTCGCTCCATTGGTTACATCTCATTACCTTTCTTTGGCTGCGGGGACTATAGTGTATCCCAGTGGTCAAATCGGTCGGGGTCGGAGAAGAGTTGAGACCTGGAAATCGCGAAGCCTACCCGAGAAGTCTGATCAGTCTTATTACTGTGTCAGTTTGACACATTGATTTCTAAATTAAGAAAACATTTTGCTGCAGGTCGTTAACTTCAGAAAACAGAAAAATTTTATTTCGTACATGTGTTTTCTTTTGAATTCCCATCCATTTATAAAATGTACGTAAAACTGTGTAAAATATAAAATGTTATTTTATTTTCCTTAATATTTAAAAAGTATTTTTTTTTTCTCTTTCATACATTCGAGACATAATATCGGTTTCTTCGTTTCATAATTGAAAAATAGATTACATTTACATGAAATCTTCATATTCAGGTTTAAAATAATGAGGTAAAAATGAGAAATTCTAAAATATGTCTCAATCGATTGGGAAACAGCAGCAGTAGAGTTTAAATCTCCAGTTCACCAGATTCGATATTGAAAGTTATACAACCGAGAGCATTTTAATGACATAGGAGAGGACTGTAAATAAACATGTAGAAAATTAGTTTACTGAAAGTTGAATAAAGGTTACAGGACTAATTAAATGAAACGAGTTATGTGCATTTGCGTCACACTGTTCTCAAATATTTTCGAAGAGAGAGAGAGAGAGAGAGAGAGTTCCAATCTATTTTCTCATTCAAACTGATCATTTAATTCCATCCTATAAACTTTCCTCAATACAGTAAAAATTGCCAAATTCTTCTTACGAGAAAATTGAAATATGCAAGCCATGATATTAAGAAATTCAAGGTAGTTGGTTTTCAGCATAAGAAGAAAAAAAAACATTTAATGCTGTTTCTATATTAACAAAGAAAATGAGAAAGACAATACATCTTGAATCGTAAACACTACAGTAGTGTTATATAAGTTATCTGGATACCGCTCGTGTAAAACAATGCTTCATCATCTCAAAATATCTACTCCATTCTATATCGGATCGTCTTCCTCCAAACTATTCTGGGAAGCCTTGACAAAACACTGTACACATCTGCACACGAGGAGTTAGAAGATTTACAACTCCCACAAATATGCGACTCCTTCATGTGTCACTTATTCAACGAATTTTAAGTACGTGGTCTCACGACCAGAATAGAATTGAATATAGTCTTACTTTCTCCCTCTGGACAAATTTTAGTAACTAAGCAATTGGGCCGTGAAATTTTCTCCTTCAGTAACTAATCCTTGAAATCAGTTAGCAAAATTATTTCTGGCATAACCTCACAGACATCCGTGAGCGCACCAACACAACATAGAGGAGGTTCAAGAGAGACTATTATACGCTCCCGTCCTTCAAGGACGAGCGTGGGTTTTCTGGTCCGGACAGTTTGGCTGCGTCGATATACATCACTGACGGCGAGTCAGCAAATCCCTCACAAGGGCCGCACCCGCTGGCGTCTGCGCAAAAGCAGTGACGACACTCCTTGCGGTACTCCACGGTTATCTCTTAAATCTTGGGAGAAAGAATCTTTAAAGTCCGGGGATACAAAAAAACAAAAATAGATTGATATACATGAAAAATAATTTAACTTTAAACTTCTAAATAACATAATTAGAATATTTGTCACATTAAGAAAAAATGTGTTATTTCGTCGTTTCTGTAGTAAAGTAATATTTCCTCCAAATTCTTTTGGGGAGTGGTCATGACGTATCTTTTGATTTGTTCCAGCCTTTACACAATATTATTAAGAAGTAACACCTTCAGATGAATGCTACGTATCGAATACCTATTTCCTCATTTATAATTTTAATATTTCTTGTAAACAATAATGATAATAGTGAACAAAAGTTATACAAGTAAAGCTCTTTTACGTAAAACTTTACAGTTTCAATTTTTTCATGACATTCTTTTCAATTTTCCTATTTATATTTTTTTTCGAGACAGGAACTTATTGTGACGTAATTTATTTCTTTTACCGACGCAGGAATGTAGAACACCTTTTCCAGACTTTCAGCTAATTAATCATAAAATCCTCCCAATTTTCCTCCTAAAAGTAGATCTCGATCATGAAGAAGCACCAAGAACAGAAAATAAATTTGAAAAATGTCGTGGCTCTTCGTAAATTATATCGCCCACCAAATTTTTAAAGGTATTAGAAATGATTTTTCATAGTTTTAATATGATTTCCTTAGTATGCCCAGTTACACCTTAATTTCCAGAGTCTCTCTGAAAGAAGCAGAACAATTCATAATAACTAAAAGCTGTTTTGGAATTTAATTCAAAGATGGCCATGGAGAACACGACTGTGCTCGCGGTAGCTTGGTACCTTGGTGAACTTTCGATGAAATTAGCTAGAAAGTAGTTTTCCAAATCACTTTCATTTTCAATCATTACCGATCTATTATTGTAAATCTGAGAATAGTAGGGTGTGTTAGAATAAAATCGGAGGAAACGACAGCCTTTCACACATAGAAAAAATCTACATTAATAATTCACTGATAAAATAATCGGAAAAACACTTATGAATTATATTGTGGTTCATATTCAAGGGGATTTTAATGGAACTAGTTCAATTTAATGACATTTGATCACAACAAATTCTATAACTTTTTTACAACATATATCAGACTGCATGTATCATACATATCAGAAAAATTTCATTTTGCCGTATTTTATAAGATACTGACAGTTTACCCGACGTTGTCCCAGCTTTTTCTTCGACTAACTCAGGAAAAAATAAAATCTATTTATATTGCAAAATGAAAATACTTTTAGTTCCCGTTTTTTAAAACATGTGCAGCATGCTAATTTTCAAAATCATAATTCAAATTTAATACAAAACTTGACTGTATACACTACAACATCCCGCAGGAACTGCACCAGTCGAATTATCACTTCCGTGGCATGACGCGGCTGCACCATTTAATTATAGTTTAGATTTTACAGGAATTTTAAGTCGAAATTTTATGATTTAATAACTTTATCTTTTAACTTTACAAAACAAATAATCCATTCAATTTGATGATGATTGATTTTTCCCTCTTAAATTGAAGCATTTTAATTTCTATTTTTAATAACGTTTTATCAATAATTTAGGTAAATTTTTGTGGTTAGATATATGCTGTCGCGGACTTTTTTTATAGAACTCGATGAGGCAAACAATATTGCATTCATAGTTCTCACCTATCTCGAACCGTTTAGGCAGCGTAAGCAAATGTAACCATCTTTTTCTCGATTTCACCGACATTTATCGCCAAATCCATTTATTTATCATACATTATAAAAATAAAAGCCTTTGTTTATCCTGGACATCCAAGCTATCTCCTTGCCAAATTTCATGATGATCGGCTCCGTGGTTTAGTTGTGATCAGGTAGCGAACAGACAGACGCATTAGCGTTACGCGCTTATATATTAGTATGGATGAGTGTATAACCAATGCGTCCCATGAAATTCGATCAAAACGAAAAATTTTAAGCGAAGTAATAAGTTCCAAGAGTATATTATCGAATAAAAAGCTTTAAATACACGCCAAACTAAACAGCGAAAATGTTTTCATATGTAAATTTAATTGCAATCATTTCAAAATTACCTCGCTATGTAACGTTAACAAACACTCAACTTCTTGTTTCTTAGCATTTCAATTTCCTTAAGTTCCTGTATTATTCAAAGCAAAACTCGTTTGCAATTGTAATTATACAGCAGATATGCAGCAATTGTAATTGAAATTGAAATACCACGGAGTAGCTTGCAAGCTTTGTTAAATAATTTCAGAAACTAGATCTACATCTCTACAAACACTTTAACTTAAACTTTTATTTCAGAAAGTATGATTAAACTTAATCATGATAAATTTTACAATTATTTTGAGAAATAATGAATGACTTACGACCTTTTATGGACGACAAATATATATTTTGTGTGAAGAACTCACACCGTTTCGACTTCGCTCAAGTCGTCGTCAGGTGATTCTGATAATTGTAGAATAATTTTGAGAAATTAAAATCTAACAATTATGAACAATAATAGTTATTCATAACTAGAAAACAATGAACTTGCATTGACAGCCCTTATTTTAGTACTTCAAAAAAGGTAAGTATCAAAATATAATTAATTATTTAATTCAAGATATCGGAAAGTATGGATCTATTACTCCCATGCGAGCCAGTGAAAAGAATTATTTTTTTAATAAATAAATCAATAGTAAACAAACTGTTCGATTCAGTCATTTTCAGCGTATTAAAACGTGTCTCTAAAAAGAATGGTCACAAAACATTCAATTTTCTATCTCAAACATACTTTCGAATAAAAATAATCAACGAGAGTAATTAACATCAACTCTCTTGAACTTTGTTTTTCGCAAACAAATTGTTTTGGATAAAGTTGTTGATAAAATATTTTGCAAAGAAACGGAAATAAAATTAGTCTTCAATGTACATTATTATAATACAAATAAATTCATTTATTTCATTTATAATCTTTTTTCATTAATAAACAAAAGACATGCTCCAATGTCCCTCGTAGTACTTTCATATCTCCTGTCGCAAAGAAGGCTGCTTCATGTATGACACAATAATCTGAGTAACTCGTACAAAGGGAATAGACAATGAGAAGGCGTTGTAGCGTCAATATGATATTTAATATTGATGAACTGAAGCGTTACATTTCTACTTTACTTTCATTTCCTGTGACCCTGTAGTAGATATTGAAGTAATTTTCATATTTATCAATGATCTAAAATACAGGAATTTAAAGTTTTTAGACAATAGATAATTCGGAAGAACAAGAAGTTATTTTGGTACGAATTCTTCATACGTTATACGCCAAAGCAAGTAATTATTGACACGGCACGGTTCCGTTTTTATCTCGCAAGTTAAAAGGTAAAATTTCATTCTAATTTATAGATTTACATAGAAAACTCTCTGAATGCGCATAATTAGATTTATCTTATTTGAATGTTCAAAATGAAGAAAAATGTATAACATAACACTGTATCACTCAAACACAAAATATGAAATATTGAACTATTCAATATGACTTTCTGTTATTTCATTTTCAGTCTTGTGTTATTTAGTCTTCCCTTGAACGTGTTGAAGTCTACTTTCCTTTAACCCAACTTCTCACAATAAGGTCAACAGCACACAATATGCATCGCTTTTGTTTTCTGGGGCATTTACAGCATCTGTTGCGATGAGATAAAACTTAATGTCTCTATATGCTTCATTTCTTTGATTTTGTCAATATTTTTATACCTCCCCGACTAAATTAGAATTACACTTGATTTTTTTTCTCTTTGCATCTAGCACCACGACGTCTCTGTCAAAATGATCACAGAACTCAGAGTTGACTAACGTCACCCGATATGCTGATATAATCATAGGACAAGCTCAGAAATATTCTCATAGCCCACACTCTGAGGTGCTTCATTCATATATAGACCCCTTTCATTTTGAATAATATCATGAAGTTGACTCAGTCGAATTATAGTATGATACTATGAGATTTATCGTCACACGATACCTGAAAAAAAATGGCAAGGAAAAAACTCATAACTAAAAGCATTGCTAAGATGCAAAAATTGTTCAAAAAAGTGTTTTTATAAAACATTTTACAATATTGAACGCTTAGATCCTCAAAACGAATGCAAAAATCTAAATGTGCAAATTATGGTTACATCTAAGCAGCGAAGTACTAACATTTTGTCACGAGTAAACACCTCTGAGCCGACGTTGCAGCGCGGCCACTTGTTACGCAGACCGCCTCATGAAACTTTTAAAGCAGTAGTCAAAGCAAAGAGTCATTTCAACTCTGTACGCGAAAAAGAGCGGTTGGCAATTTTATACAGTAGTGATTCGTCTGTGTAGACGGCGCTGATACCACTTACACGACGTTTTGAAAATGAACAGAAAAGATAATAAATATCGGCGGTGAATGCTGAAGATACACAAATATACTGTGTCAAATATATGAGTGAAGTCTAAAAAGCACCATAAACTACAAACTCTTGTTTATAAAACAGAATTTAGTTCAATTATTAAACTAAATCAAAGAAAGGAACGACGAAGAACCACTCCCAAAGAAAGAAACAGTTCATTTTTTACATTAAAGCAAAAAGACACTATTAATATTTCCTTATTATCGATTCACCGTATAAGTCTTGGAAATATAAAATTATTACTAATAGATAAGGGGTATACATAATTTTGGAAAACTATATTTTATTAATGATTTTAGATGTGTTTATTTCTTTGTGACTAACAAATTATAAATAATAACTTATTAATGGGAATATGCTAAGGTGTTAAGTAGTGATGTTGAATTCGTTGAGAATCTGGAACTGATTTTGGAATTTCAGTTATGTGGATATCTTGCTCGGTAGGTAAACAGCGAAGAGTAATATACGCTAAAATTCATACATTATTTGAATTATTAGAGAAGATAAGAATAAATAAAATATTGGTATCTTCCCTTCACACAATAAATAAACATTGAATTTAAATATCAGTCAGCATTTTTCTTGGATCTATGTCATGTGATGGGTTACGATATGCTTCATCGATACACGTTAAAGGTAAGGTGAACGCAGAAATCCACGTACAATTAATTACAATTAAAACTAGGAAAAACAATAAAGTCATTTTTCAATTTGTGTGTTACTCATAGATACTCGTATGACGCAACAATACTCCATAAAAAAAGAACAACGACACAGGAATTTTTAAGAGTAGTGCATGAAAATTCCTTAAAGCAAAGGAAAGCAGATATTCTTGAGAAAAGAGATTTTCGAAAGAAAAAAAAAATATTTAGAATATTTTTACTTGTTTAATGAAAACTATACCCAGCATATACCGGTACATGGTCGTACCTCTTTGTACGTATAACAAATGTTATTAAACGAGTGCACTTAAAGCCGACTCGACCTCAGCATGCCCCAGACATGGACGTCACGATCTACGCAGCTCCTCGGCATGCGCAAGGACACACATACATCACCTTCACCTCCGTTTACAGCCCATAAAAATATATGTTATGTAAACGAAAAAATGAAATCCACCTAAATTTTTTTTTTTTTTTTTTTTTTTGGGGGGGGG
>NNCF01127530.1:1762259-1793413 GCA_002313205.1 Laupala kohalensis | reverse complement strand
ATGCCAGACTCAGCTCGGGGCCCCGTGTTTGCCAAACACGTACTTACTAGATGTTAGTCCCCTGGGGCGAGGTAGGAAAATGAAAGATACCCTAGCCCTAATGGCGTCGGGATCGAAAAGAACAAGAGGTGACCAAGGGAGGTCAGGAAAGAGAAAGGAAAAAGCATGGCACAAGTAAGTGGAAGTAATGCCAGAAGTAACGAAGAGGAAGAGATATAATGACACATCCGAAATATCATACCAATGAACAAAAAAAACATTAGCATAATCATTTAAGAGGAAGTCATAGAAGAGAGAGAACAGTAAGACAAAATTGTAACAGGAAGGGGGAAAAACTGTCACGTAATGACATCGACACGCGCCATCAACGAGGCACGCCGTACACAGAAACCTGCACAAGAAAAAAAAAAGAGATTAAGCAGAGGTAGAAGAGACAGGATTGAGGGATGCGACTCATCAGGCGAGAACAGGGGAGACAAATGGCCATATCACAGACATGTCTGCAGTGACGGAAGTGGCTCGTGAAGCTACGAAAGATGTACATGAGAGAGTCGGGAAGGAAGATGCCACATTAGGTGAGAAGAAGAAATCTCTCCTGTTTGATAGTTGGACGTTTGGGTAAAATAAATTTCCTCCGCGTAAATCATTTGGTATACGGGCCCTCAGCATCGAAATGAATAAATATTATCTACAATGAGGTAAAAGGAAGAAAGTTACAATTTAAACATTTGATCCAGAGTAAATATCTTCTTTGGTTGCATAACACATCGTAAAAAACTTGAGTAAGATGCTAAGTGACCAATATTCCAGTGTTTTTATCTTAAAACAAGAGAATTTGTCTCAGATTTCCTGGCTAAAATTTTATGCTATCTTTGCAATCGGTATAATTTGTTGCATAGTTTCAATTCTAAAAACTAAAAAAAAAAAAAGAAAAAAATATTTGACATAACTAATAACAAATCAAACGACAATATTTTCTATAAAAAGACAAATTTACTCTAAAACACAAATCAAATTTTCAATCCTTTCTATGGATCATCTTCAGGCAAATTGACTTTTAATTTTATAATTTTTTGACAAATTTAGAACTATATCACAAATGGAAATGACCCATGTTAACAGTTGTAGACATAAAACCTTCTTCGTGAAGCCCTTGACTCGAGGGTGTGCGCTAAAAACAAAATTCTCTATACCCGACGATTATCCCTATACCATGTGTAAAATAGGAAATCACCTCGAAATCCATTAGAAAGCATGGGTCTGCTATAACACAATATTGTCGATGCCTGGGAGAAACTCGAACATTGCTGAGACGAAGACCCAAAGAATGTCTGGGGGAGAAACCCACTTGCCAGCCAGCTGAATGAACCTCCAAAAGGAACTCTTCGTATAAAAATGAATTAAAAAACAAATCTTGATAATGTATTATTGTCAGGAGTAAATAAAATATTTATCACTTTTAAAATAAATTTCTTATTTTATTGATTTCCAGAAATTATGTTGATTGAAGATTTGAATGTTTATCCCTTTAACAACGAAATTTCTCGACGAAACAAATTTTACAAGGCAATTTCGACAACAGTTTGACATCTAGAGCTAATTCTTTATTCTTTCAGATTTCAATTTTTCGCATGGCTCACTAAGATTTACTTAGAATCACGCCAAAAAAAGGGTGAAAAATGCGACGGATCAGGACTCGAAATCCGGACCTCCTACTTTGGCCGCAGGTGTGCTTAACGTAACACATGTTGTCAATTGTTTCTTAATATTTGTAACAACCTGAGTACGTCCCAAATTTTGGACGATATGTTGTTATATTAAAATAAACTTATGATATAATTTACCATAAGATATAAAGTAAAATATAAAAATGGTGGAACAGATAAGTTTGAATATAACATTAAAGCGCGGTCCGCAGTCATGCGATATGCTCTTACAAGTCGGCAGTACCTGCGCTGGATTTCAGTAAAATTTATTTCTCTCAGAGAAAAGATTAAATATTAATTAAAAAACGACTATTACTTCATAAATTTGGAAAGCTGGAATGTTAAATTGAGCTCTTAAGAAGGAAAAAGAAATGAGGAAATTTTATGTGAAGGAACGAAGTGATATAAAAGAAGCAGCATGACACCCTTGACCCGAAAGTATAAAATAGTTCTCAGGATTACCAGTTGTCATGTTTATAAGGGAAGAATAGTAACTAACAAATAAATGGAGTGATGAGTGAAGAAGGAAACAATTTCCAGGTTTCCAATATTCGAATATATTAAATTTCCACAACTACGAATATTTGAAATTAAACTAACTTATGAAACCCCGGTAACACAAAACGCAAGACAGCAATTAAATAAGGCGAAATGCGTGAAAAATCTAATAAAATCATATTTTGTTCTCAAACGTGCCAATAAAAACTTCAACTTCCGTAAATATATAAATTTTTAAACTTTCGCTCTCCTAAGCATTCCCAACAGTGAAAGAAAGAAAGTTTCCTTGCAACAGGTCTAATAACGTATCAGAAGAAGAAAAGAAAATTGTTCGTGTCTAAAATACGAAAATAGAATCGTTACACTAACTCCCGTGTACTCCTCATGTGCGTGACACAACAAAGGTTTAATATTAGCGAACAGAAGTGAATGTGGAAATCTTTTGCTACATAACCAAGACGATATAATGAACAATTGAAGCAAACACAGCAACAGGATTTTTATGATGCTATGGATCACGCAATGTATGTATTTCAAAAGGCTATATTTGTATCGTAGCTTTGTAACTCCATGACGCACGAAAACGAGACTGAATATATCAATGTTATTTATACCAAGATTCTGACTCTAGGAATCACCGAATACGATTTCGGAACAAAAATTGAATGTAAAAACAATAAACAATCCCATGATACCACTTTTTTAATCGATTCATAAATTTAATATTACACCTCGTAAATTTTTCCTTCAATAACATTGTAGCTAAAACAACACGCTCCACTACCTCTTATATAAGCTGATATTTTTCTATTCTTTATAAATTCAGTAAAAAAATAAAGTATCAAAATGTAATAATATACTTTAGTTAAAGCATAACAATACGAATTTACAATTGGGAAGAATGATGTATGATAATTCCTTTATAACACGTGCTTGGGGTTCAGCACGAGCAGTAATTTACAGTGTGAATTACACTGAAGCAATGCGAATATAATTATGCACCAGTAACCAGGCATTAACCAACCTTATTCACAGCTTACGTAGGGTACAAACTTCAGTATGTTAATGCAATAATGGCAGTTATACAATCAACAGATTGCAAGAAATAGATGTATTCGTGCACTACACAATTGCGGAAATCGTGACTGATACGACCAAGAATAGCTCGTTATTAGCGAACAAAAGTAAGAATGTATCCTCGTCGTGCATGCAGACAGAAAAGAATAATTGTAGAAATAAGAATATTAGTTCAAAGAAACTTTCAGTTGTAGAAATAAAAGGGGCTCGATGAAAATTTTGACAGCACACGAGCAGAAGGACAAGGTTACACCTTCCAACTCGTTCTTCGCTTATATTTAGAATTTCATGAAATAGATTTCTCTAACTGTATTATATTCTATCCTAATTAATTCTGTATGCTACAGAATGATTCAAGGTATGCATGTTTGTTCGGTATGAAATTATCTTCGAAGTAAACAAATTAGCTAGTAAAAAGATTGCGCACGCAAAACGATCAAGAAACCATTTATACTCATATTCACATTGCTCCTCCGCGGTCGCAACGATTTCCTTACCAAGAAAACAAGGGGCTTTGGAGCCATCAAAAGTGAACTGTGATCCAGTTTCCTTCTACCCGGATGTAAAAGAGTAATCAAATTCCTGATAAACGTTACTCCACTCCTCCGAAAGCGATGTTACGAGGATGCGTTCGCCTTACGATGTTATTTTTACCTCAGTTTTCCTCTCCTTTATGCGTTCGTTGAGTGTCAACAAACGGCGGATGTGCGAGCCATCTTCACCATTTTGACGACCGCGACAGCGCAACAAATGCGAAGCGTCCTTCGTACACGCGTCCAGGCGCACAAGGCGGGGACACGGATCGAAGATTCCTTACTCATCACGCGTGTCTCCTTATTGTATTTCGTCCAAATCCGTTAACAGAACGCAAGAACTTCGTTGGGATAAATTATTCACGTGCTAATGACAAAGTGTCTATGACATCACACCGTATGACGTGCAAGAATAAACAATGACAAAGGAATTGAAAATAACAGTGCATGTAAGTTCTAGAAGAAGAAAGCGAATTTACAGAACAAATGAACTATAATCTTTTCCGGCGTCTGAAATTCAGATCCAGAATATTAATGAAGTAATACTAATATACTTAGAAATAAAATGAAGTAATACTAATATACTTAGAAATAAAACGTGAAACTTGAACTGGGATGAAATGAGGAATGAAACAAAATTTTGGTAAAAAATACCTATATTTTATAGGAAAAAATTTTCGAGATCACTGGGACAACATATTCACATATTCTCTCCTCGGTGAGACTCGAACTAGGGATCTACTGAACATGAAGTCATCGCGCCTATCTCGCATCTCCCAAGGAAAAATTTTGTATCTAGAATAAGTTACAATGCAAATATGCTAATCGTTATTCAACGTCAAATTCTAAAATGTGACAATATTTTCTTAAAGTGTAGGCAATGGCGGATCTCGACCGTAATCAGTGGGTGGGGGATATCCGGAGAACATTTTTGTTTAAAAATTATGGTTTTACAATACAAATATTAATATTACCTTCAAATGAAATGCAAGGAATAAATAATTAACAATCTAGTATTATTAATAGCACTAACTATTATTTATTAATGTCATTAATCTGTCATTATCAAAGTCTTTAACCTGTCATTATCAATTTCATTAATATGTTATTATTAATTTCATTAATCTGGTATTATTAATTTCACTAATCTGGCATTATTATTAAAAATAACAATTATATTATTAATAACTAACAATTATAATTAATAATTATTAATCTGGTAACACTTTTAAAAACTATGCCACTTATCAACTTCAATTTTATCTGTTGAGAGCTCAGGTCCAATAGGAAGGGTCTATAGCTCCCTTAGCCCCCCGCCCTCAAATAGATTCACCACTGAGTGAAGGGTTGAAATCAGCAATAAATTGCATTATGATTGCAATAAACCTAGGCGAACTCTAGTGATGTACTCGAATGGACTAACATAAAAATTAAACTGGAATATTAGATTTTATAGCGGTTCGCATACACTTCTCTTAAATCTTCCTCAGAGATACTCAGAATGGTAAATCTTGCTTCATAATTCCTCTCAGTAATATGCATTGCCGAACGTTTTTTGGGCCAATATCACGAGTGTAACCGTATTAATGAGTGTAAACTGTTATCCAAACTATGAAACAACTTAAAAAATTTAAAATCAGAGCCTTCAAATTTAAAATCTGAGAGAAAGTTCAGAATGAGGTGGTCGTAATGTAAGGGAAATACATCCGACTAGATAAGTGCAAGCAACTCTCTCGTAAACATCAAACCGAAAAGTCGGGTCTTGATCAGATTTCGAAGAAATAAAACAGAAAACATCCGTACTAATAGTTTATTTGTAGATAACACATGCAAAAAGAAATTGGAGAGGATCTATCAATTCCGAACGTTATATCAGTTTTGACGATCGCCAAGGAAGACCAGTGTTCAAACGTACCGAAGGAAAATTGGGAAACAACTGATAAAACCTGTCAACAGAATAATCGAACTATACAAAGTTTGTGATCAACTTTTACACGAAAATCGTTAAAGGGGTCAAAGACGATCCTTAAAATACATTTATGAAGCAGTATTCACATCATTGCTTAGTAGCTTCTGGATTTGTTCGAAATATTAGTACACTCTTAACGTTTATTGAACCCCATACGAAGGTTAGTCATTTATGGGCAAGGGACACAAATTAAAAATCACAACTAGTCGAAGCGAACCTGCGTTTCTCCAGTCTGAAACAAATAGTAACTGACGCACCACTATTAGTAATGAATAATGTCTGACTGAATCGGTATCAATAAAAATGAACTCCATTTAGTCATAAGAAAAGAGTCGAAGGCAATTTAATTATCCGATTAAGCATCCATCGTTAAACAATTAGCCGGAGTAGCAGGAACCGAGGTGTCAGAACCTGACACGAAAAATACTACGGTCACGGATAGAGTAAAAGTGCCGTGAGACTTCCACGTGATATTCCACAGGTCAAGGCCAAAAGAGCCGGAGAATCGCGTCCGCAAGCAAGGACGAGTGAAGCGGCGCGTTGTGGCACGACGACGGTGAAGAGGGAAGCTACAGCCTCGTTTCCCAGCACAGGTTGAAGAGAGCGAGCGAGAGAGAGAGAGAGAGAGAGAGAGAGAGAGAGAGAGGAGCGGCGAGCGCGGGTGGCTCGTTAGTTCAACGCAAAGGCCGCTACACACACGCGCGCGCGGTTTACTGGCGGAATGTGTTGGCGCCAGCAGCGTGAAATATTTGCACTCCCTAGAGGTTGTCATTTCAGTCCTTTATATATTTGCATACTGATTAATATTTGCCAAATATATTTCTACGCAAAAAGGTAAGCCAACTTGTAACTATTATTATTATTTATTCTGCAAACATGGTACAAAACTATCATATTTCGATAGTTAAACGTGAACTGATATAGTTACAATTCGTTTTACAGCATTCCTCCTACCACGATTCAAAACAATAATTAAATGGTACTTTTATTTTTAAAACACACAGCATTGATTACCGTAAAGGCTTTATTTATTTATTTATTTTTCGATATAAATACATATTTTTACCAAACAAAATAATTCATTTTCAATTACACAAGTAAATTCGAAGCATTTTATAATTATTAACTCCTAATGGATACTATGTTGCTCGGGCAACAAACATCTTCACATTCTTATGCCGGCATGTGTGCATCTGCACAATGAAGATAAGATGCATACACCGTTGATTGCATGTATACCTATTTGCAGGTAACTTCCGTCCTATTTTGATTTTTAAGTAAACTTGTATGTTTTCGAGTTGATTTTACCTCGTATATATTATTTTAGTATTTACCAAAGTACATAATTTAATTGGTACTGTAGCAAAACAGGATCAATAAATAAAAATATTCCTCCAGAACGATATATTGAAACGCAAACGGGATATAGAGAAAATAATGTTTTACAGAATAACATCCAATGGAAATGAAATTGTTAACTACGCAAATAACTTGATAAATACAGCCCTTTGACGAATAGCTTCTTCAACTATTATGAAAGAAAATTTATCTTTGTCGAATCCCTAAATCCCTAGTGGTGCGATAGAATCGTCCTAACAACGGCTAAATAGTACTATTCAGTAGTCGTTCTAGTGTGGAATAACACAAAACTCAGACAAATCAATATAAGATTGACAACAGAATCAATAAAACAAAACGAAACCGTATAAAAGAACCAAAACCATACGTCTATTCATTCATGATCAGATTCATTCATGTCGTCCTGATGACGACAACCAGACTTCATGTGCTGAACCATGGCTTCCCTAGAATTACCAGGCTGGAACATGCGTTATGTGGTAACGTACCGTTGGCCGGCTTGGTTAAATGCGTTAACTTTATTTCAGCAAGTGAGTTGCTTACGGATTGTAAAGTGCGTTATTGAGATCATATTCATTTCCTTGTATAACACGAATCTGAACTTAACGTAACAATTTATTAATTAACTATATATCTCACAATACAAGTATTTGTATTATTAATAAACGTAGTTAAGACGCATTCCAACTTGATTTTATTGTATCCTTGATTTTATTGCTCCCCCGGGGTAAGTATTAAATATCTTTCATTAAAAATAATTGTATTGCAAATTTTAAGTGAATGAATGTGTTGGCTAAGATACTTCTGCGGCCGGCCTACGAGACCAGAGTTGCCAAGCGTTATAGTCCAACCCGGTAATTATAGAAGGCCATGGCTAAACCTATATTTAAGCTGGTGTTTTTGAAAATTATACAAGCATAAAAATTCTCCTGCAGAAGTATGAAACTCAGATTTCCAAATTATACCGAAGCACTATCACAAGAATACTCGTTCCGCAGATAGAAACCTGCGATGCTGACTTTTAATATCCTCTCCTTGACAACGAAGTTTACGTGAATAGTCATTATGGTTTCTTAGTATACCGCGTTCAGAAGCAAACATAATGAACAACTAAATAATAAACGCCCAATATTGCAACGTAAGAATGGCATGTACAAGAGGGAAATATCGAACAATGGTAAACTGTAAACAATGATCACTGCACAGGACAATTAGTTATAACGAAGGAACATATAAACAGTAAACATGGTCAGATGATTACGCAGGAGTGTTTAGAAATAACAAAAGTTAGCATTGCCCTTGCTGTTCTTACACTTGTATTTTTGTTCCATAAGCGTGGTTCATGATTCCGTTCACTCTAACTCTATACGGAGTTACGATTGGCATTGTAGGGGCTGAGAGTTGTTTTTTTTATGAAATGTTCGGTGAAGGAGAGTTTTATGTTAAAAGGGATGTCTGTACTATAGCTGTAGCTTCAAACTGCTGATCAGTTGGCAGCACCGTTTCCGCACCAACAGCGAGACACGAAAGGCCTCAAGGAATAGAATGTGTAACATTCATTGCATTTATTAGAATCAGACTCACCATACATAGTTAAACAACAAAAGAACACATCAAGTCTGTGAAAAAGTACAATACAATTAAAAATAACAAATTTTCAACAAATTCAGGAACTCAGGTGAGACAGCTAAATAGTGCCCAGAGTTTTATAATTTTCGGTCAAATAAAACAAGTTCAAAATCAGATATTCTCAAGCGAAGCCTTATTGATAAAAAAGCATTCATTTCCCGAACTAAGTAGTAGTACAGGAATTATATGAAATATTGTTTTTAATACATACGATAGTAAATACATGGCGAATGAGCGATGCGGTCGAGGAGAACAAAGCAAAGCTTAGAAAGTGCGATAAAAAAACCAACATCTCTCCTTCAATTCCCAATTCCCTCGCCCAAGTCACAGTTAGATGGAAGAGTAGGTCTCATAACCTGAATCTCGATATGAAGTAAAGCAAAGACATAATAAATTTAAACAAATTTAATGTCAAAAAAGCTGTTACAAACTGTGTATGACCATGCGGAGAACAATATGATTTCTTGTACGAAACTAATCAAAAATTCAGTGAAGAAGTGGAATTCAATTTCTACGAAGCTGGGCATGATCTAAAATTCATATATTTTTTATTGCTTTCCCTGATTATTTATTTACTAGAATCATTCAATTTCATACCTATAAGTTGTTACATGTGCATTTATGTTACGTTTTTAGAGGAGGGGGGACAATTTACTTAAAATGAGTTCAACAATTTCTGATAAGACATGTTGGAGTTGATGTTCCTTCAGTTGCTTCAAACTCCTTGTTGCCAACTAAAAATAGAGCCAAGATATTGAGAAAAAACGTTTCTTTGCAGTAGTGGCTCAGGGGTGATTGGATGAACTTTTGCGTCAAATTTTAGCTGAAAAATTTACTGCAAATTTGTGTAGAGATTTTTTTTCATCTTATTCTTTCTCAGTGCACCCGTTTCATTTTCATTAAATAATATTAAAATTGGCATATTTAGTCTAAAAACGCACTTTTCCCTCAATTTTATGTAAATTTTCGTCTCGCGTAGGGAAATGATAAAAATAAAGTACTATACAACAACACACTACTTCGCTTCACAGAAAATCATGTCAAATAAGTTTCGATCGTTGCAATGTTTTCAACTGGACATTAGGAAGTTACGACATAACTCATAAGTATTTTTACTGATCTAGTACAATGTCGTATCCTGCATTATAAGTAATTAGTAGTTCGTTGTTGAGGATAGATCATAAGTAAAGCAAGATTTTACACTTCCTGTATTGTTGTTGGTGGTGTGAGATGTTGATATGAGGTTAAATGGCCAGTATGGTGTTCTGCGTGTATGTAATGGAGAGTATTTGAGTGTGGAATTGAAATTATAAGATTCCGAAACGTAGGCAGTGTAAAATAATGTTTCATTTATGACCTCCTCTAATAACTGCGTCAATCACCATGAATGTTTGGTCTGTACTGTAAATATTTAAGAAAAATAAAAATCCACGATTAATGTATACAGCCAATTACCGGATCCACTAAACTAATTTCATTATAAGAATCTCGACTCCGATATTTATTTGTACTTGCGTCAGGTGAAATCAATTCGCAACATTTTTTTGAAATGGAACTCCAGACAAAGGAGCAGTAATAAATGAAGAGAAAAGAAAACGTCGACATTTGAAACAATTATTCGTATCTATAGCATGTCAAGGACCAACTCATTAGATTTTAATTAGGCAGAACCAGGAAAACATCGCTTTGTGACATCGTTCATTTTATTTTTATCGAGACACATTAAAAGATCAATACAACGTGGCGTTTAAAACATACATAATATTATCACTGTACTGTTGCATTTTACCCGGCAAATTAGAACGAACTTCATCTCCTTCCCTATATTTTTTTAATTCTAAAACGTAAATTTACCGCTACTAACAACTAAATCATCTAATTACTTATTTCAATTCTCTCCCACACTTACCTGAAATTATAATCTAGTAGTATTTTCTTCTGTAGTTTGTCCACGAGAATTTTGTTTATCTCCAGTCAGTTCACTATAATGAAGTTATTAAAACTGTAAGGGAGAAGCAATGAGGTTTTATGTATATATAAAAACATAACTGCTTAAAACGTGTTTTAGCTGAGGAGAAAATTGAGTAAAAATTACGTTAGGCATTTTTCTCGTAGTACGTGATTTAAGTGGTTAAGTAACAAGCAGGTTTCATAAAAAAGATCTTTTGAATATAACAAGGATGGATAAGATTTTGACGCTCATTTCATACTTTCTTATTTGAAGATTTTTTTTCGCAGTCACCACCAATTTTCTCTTTCACTCAAATCCGATTTCATTACGAGAAGAGGCAACTGTGTAATCTTGTAATGAAGTATTACTGGACTACGAGAGAACGAAACAGTTATTATCCTCCCAACTCCGCGACAAAACACTTCGCAAGCCAATATTAGAGAGAGAGGAGGGGAGACGTATAATTGGAAGAGAGCACGTCTTTCAACCAAGGCTTTCTGAAGCACACAAACTTCTCTTCCTTCCTAACTCAGGCGGTTCCCCAATTGGGAATCGCGGACCCCATAGGGGTTCTCTTAACTCGCAATCCTTGGGGTTCGCTAATATTTTTCTGTAAAAGTGGTTTTCAAGGTTGGGCGTATTGTTTTTTCAAATTAATTCTGACATATACAATGCTTATTAAACAATTAAATTAAGAATAATACAATAATTGGAATTGTGTCACAATCATTAACATTTTATAAATTCTAACTATGTTTCGTAACGTTACACGAGCTCAGGGTAGTGTATGGCCAATAGAGTAGCGATAGGCTGCCATATAATTTGAGACGTAAAGAGGGTCCTCTAAGAAACTAAATTTTACACGAATTATAGTAATACATGATTCCAACCATACATTTCTTATAATCAGCATCTTACATTACAAGCTAAATTATAATTCACTGCAAATTAAGAGGACGATTAATATCTTTTAACTTTGAAAACATAGGAACCGTCCACAAATTAAACAAAGCAAAAATTATCATTTTTAATACACACTTCCCTCCATAACTCACCTGTAACGATACCTCTTACCCCCTAATAATTATGTTCCGTTAGCCCTACCTCCCCCTCCATTAAAAAAAGTTTTCATTGCTTTTTGGTAAATGTGGGGACAAATTTGGATACACTGAATTCATTGTGTCTCATGGCTGTGTCCTCTCATTGAGCGGTTGAGCACATGAATTTGAGCAGTGAGCACATGAATTGAGCGGTTGAGCAGTGACAAACTTTAAATTTATAAAACCTATAAAACATACCCTATAAAGCTTAGCGTTACGCAACACCATGGCTAACTCTCCCTCATAACTCTCCCATGGCTAACTCACCCCATCGCTACGTTGTGTAATGGTATCAAATATCATCTCTCCTCCGCGATCGTTCATAATTTATGGACGGCCCCATGAAGAACAAGAAATTACACGCTACATAATGCTTCGAATTCGTCAGACTGATATCCCAACGGAAAAATGCATTGAAATAAAAAAAATTAAGATATGGATTCAAACAATAAAATATTTGTATGCAAAAATAAAATTATAATCTAGTGTGCCCAAAAACAGTTTAACCACCCCCACCCTTCGGGAACTCCCCCAAATTCGAGTGTAAAGGGTTAAATAACGTTTCTTTCGCGATTTTTGGGTTTTCATTTGATTTTAATTATAATATATAATATAATATTTAATTACAAAACTTAAATATAAAGGAATTAATACAACTATAAAAAAATCAATCTATAAAAATCTATGTACAGATTCGGTCACGTGAATTGGCTATTCTCTAAGTTTGTGTGCGTGTGTGAATGTATATTATATGTGTATATGAGTACATAAGAGTGTAAAATTCTATATTTAAAACGAAAATGATTCTCGTATGATACTATTATAAATACTTTCTTCGCCCTCTAGCGGCAAAAATTCGCATAATTATTTTACCAAAAAAACTTAATTTTGTCAAAATTTTTCATAATGCATTAATATGCATAAATTTTAGTTTAAAATCAACAGAAAGCCCAAAAATCACCAAAAAACCGTTATTGGACCCTAACCCGATATAGGGGGGGGAGGTTCTCGAGGGGTGGGGGTTGGTAAACTTATTTTGCAATACTTTTTGCATCCAAATGAAGTGATTCCAGCAATAAAATATGGCTGGCGGATGCAAGGGCAACCATGGACGGAGTGTCCCACGTCCTCCATCCACACACGCATTCACCCAAGGTGGGCCGACATCGATCGCAAACCTCCCTCTCGAAAGCGCGCGCGTGGATTCGACGCCAGTGGCAGCAAAGACGTGACACACGAGGGGGTACAGTTGACCATCGTTTGGTATTCAAAGGGCAATGTGAAAAAAAAATCATTGGGAGACATAGACGTCAATATCACCAATCCCGATCTTTCAGTTATTGCAAAGCTGAACTATGCATTCTCATAAATTCTAATATTGTACAATTTTGTACAGCCAGAAAAATGTGTACCCCATCATAAAATAAAGTAGTTGACAGTTCAAGTTTGAGGATTGGGGGTAATTTGTCACCAACCTCCACCTTCACGACAGAGAGAAGAAGAAACATGGAATTTTCTACTCATCATTTTTTTCGAAAATGTTCTGAAATAAACAAATATATCACCAGCCCTTCCGCGCAAATTGAAAAAATAGTTTTAGAAATCCCCTTCTAAAAATTAGTAATATTATTTCCCTATTCACTTAAAATTAACACTTTCATCTTTTTCTAAACGACCCCAGGTATTCCTATCCTAAAATGGCACGGACCAACCATAGACCTTCGTGTCATCGCCTTGACATTGCAACTCCGGCTTGCCCACTCACTCCTGCGTTGACGTAATCTCCACACCGAACACGTTCCGTTCTTTACGCAGCACAGCGCTTCCGCGCGTTACATTTGCATATGCGATGCTTATTTCGCGGGTTAAAGATAACAAGTACCAGGGAAAACAGATTTACGAGAGGTAATGACGAGGAGACTTCGCTCTTTTGACAAGATATCTCCAGTCAGGACTTATTAGAATATGAAACATTATTACATATAGTGTATAACGCAAAACATTATTAATAAATCAAATAATTTTTAATTTCATTAACATTAATAAAATAATTATCAAGATAAAGAATACTTCATATTTCTTGCATTATCTCAGGGCAATACTTTCCAAATGATTTAGATCCGTGGAGCCTCTTCATGCCTAATTTACAAATTTCTTAGAGTCAATAAACGTTTAAAGATAACACGACAATGCGAATAAATGAAAGAAAATTTCTTCTCTGTACGAAATTTTTGACTGTTGAATTATCATTTTTACTGCAACTAATTTGGACATTATCCTTCGTCCAGACCTGTTTTGATATTTTCAACGGGTATACAGCACGTTCTACTCCAACGTCCGTCTTCAGGCATCCGACAGGACCGGTACTCGAACCAGAATTCGCACTGATTCTCAAGGTGCGGAGGTTACTACTGGGCCACAATAGCTAAATAAGTTGCAGTAAAGAAAAATAATAGAAGAAAGATTGTATAAAGACAAAAAACAATACGTAATACATATTATAAGGAACATAAAAACATGGCAACATAATTTCCTTCTGAATAATATATATTTATCACACATCTAAAAGAAACATGTAGTACAAATGACAGGGTGGTAATACAAATTTATAAAATACACATGAAGAAAGAATAAAATGAACTTCCTCATGTATGCAATTCAAATGTTTTACCTATCCCACCAAAACTTAACCTCCCCGCCCAGAACTCGTTCGTTTGAAAATGGAAAATACAACAGAGGCTGTTAGCTCCGCAGCTGGGAGCAGTCAACAAAAGCGGCGAGTTCGGGAAATGGCTCCTATCACCTACATCGCGAAGGCGAGTCTTCATCGTGAAGAGAGCACTTTATGGGTGCTCCTTGCGAAAAGTAAAAAATAGAGTTACGTATACAGAGGAAGAGATTCGCTCCTTCAGACGATCGGCCATGACACGTGGTAGGGTGAGGCGGCAGAGACGTTGAAAGCAATTTGTCGAGATAACGACTCACGAACATCGCTACGAAATCACTACTTTTGGAGGAAAATGCAGAAATAATTCACGTACGTTCATCTAAAATGATGGAAAATTTACACGCTGATTCGAGAGGAAAATTAAATTTACGAAAGAAAAATGGTCAAATTAAATGTTCAAGGCAGTACTATTGATAAGGGAAATAATGACAATTTGTACTTCTTTCAATAAAGCAAAAGATCAAATAACCTGCTATTGAAGACATGAAGCGAGCGTGTTTATGACAATGCCCTTTCACCCGATCGATTGATCCACCAAGGAACATACTAATTAGATCAATTGTTCCTGGGATGACCCACAGAACATCGAAAGAATGAAACCATAAGGAAGTGGAACTATGTCCGGGATGAAGTAAATAAGACAACTACATTCAAATCATTTTCTTTCAGAGCACAGTTTCAGGATAAAAAGTCGACATAAAAAATTGATTCCATTTCTTCGAGGATTAGTAAATATGAACAATTCACAACGAAAACCCGCCCTTTTTGAAACGGAAGGCAAAATAGAAACTCATGTCATGTTCCTGCAAATGAGTATACATTTTTAACATAATACAAGCTTCAAAAAGTTTCTTTAAACAAGTGCATCTAAATGATTTTGTCGTGAATACGAATAACTCATAACAAATATACTAACTCTTACACGAAATCTCTGGCATCTTAGCTATATTTTTGATTCTGAACCTTAAGCATCATGTGAGAAGAAAAAAATAGTTACGCAACAGCCAATTACACAATAATGAAAGTAAATAATTAGGATGTAATTTGTACGAGAGTTGGAGAGAATCAGTAATTTTATACATTAAAATAAAAGATAAAAATTCTCACGTGATTGTATGAAATGAGTTGTGAGAAACTTCCCTGTAACGAGAAAACGTATTATATACAAAAAATACATAGTTTTCCAAGCATATTTAATAACACTTTTGAACGAAGTCATCCATAACATTAATTTATTTTCCCCGCTCTTCCAATACGTTCTCGCTAGCTTAATTAACGAAACAAAAGTATTCAAAAGAAAAAAGTTGGAAAACACGGATGAAAACGTATCTATGAATAAACCGTTGGAATCATTGGAGCTGGTCAGTGTAGTGTATATGCCATGTTTCATCAACGTATAGACGAGTCAAAACGTACGTGAGATTGTATTTATCATCGCCCAAACTCTTCTGGGCAGTAATTCTCAACGTTCAAAATAAAATTAATTCGTAGTTTTGTCACACAGAAAACCATCACCTGTCATCTGTCGGTTTCTTAAAAAGCAAGAAGTAGTCTTACACATATTCTTCAATATTTTTAAACTATCTCATATTATCGTAATAACCCAAACATCACATCTCGAGATAAAGATTAATTAAGAAGTTAATGACAATGAAAATGTGATACAACGAGGAAGCGCTTTATAATAAACCAATGTAATGTTGCACTGATAATACTGAAGGACCCATCGATACTTTCGTAAAGTGGAATTAATACTTTCCAAATAAACACTAATTATTTAGTAGACTATGATTTCTTTCTAGTTTTCAATTGAAGTAATGACTAAAAATGTCATTTTAATATTGTAGAAGTAAGGAATGTCGAATCCGTTCAGTCTGAAAATCTACCCATACATCAGTAGCTCATACTGAACGAGAGAACAAAAATCTCCCATTTCAAAATAGAACATACTATTGCGTTGTTAAGCAATGGATATTTCATTAATTTTCTGAAATAGTTCAAATGTAATCACAAATGAAATATTAAAAACGTATTTTTTTTTCAAAATAAGCTTTCATTTAAAAAGTAGTTCTAAAAAGTAAAGAAATAATTTTCAGTAAAATTGAAAATCAAAAAGTTGTAACTAAAAATCGTCCCTTTCGTGGTCACTTATCATAACTGAAGGTACATAAACCTAGATAATTTTAAAATATAAATTTTTAACAAAATCAGAAATTTTAAAGTAGTATTAGATTTAATGAAAGTTCACGTGGAATCGATTCCAAAAATGACAAGTCGCTATGTTATATCGAAAAGGTTTTATTGAGACTTTAAACCTTCATGAATGTGTTTTTGAATTTTGAATGCTAAACAGGAATCTATGGCAAATTCGATATGAGTTTATTTCTCAATAACAGACGGGAGGATTTATTTTATCGACGAATTTAAAAAAATTGAGAAAAAAGCGAGATACAAGAATGGGATAATTTTTGTAAAATTTGATGAGATGGAAGTCTTTATATGGATGTATGGAATTGATTTTTTTTAACCTGCAACTCCTAAGATTATGGAAGTGGTTTTTATTATTTAAACCTTTCTTAATAAGTTTTGCTGCGACGCCACGACGAGCGTTGCATTCAATTTTATGTTAAGTTACATGTCGCACAAAAACAAACAAACAAATATGGAAAACGAATGTATACAGAAGTATATAGTTTTGCCGACAAGTATTATTCAGTTCGAGACTATTAAATCACTGAACGATGTACTTATTTCAAATAAAATTAGTGTGTTCGTTTAAATGAGTAGCCCATGCACAGCTTTTGGTATCTACCTCAATTAGTATCTTGCTGGTCTCGAATCGGGAGCTATAAAAATCATAATACAAATTAAAAAGGTCTTATATCGTCTATCGTGTTTATACTATCTACATATCTAAGAAAACATATTACAACAAAAAAATTACAAACATTTTATTAATCAAAAAGAAATGCTCGTCATAGTAATGTTTATATTTACGAACTCAGTCCTATATTTTCTATACGAATGTCAACGAGCTCTTACCCGACGAGTCAGATCCATTACTTTGGTCTTCTTTCGTCACTGATTCTCGTGTTTCGGGTATTTCATATACACACAAAAACTTCTCTTCATAAGTCTTTCTCAACGATTTGAACACGTATCTACAAAATTCTAATAGCACTGACCAGGAAAGGTCAAGCATATAACCACACTAACATTAACAGCAGTTGGAATCGTGTCTAATGACCTCGTCTCTACATCATGCCGAGTCTCTTACAACATCGCAAACTGCATAGTTATGCGTCATGTACGTTTGTTTGTTCACACACACGCCTCGCTGTCGCTGTGTTCAAGATCACAGGACGCCTGCAGCGCCTATTCCACCGCCACACAGACCTTCATCGCAGGGTCGGTGACTAACACTCTGGCCGCCAACCATTGCAGTATGGTCACTGACAGCCATGCAGAGTCGAATTGTACACTATCAAAGAGACAAGCGCGGCAGAGTAACTCGATTGCATCCAAAAGAACAGACTACAGCGTCAAAACTTCGTATGATAAAAAGTTCTAAATTTTACCAGTGAGTTGAATTGGCACGACTGCCTTTGAATGAAGCAGCCGAAGCAATTTGGAATTCAAACATCAGCGCGTAACAGTCCCAAGACTGATAGTACTATTTTCAAGCCCACAACACAATAATTCATATGACCGTACATTTTGATATTCTTGAGGTGTATTGAGAGGAGAGAAAAAAAAAGACACTACAAAGGCATGTGAGATTACTGGTTGTCAGACATCAATAAATTTATGGCTTGAAAAGGCATGCGAGATGCTAGAGATGTTGTGGCTTCCTCACCAAAATGGGAAGAAAACAGTTTGATGTGCTTTAAATTCCGCAACAACAACAACAAAATGCGAAAACGAGTACATTGTGTAAACATTGTTCCAAAATTGAGTACAAAAACAAATTGAAATTAATGCTAAAATGATAATATAAACGAGACGAAATCACAGAAAATAAATCAGAATAATATATTATTAATGAATAAGAAATGTTGACCGTTATTACACCGGTGAGAAATTAAGCACGGTTGTTCCTTTATCCCGTCAGATAGTTGCTAACAGGGTTGAGAATAATATACCTGGGTCTCGGTTCTTTGCCTGTGGCGAGTAAGAAAGGAGGCGTCTTCGTACCACGCAATTCCCGCGTTTCGCGGAGCGGAATTATGCATGCGTCCGGCTAGAGGGACCGCTCCTTTCCCACACACGATATTCACTGCAGCGAAGAAAAGGGAGACGAGTGAACCGGAATTCCGACCGAGATGCTTCACAATTCACGAACGTATTAAATCATAATACCAATTAACACTTTTAACAGCGAGAAAGTATAGTATTTCTACAGAGGAACGAAATGGTCAACTAAAATGTTCTAACTTCCAGATTTCATCAGAATTTATGTCGAAAAAAGTTTAAATTCATATGAGACCGACGAAAAGCATTAGGAAAAGTTAAAATACTTGTTAAGGGAATTTCAATCATTAAATATAGACCTTTAAACTGCATATTTCCAAATCCTTACATCCAATACTTTCTTTTCAACGAAACTTAATGCCAAGTAGAAATGACAACATCAACGAACAGATCTAGTTTGGACAGCATATGTCAAGTCTTCAACATAGAAAGCAGGCACACAAAAATACTGTATACTCACATAAAACATCATGAAACTATCTGAATTAAAGAACTAGATCAAATATCATAAGACGGTTTAATATTTTTCAGCAGATGACTCAGTAATGTTTTCCCTTCTGCAGGCACTATTCTTGTTCTCAAATTATTACATGAAACCAATGTTATTTAGTATTTATAACCCTCTTTGGAACAAAACAAATATATCACTCCCGCATCGCTTCCTATGCGTCGGATGAAATACAGAAGATTATTTTCCATACCAATCCTGTGGTCAAACGATTTTATGATATTCATTTGTGGAATAAGTATAGGGTAAATTATCACGACCTTACGGAAATCAATACCATTTGTGCAAATTATATTTCATTTGTCATAAACGTGTCAGACAACTTAGGATGAGCGAAAACAAAATTTAATTACAGGAAATTCCACGTCAAATCAACACAGTTTTAATAGACTTTTTTCATGGCCACCTCAGATTTTGATAAAATTTTGAAGGGAGGTAGCCAACATATAGATTAAGAAAAGTACCGTGTGTTATAAAATTTCAACCCGTTTGAAAGTTACAACAATGTTAATTATAAACAAAACGCCCCAAAACAGCTCTACACAAAACATTTGATTTGCTCTGGAAGCTCTCCTAATGGAGATAGAGCTGGTAGAGGTGTCATTTTACAGCGTAATTAATGATCTTTACAAAGATATGCATAAGGTCAAGGAGGAAAAAAATCAAACTTTTCCTTTCCATAATTATATGAGAATGTTGGCTACCTCCCTTCAAAATTTTATCAAAATCTGAGATGGTGAGGTTTAGATCCTGTTTGACTTGACATGGAATGACCCGGTAGAATCTCGATAGACCCACATTATACCGACACGTTTGGTAATGCACGTTGACAATGACTCTTCTTTCCCTTCGAAACTTGAGCGCATTCAGTTGTTTATAAGGCGGTGCGATGAGGTGCGGTGTAGTCCTTGCAGTTGTTCTTTCCATTGTGAAGTACTGATTGTGTGATGTGTTCACAATGGACCTTTAGTGGACTAAAAAATGTAAGCATAAAACTTATACTTAAGCTGAATTTCAGGTCATAATTCAGAGATATTCGCGGGGAGAATCGCTGGCAATGTTAAATAGTATTTACGGTATTGCACGACCGACAGTTTATGATTCTTTAAAAAGTAAAAAAAAGTTTGAAAAATTCATGAAATCTGTGGATAATGAACTAGGAAATACGAGAACACTAAGATCTGGAGAAATTCCAAAAGTAGAAAAAACACATCACGCTTGGTTTCACCGGCAACGGGAATGTACCTTTCTCTGAAGATATTTAGAGGAAAAGATAGACATTTTTAAAAAATTGAGAACACATAACTCATTTATATTGTGTTTAGCTGAGTTTACCCTCACCCAGTAGGCTTTTTAGAATTCTTTTAATGGTATCCTCGGTATCATAATAATAGCTAAGCCGTTAACTCTCTTGTCCCATATATGTTAAGTTTACTAATTTTATTAATATATTATACAACGGAATCCGAAAAATACAGAGAAAACTACTTAAATTTTTCATTGGAAGTGGACGTAAGAAAACTTCCACAAAGTACACACACACCATGATGTTGTCATGTACACAATAGTTTAGTACGAATAGATGGAAATAAAATTACCAACACGTCAATTACCACAATTATTAATCGAACAATAAATACGCGAAAAAAAATTTTTTTTTTAAATTTCAGTGAGGATTATTTGACTCATCGTTCTCGCTTTTTGTGGCTATTGGAACAGTGAATAGAAGATTCCTAAAACAAAGAAAACGCGAAAACAATACAGAGTATGTGATTATCAGAAGACAATGGGCAGTCGAGAAAACAATTTCATACCGAAGCGTGGGTACCAGGACAATGTGTGATGAGTCATAAGTGAGTTAGTTGGCAATCGAGAACATGTCACTACTCGGAGTAGTCACTGGGCGGAGATTTGAAACAAGTACGAGTACACTCATTTTTAAAACATTTAATTTTAAAGTAAGGAAAAAAGAAGCAAGACATGTTAACAGACATTCTTTATAGAAAGACTAATAAAAACCAATTTAAAATGATTTAAGAAAGGTAGGTGGACGAACGTTTCCGTCACCAATACCAAAAGCTGAAATATTAGCAAAATCTTGTCTCGAGCAAAAAAAAAAAAAAAACTTAAAAAAAAGAGTTTTCTAGAAGCTTACGTTATCTCAAGTCTACGAAGAAAAGAAACAACAAATCTCTAGATTTTACAAAAGATTTGATTCCGGACACAGGTCGGTCAATTAGACACCATAGCTGAGAACATAACTATGTTTATTTCATTTCTATCGATTTCTAATCCCCAGGTCATCCAGAAAAAAGAAAAAAAATATGTTAAATACCTACATGAGGTCACCGTGCTTCGCCGTATCACGCAATAAATCACAGCAGCATGTATAGGAACGACATACGATATATATCAACCCTTTTAATAATATAAAATATTTTGCATCATGTATGGCATTCCTACAGTAGTTCCTTGTCTTCCTAATCCTGAATGCCTCACAGGGTATATAAATTTACCGGTTCTGGTATATTTCCTACAGACAGGTTGTCAGTAATTGATGATGAAAAATATTTTTTCGTCATATATTTTCAGTTTTCATATCACCTAAGTACTGGACAATAACTTTGATTTCTATTCTTCACAGAAAGAGGATCATTTTGCACCAGTGGCGGATCTATGGGGGGTGGGGGTTAAGAGTTATATCCCCCTCCCCCAACTCTCGACAGCTAAAATAGAAATTGCGGAAAGACAATCTGTAAAGGCACTAAATTTTTTGCGCACTTAATTTACATATTATAGACAAACATAATAGAAATTTGCATTATAATTTCTGCGTAGTGCATGCACTGCTTAAAACGACTCGTAAATATGCATGTTCCATGCACCCTGAACTCTGCAATACTTGTATAAGCAATACAGCGTCACCGCATTACGCACAGCACCACACACGGCTAGCCTGCAATGTTATTAATGCTTTAAGGAAGTAGTAGACGACGTCTTTCTTTACGAACATTTACATGCTTCACAGAGGATGAGACGGTCTTGAGACGTTCGAAATGTCTTTTCTACATGCTTCATGTCATCTATTGACGGCAAGCGGATTTCCATTCATTTACGAGATGCCGTTTTTCCTTCTATACAAGGTCTGTCCGATATGGCAAATATATTTTTTAGACAAATCTTTGCAAGAAAAAGGTACAAACTTAAAACTCTTGAAAATAGTTCCCTTGGGCATCTTCACACTTTTTCCTGCGACTCTGCCATGTACGGTTTGCGTCCTGGAAGGTGTGTTCGGGAAACCTCGTCAAGGGCCTTCATGGCGGTTTGGATCTTTTCTATCGGCCCAAATAGTTGAATTTTTTTTCAGACGCTTTTGATCCTGGGGAACAAAAAAATGTCAGCCGAGGCAAGGTCCGGACTGTACGAGGGTTACAGCAGTGTTGCAAATTTATTCTTGGCCAGGAACACCCGAACGCACAGAGCAGTGTGACTGGAAGCGTTATATTTGTGGAGCGTCCAGATGGCGGCGATCTCCCTTCTCGTGCAGATGACCATTTTCTCAATCTCTCCAGTACATCAGCGTAGTTTTCTGAAGGTTTCAAGTTTCCACCATCAGGACACTCAATCGACATACTGTGTTCAACAAATTTCACACAAGGGCCACTTTTGGTTGACGAAGGACGTCCAGAGCGGGGTTCATCGGTTTCCTCTTCCCGGCCGTTCTTAAACATCTTCAACCACCTCGAAACTCGAGAACATCAAAGAGGAGCGTCCCTGTAAGCTTCCTTAATCATTGCGCAGGTGTCGGCAAGGTTTTTTACACAAAATTTGATTGCGTACCGTTGTTCCGGAGTACACTAAAATAATGATCCGGACGCTCCCCGAGTTCGAATCATACTGACGTCGTCAACGTAGGATAGTAGAAGCTTCCCCCCATCTAACCCAACCAATTTAAACGCGCTACGACCAGTAGAAGCGCAGGAAAAAAACATTTGCCTTACTTACCGGACAGACCTTGTACGTTGTGCAGTCTGTATGTACGTCGTAATCTGTTTGCAATCTCACGACTAGTCTTTGTTTATTGGTACTCTGCTTTAAGTAGATCTCAAGACAGTTGTTTTAAAGAATATATCTTAAACAAAACTCTTGTTGGGAATTCCATAACGTTCATATTGGTCGTTTGTGCATTATGTCTGCAATACAAACATATTTTATACAAATGTGATTGTATCTTCATGAAATTCTAATTTGGTCACGAAATCCTTATTCTTTAATATGTATATGCCATTTTAAACCAATGAATAAATTTGGCCACTATTGAATGAATAGTTAATTATCTATTTAATGAGTTGATGTATTTTAATTAAAAATTTCATAAACATTTATAAAATATATCAACTGGTAAAATTTTACAAACATTATCCGTACTGTAAAAGCAATTTTCAAACAGAAATGATTTCATGCCCCACAGATCTCTTACGGTTAGCCCCCTCCCTTGATTACGGTCAAGCTCCGTCACTATTAGTTTCAATTATATTAACAATCCGGACTCTTATCTCTTTAAATAATTAGCAGTACCCGCCAATTTGCTTGCGTAAACGATTTCTGTACATTATCGCTGCGCAACTCACAAAAATTATTTGAAAAATAAATCTATTTCAAATTTCAAAATAATCTTTTGACACATATGGAACATTCCTGACGATAACGAGGGACCAATTTCGAAAAATCGCAGCGAAGTACACTACCTTCAAAACGAACATACAAAATTTCGGTATCTTCGCTTCGTGTCTGACAACAAAAATGCTTGAAAACAAAATTTAAAAATTTAATGCGAATTTTTAAAAATGTTCAGAAGTCCAGAGGTATCAATCCTGAAGAATATTTTATAGAATTTCGAATAAAACCTTGGTGGTGCACTGAGGTTCGCCTCTGAGAATGCTTGTGTTGAATTTAGAAGATCTTAGACATTTACGTAATCTTTCTGCGCTACTTTTTCTAAAAAATATCTAAATCGAATTTTGTGGTGCACTGGAATCCTCTCTGAAGTACACGTGGGCCGAATTTCGAAGCTGTTGGTCTATTCGTCTTTACGCTATGCGGTGAACAAACAGACAAGGAAACTCTTTCTTTTACATTCATAGCATCAATATCTCTTAAACGGTCTAATAAAATACATCCTTTTCATAATACTACCATTTTTATTACAGTTTTTGTTTGAAAGAGATGATGTATATGAAACACTTCAGGAATTACAAAAGTCTTCAGAAAATAATGATTGATTCATTGGTGAGTAGACAAAATCTTCCTGCAATTCATATCCAGAACCGTAATTGGAGGAGATATGAATCAATGTAGTTTGCAGAAAATTTTATCTTGTTCGTGAGCTGGAAAGGTGCTCGATATCTTTAAACTCAGGAATAATTTCTCCGCGTGCTCCATCATGTGGAAGTTTGAGCCCTAGATTTAAACATGTCTTTGAAAACAGAGATGAAGTTAACTAGTAAAACTAGTTGCCTAATATTGAATGTAAGCGTGATATTGAAGGATGCAAAGAAATTGATCCAGTTTATTCAAATGTGCGTGAATATTTCACGCAGCATCGAACTAAAACACACAGCATTCGTATCATTATTTAGGCATGTAATTCGAAAAATTATTTAGGATGTGCATCATTAACCTTTCTCATCACATATTAAACTTCAACATTTTTTTTCATAAAAAATAATTTTTGAAAGGAAAATGAACGAGACAACCTAAATCAATGAATTCAATATGTATTACTCAACTGCTCAACGGATTACATTGATCAGAAACAGCAGAATTCCGTACCATTTAAACTTGATGGAATAAAACAAGTTTTCGTAGAAATAACACAATAGTGTGATGCGAGTGCTATTCACTCATGCATGATAGATTGCGTTCTAGTACCAGGGACTCTTTAGCAAAGTTTTGTGTCAAATTTCAAATTTACAGATGTTGCTCACCAGTTTGTACAACAGGAATTTGCATACATGTTATTCAATATGCCGACGATTCAGCCTTCGTTCCAGTAATTCAGAAGGTATTACTTTCTTCTGATAGTTTCCATAGCATATATGAAAAGATACATAGTTAACTTTCTACATCAACATTGCAACACTTATGCTACACAATTACAAACTCGAGAAATAATAAGAAATTCGTTTAGATACAAACACACAAATCTACATTACCGATTAAACCGTCTCCTCTAAAAAATGTTGAAATCAAAAATCTCTGCAAACTCTCATATAATACTATAATTATAAAAACATTCCAAGAAATAATTACAAAAAAACCATCAAGGAAAGCCATAAGAATATTATATAAAACTAATAGAAACCTTTTCTACGTAAACGAATTTTAATGACACGATATAGTAACAGACTGCATATGACCATGTGCAATAATGGAATTTACATTGCGGAATCAGCAAGGCACCATACCATCAATTCCGATATTAACTTATTTGATAAACTCATTAATTTCGTTTTATTAAAATGAATAATTTTTTTATATTATATTATAAGAAACTCTTAACTGCGAATAACAATCCAAAACAATCAATTCTCAAAAAAACTCCTTCAAGCAAAATTTATACTTTTTATCAATAGATAAAATAGTAACGCATTATTCATTGGCCAGAATCAACCATTTTAGTTAGCAGAAAATTTTTCCCTAGATTAAAAACTGCCGTGGGTCCATTTAATTCTAAGAAATTATTTAAAATTCAAACTTACCGTGACCGGTGGATTAATTTATTACTCAAAGTTATTCCCTGCGTAGTGTGAAGAAGTGCTGTCAGATAAAGATCAGAAGGGATATTAGGGTGAGAGGTTACAATGATTAAGAAAGGATAAACTGGAACTTCACACGCACCACTAAAACCTAAGACATAGCATTGACGACCGAACTAACAGTCATGATGGCAAATCGCTGATAGCATCTAAGCTGTTTCGGCTGTCAGGAACCCATTTCATCACACAAACAATGGAAAGCCAAGAGGGCCATAATTCAATAGGACCATGACAGCTCCGTCTTGTACTTTAACTCAAAACGTCAATGTGAATACTGTCATAATTATAAAGTAAAAATAACACAGATCAAAGATTTCAAGAGAGAGAATCTCATTCCACGTTAATAAATTGATAAATAATCTCTTCGTCCTTTAAGAACATACTACTATCACTTATTTACAAAAAATGTAATAAAATTTCAGTTTCAGGGAATTTTAACCGTGGTTATAAAGATAACCATTTATAAACGCTGCACTGGAAATAAAAAGAAATTAAAAATATCATTAAAATCGAAATAAGTGCATAGTTTAAGCAATATTTTAACTAAGGCTTTTAATATTTTTGCTCAAGGGTGGTTTCATCCAAAGATTTATTCGTTCTTACTGCTGGAGGAGAAACTCAAAAGCATGTATACAATCAAGTTTTGTAATAAACTTGAATTATGAATTTGCAAAATTAGGATTCTGTACGTACTTTTTTCAACCGAGAGTAAAATTATTTTAATCTTACAATATAGATAGATTTTATATTTTTCTGAGTGAAAGAAGATTGGTCTAGAAAAAATCCCGGGCAATGTCGAGAAGTAAGAAAGAAAATTTATAAAATACTATATTGAAATATTTCTTTAATCCAAACACTGGCTACCAGATTTATTTACTGTACGTTAGAAATTCACGGAGTCAGTCCCACTTGACGATTCTCCATAGGAAAGCGCACCTTTGTCCCCCTCCACAACATCCGTCACTGGATCGCTTCGCCGTCTCGACATTCCGTCGAGCGCGATTGAAGAGTAGAAGCTAGAGTCGATGTGGCACTTGTGTCAAGCGCCTCGCCTCGCCTCACCTCGCCTCCCTCGCCACGCAGCAGCGGGAGTCGCTGGGGAACGACGCCACACGCCGCCGACAGCGATTTCACTGCGACGAGTGCCAGAGAGCAGCAGCTGGAAGTGGTGGTGGGGGGAGTCCAGGGAAACGAGGGGGGAGAGGAGGGGAGGGGAACGAGCTACAGTGGACAGCTCCGGCTCACTTGTCAGAGGCGGTGACACATGCCTCGGCGCAGAGCTTGATGCCGCAGCGGTGGCGAGCGATGGCAGTACGATCTTGATACAGTTGCAGTAACTAACATGTTAGCCAATGTACGCGTGGTCTTACTATACATCAAATCTGGAGGTCAAATAGTAAATGTTATAAAAGCGTTTCGACAGATGCCTCGTAAGTACTTTTGGTAGTCCTTTCTATCGACTGAAGTATAGAAAATACACGTTTGACGAGCCGTCTAAGAAAATTTGGAGAAAGATTTGACAATGAAAATATACACAGTACTAAAAAAAGGGACAAAAAGGAAAATGAGAAAATGAAATTATTTTTCGCAGATATGGTGGGGAAAAAATTAGAAAATGAAAGGGATTTATTCAAATATATAAACGAAGATAATTATACACTGAAAAATAAATTTTCGATCTTTGAGATACTATTGAGATTAACTGGACACGGAAATTTCAATTCTTACCATAAAATGATCATAAAAGACAATGATTTGTGTGTATGTGGTGGAGAAAATAAAGATGTTAATCGTGTTTTATGGGAATGCAAAATTTATGTACAAAGAGGGGCATAATAAAAAAAGTTACGACAGCACGGATAGCTTTATATTAGAAATAGGACAAAAATGATACGCACAGAGACGCATTACAAATTATATGTAAAATACACATGTCACATACACGAAACAAAATATTACTAATCGTACGACATAAACAATTAACGAAGCTTTTAGTTTAGAAATATAAGCATTCTGAAAACATTAAAGCGGTCGAATTAAATTAAAATAATACAATCAAAAGAAGAAAGAAAAAAAAGAATCGGAATCGGAAATTATGTATATACGGTGCTGAGAAAAAATGTATTATTATTATTATTATTATTATTATTACTTATTCATCCTGTCATAAAATATAATCCCCGTTTATTGATAAATTTGTGTGTTCATATATGACGCAGGAAATCGTTTCAAAAATATATTGTGCAGTCGCACACAATTTAAAACTCAAAATGTAGCTTGATGGCAGAACATTCTTTTAATGATCTTTCCTAATGGATAATACATAATTACGAAATAGTATCACCAATAATAAAATTATTTGACAAGACATACATAGAAGTAGTAATCTTACTTTCTATCACAGTTGCTCATAATAAAATTGGGAAAAAAAATAGTAATATTATAGAAACTAAGGTTAAAACGTTTTTTGAGGTGAAGAAATCATGTAATATAAAGGAAACAAAGTATGGAATAAGTGTGAAGACGATAAGCTTAAGAATGGAAAAGGAAAACTGATTCTTCAAACAAGGAACGAAGAAACAGCAAACAGAGGATAAAAGCGAAGAATATTTCTTCAAAAATTTCCAGAATGTTTGAATAAGACCGTGAAGTTTATTCTCAACCTTCACTTCACTTCCAAAGAAGTTGGACATAAAAAGTGCGAAATTGGATGCGCTAAAAGCATTTCACGTCAGAAGAGATAAATTTTTTGCGAAATCAGAAAGTTTACGAAGTTAATGAATCTGAAACTCATGTAATGAAATAGAACAGAATCCTCGGAATGTTGAGATTCCTGGAGCATAATCTACAAATACATTTCTTTCGTGCCCAACTAACAAAGTTGAAAAAACGTAGGAATAATGATTAAGTCGTTAAAAGACAAGTTTTATGTTTATTTACTGTTTTCTGTCATTTTTTCTGGATATTACATAGATTTGTGAAGCGGAAGACAATTTCAATCAAAATATACCTGCATAAATATATTTCTTCCATAGCCTTTAGAAGAGCTACGTCATTAATAATGTCTTTAGAAGACCGATGTCATTTGATTTTCATATTCCATAAATGTCTTGTTTAAAAACTATTTTCTCAGAATATATCACGTTAGTATCTCTACTTCCCAGGAATTAATAATATATTAAAACCATTATATTCGGAACATTATAATTGGATGAAAGAAAAATAAATACGCATACATAAGCAATATAAATACATAAACGAAAAAAAAAATCATTTCAATCTTATTTGGACTACAGCACTCAAATCCTCTGTGTTAAAATTATTACTCGTGGTTCGGAGTGGATTTTTGAGGAATTACTCGCATGATCAGTAGCTTGTTCACCAGCTTCCAGTGAAAGCAGGAACTCGGGTATTCTCCACCAGATGCCAACACTATTGAAAATTAGTTAAATATAAAAACTTGTTTAGAACAATTTTAGTTATTTGCGATTTTGTGATTAGAGAAAGAAGATAAAATAAAAGTTACCCTTAAAACTCTCCATACTACTCGCAGTCCTCATGTTTCACATGTTAATGGCTCTATGACAATGAGTCAAAATATATTGTTTGCGATGGCTGTTCTGCTCTCCTAAAGGATAAATGTCTTGGTAAATGATTTAAACATGAAATATGCATCACATTATTCAAGTGAAATTAAACTTTTGTATGATTATATTCAGTTTTATTCTGTACTTAACACAATGAAAGGAAATATGAAGATGTTCAACATAGATATAGGTGAATGGTATGATAAAATTGCTACTTGTACAAAAGTTGAGACGAAATAAAACATCCCACCTTTATAAATAACAGTAGTACATTAGCAGAGCTTGTTTCCTTCAAGACATTTATTTTGCCGACAAAAAAGAAAAATGTAAGAATTGTGGCATTCACAGGAACCGAAACGCGAGAAATTTATTGTATACAGTTAAAAAAAAATTTGGGTTACTTTTCAAGTTTTGCAATATTTAATTATCATAAAACTAGAAAACACGCGAAGATGTACGTCCACGTCAAAAACTGTGTACATATCAACTATTTACATGACGATAAATATATCAATGACAGAGGAACTGACATTGTCGTCTCCTCCTACGGAGTTCACGAGCGAGCGAAAATCTGCGAACTTATTGCTCCGCTCTCTCCGCGAATGGTCATTTTGAGCTCGTGTAATCCCGTCTTCTCGCTGAGCGCTGAAAAGCTCAAGTACGCATTACAGTGAGCACTGGGTGACCTCTTCATCATCTGAATCAGAGGCAGGGTGGAAACGGTTCAGAGTATGATTGGAGTGACTCTCGACCACACCCGAACTAGTTGCACCGGTTACAGAGGCTGCAGAGCAAAGCACTCCAAACACTGAACACAGTTCGTAGATTGAGGTAGCACAGAGCGAGTAAGTAAAAGAAAATTTAAGCGGAAGATTTAGATTAATTATTTCAATAAAGTCAGAATGAAAGTAGTTAAAATAGTCACAAAACTGTCATACAATATTTACAAAAAAAAAAAAAGTAACAGGACATCCTCATATTTGCCAAGATGAAGATTCACAATAAAAGCAGATTACCACGAAAAAAGGAAAGGGATGAAAGAAAAAAGAATTATATTTGAGAAATGTAAAAAAGGTGCAATACGATAAGTCCAACCAACTGCATACAATCGATTAAATATGGACATAGAAGAAGGTTTATTGCTCACGGATCATAACGTTGACTCCAGTGACATTAAATTACACGGAATAGATGCCATTTGTATTCAACATTTCTAGGAAGGAAAAAAAATGAAGGGATGCAGACAAGCAATGAACTTCGAATGCAAGTTCGTGCAGCAGTGTGGGTGGCGCCACGAGCGCCACGCGAACTTCACACGCAACCATTAGACATCCAGAGAATGTGGAGGCGAAGGGAGACTATTCACTTTGAATGCAAGCCAGTGGTCACGGCCGAGGAGAAAGATAGAGAAGAAGAAGAGAGGAAGAGAGAGAGAGAGAG
>NNCF01127530.1:1576346-1756664 GCA_002313205.1 Laupala kohalensis | reverse complement strand
AGAGAGAGAGGAAGCGGAAGAGAGAGAGAGGAAGCGGAAGAGAGAGAGAGGAAGCGGAAGAGAGAGAGAGGAAGCGGAAGAGAGAGAGGAAGCGGAAGAGAGAGAGGAAGCGGAAGAGAGAGAGGAAGAGAGAGACCTTCAGTTAGACGGAATTTGTTTTTCTTAATATACGTTGTCACTTAACACACTGACCGGCAGGGAGTGATTAAACGGACCTACCTCAATACCATTTAACACAATGGCCACTGGGGGGATGACGACCCCCTCCAACATAAATTTCTCGCTATGGACCTAGCTACATAGGTATTACAAATAAAAGAACCCTTTATAATAATAGAAACTTATACGTATGTAAAAAGAAGAAAATTCATAATTATGATGCAAGAAATACAGGTATATCGCTAAAGAAAAAAAACATTGTACCCTAAATTAAACTGAAATATGTCATTATGAGAATTATTTAAAAACATGTAAAAAATGAAAAATGTTTTATTTATAATCAAAATGTTATAAATAAATTAGCTCTAGCGAACAAAATACATAGCAGAAGGAATTCAAAAAGACGTTCAAAATCACTTTCCTTTCCCCGGAAAGAGAAAGGGATCAAGAGAATCAATAGAAAACAGGCATTCGTCTCAATTATACTTCGATCCACATTCACTTGGGGTGATACCCTATTTGTCGGAGAAGCACGACCCGAGAACATTCCCGAGACATCGAACAACCATTAAATCGGTTTTTACTTGCGAGCGACTCGCACGTTCTTCAAGTTTCCCCGCCTATTATTTTGCGAAAATAGACGAGGGAAACATCAAGCATTCAGTGTTCCATGAGACGATAACACATGTAAGCAGAGACGACTGTTCTTTGACTCGCCGCCGTCGGTCTTCGTCGCGGTCATTCATTACAAGTGCTTCGACAGGTGTGGACAGAACCTGAGCCATGTCACGCAAGCGGGACTGCTCCCCTCCCTCATCCCTCTTCGCGACATTTCGCAGACTGAACCTTCTATTGCCCTGAATGGCTCGACAGGCCATTCGGTGGAGACATCGCCTACTCCACGAGTTCGTATTCCACACATACAACGAACATTTTCGAATCTGTGAGGTTACATTTCTATCTTCAGAGGCGTGAATAATTTTGGGTTGACGAAAATAGATAATTAACGCTAAATAGTAATGTTGACTTCCATTCAATGTTTTCATCTTTAAGCGACATTCTTTCTTTCAAGCGGTTCTGGCAAGTTAATTGCAGAAGTAAATCAACACTAACACCTAAAAATATTTTACAAATAATGAACGTAAGACTAAACAAGAATGACACAGAATTAAATAAAATGATTCATCTTCAGCCTATGGAATACTTACCTATTTCTAGTTTCTATTATTATAAGAGAAGACAGTAGCCGATTTAGAGGGGGAATATTTTCGGACCCCACCCCCAATTAGAGAAAAACATTAAAATTTTATATCATTTTGCAAAAAAATAAATACATTTCATATAAATATTTACAATGCGTAGTAAAAAATATATTCTTAGAGAATTGTAAATTGTCTTACGAGCACCTTGTTGCACCAAATATTCGAAAATTTTCTATAACCCTAGATGTGAGCCCCCCCCCCACTTGTAATAATATCCAGTGGATCCGCCGCTGAGAGGAGATACCCATTTCCTTTGAGAGTATAATGCTATAAGGTATAAATATATATGGTTTATAATATAAATAAGAATCGGTTAAAGGTCAAAATGTATCAAAAAGTGGACTGCGAAAAATGATTCAATATCATACATTCTAATACATTCGTTATTTGATTAATCTAAATATTCATAAAATAATTCATCGTTCACGTTGTATGAAATTGTTTTCGGGGCAGATTTAAACAGTATTACCTCATTTGTTGATTAAGATTAGAGTAAACAACATTGAAATTCTCTCACATGCATAAGCCAAATGAATTATGCCAACCATGGAAAATAAATTCTAGTCAGCAGAGATACAAATTACTGACACAAATTTGCAAAATAAAATATACGGCGAAGCAATACACAACGAACACACAGAAAAAAAAATCAAACATGGCTCTAAGCGTATTAAATCTATTTATGTTGTGCAATAAATTTAAATCCTTCCACAAAACATACAGCATCGCATTAACTAAATAATGCTGATGGTGAAACATTTGTAATTCGATACTGGAAACTGATTAATAAACTTAGAAAAAAAAACAAATCTTCAGTAAAAACAAGTTTAATTGGATTATAACTTGAACTACTTTCGCGCGTTCAGTGAATGGTTTTCTAGAAGCAAGAATAATCGATTGTGGAAAACGCTCTCTCAAAATGTCTATATTTCACGTTTATAACTGTCATTTATCCAATAAAGAACCAGTTGAGTAATTGTGCTCAATAATTTCCTAAGAGGAAATGTATTAAATAAGTGGAAGGGATAGGGGGGACTTATGAATTTATATATGAATGATGACTACCCCATCACTTCTAGACAACTAAGCGCGTGTTGTTTATCAATTTGTTTCATAGATTCTGAGAATCAGGACACCCGAAATACGGATGCAATCTCTTGCCTTTAGGGTGGATCATTTGGCACGCTTCCAGATAGAATACGCCAGGGCAGGTTATCAAAAACAACGTCCAGCATAAAAGTTAACTACGTACTTTTATAATCACCAGGACATGTTAAGGAAACAAAATGAAGTTCTTCCAAAATTTTAATTCACATGTTTTATTACAAAACCGACGTGTTGTGGAAGATAATTTCATTTAGTTTCCTGAACATTGTTTAAAATTTCCACAAGATATCGGTAGCAACAACGAACATTATTCTACAAGACATTGGCTTTATTAATGAGGTATAAATTACGATGAAAAAGGAATAGCCTACATGACTTCAGAAAAGAGGCTTGGAAAACAAGTTTAACACTCACAAGAAATAAGTTTGAATTTAAGAACCAATACGCTAATTCTTAATAAATATCGTACAAAGTCGTATATTTAAAGAGGACGGAAATTATACTTCGAACAATTATTCTCTTCATAACATCAATTACATTCTGTTAAAGTACACAAATACGTATCGTATAATCATAATTTTTGTGAAAGGCTTCAAAACGAACAAAAATACGTCAGATAATACAAAATCATGACAAGATGAGGGTGATGATACTGAGAAGAGAATTTGTTATTAACATAAAAAGTAATATATTTTTCGAAGTTACAAAAGTTAGGGCTAATCCGTGAAAACGTTTTCAAGAAACGTGATAATATTAATACTTTAAAAACCTTTCCTTTCCCTAACGAGAATATTTCTTCGAGAATACCGCATGGAAAACAATTGCCAGTGAAAATTCTGAAGAAATTTCTTTACTTAAATGTGAATAATTTGAAGTGAAACATCAGTGTTTTAAACAGTGAATGAAAGTAAGTGTTGTAGTTACGTGGGATGTAATAAATAAATAAATTTATCCCTTTTTAATGTAAAGCCAATTCATAATTCTAGTCAAAAATCAATAATATCGTTCAAGTTAGATCCATCTCTAAGACGTCCTATCATCGGCGAGAGGTTTGTGAACACCTAATGTAAACAAATGCTCCTTAACTTCTTTTGTATTGAAAAGTACATTTAGAGGAAGATCGCAAAGATAGGGTGAATACAAATAAAGAAAAAAATTGAAGACAACTAAGGTATAGAATGCAAATGTATGCCAACGTTTATATACAAATGATCACAAAATGTGATGCAAATCCTATAAACATTTCTCGCCTTCTATTTTATTTAACACCCTCCATCTATGTTGCGAGCGTGAGAGTAAATTGATTTAGAAAATGCAGCCACATAAACTACTTAATATATAAGAAATATTTTGTAAGGATTTTAGAATGTTATATAATTTTATAAAAAATACCCAATAAAATTACTTAAGTTTGTAGAAACGATTTAGTACCATTTCATATCATTTACTCACAACCGACAAGAATTTTAATTCCCATTCCCAACTTCGCTAACAATCAGTACAATTCCCCCACTTTGGAAAGCATCCAATGCTCTCCCGACAACTTAATGCACCGTCGTCTTCTCTTCACAATGCAATCGCGCCAAGATGCAGCTATGTTTTATGACGAAGCGATCTCATCGGTGGCACCGGAGAGCGCGGTTATTTTTGCCGGCAGCTCATTGTAGCTCGGTCCATCAGGCGTGGCTAAACTTAGCGCGTCACTCAGCATCTGTCTGTCCGTGCCGCGGCGCCTGGTGGCTTTGACGCACATTGCCGCCGAGTCGCGCGCGCCACAGCGCTGGAGAAAGCGAGAAGTCGGGAGAGGCTTTGCCACAGCGACCTCGCAATTGGCGTTCTGACAGACAATCAGTTCTCCGGGGCTCCGCTGCACTTGTTGTTACTGCCATGAAAATTGCCCACAAACACTAAGTATTTTTTTAAAAAATGAGACACTAACAGAAAAATAGAAGGGTAAAAATCATAATAAAATGATTGATTTATGTCTAAAACGAACTCATTAGTAATAATGTAAACAAGCAACCAGAGTTTCTAGTAGACAATTTATGGTTGAATGAAGGTTAAGATTATTTCAATGAATGTCACAATTTAGAATACAAATGATATAAACCACTTAAAATAGAAATACAACACAAAGTTTCATCTCTAATGCGAGACATCAGATGCCCTAGTTCAATGCTAGCGAGTGACTGAGTTTAAGAGGTTTTATTTATACAATTATCTTGCTTTTATTCGATCATCAATTCTCTGCTAAACTCAAGTAGCTTGTTTATATTATTACTATTAAGAAAACTATAGATATCAAACAATATCATCAAATCAACTGATCAATTTTATGTTGTAGTTTCAATTAAACAATGTAAAGTTCTTTGGCATAATTAATAGCAATTCATTACTTTATACTTTAGAAGCAATTGAGGTTCTTTCAAATAGGAAACCCTGCTTTTTCTTTCGATGAAGTACAACCACAAAACAATTCTCTAATGGGGACAACCTTTCAGATAATGAAGTCACTCGTCTCCAAATATTTAGCATTCATTCATTTTTACACTCCTTTTGTTTTCTTACTAGTCATATTCCCCGGTGTGGGAATGCCATGACCATGCCATGGGACCCACGACTAATTTTACAACTCGTGCACAAAGGAATATTAATGAAGCAATGGAAGCTACTTTGTCGTAACAGTCATCTCCAAAACCATCATAATCAACAGAACCCTCTTATAATGATCATGATCAGAATAATTCTCAACAATATCCATTGCTTTCAAATCTCTCGAGTATATATTACAGCCTCGACACAGCAGCTACAACATCGCTGCCGCCACCGTCACATCTAGCAACCCGCCACAAGTCTTCGCCACATCCACCAACAAAGAGACCGCGACTACGCAGAGCCCACCCACATAAAACGAACATGCACGCCTTTGACTAAGGCAAGCACGAGGGTAGCAGAAAATGATTCAAGCACAATAATGTACGTTATAGAGACCTTCCTACAAGCGGTTCACAGAAATTAAAACAATAGCTGCAGCAGACAACTTCGGATAAAGTAGCCCCAAGTACGAGTAAAAAGGTGACTCAAATATCCTTGCTACACTCAATAAAACCCAGAATTTCTTAAAATATGTACAATTTTGTCTCGATTGTAAGTCAACCCTATTTCATCAGGGTTATACTGCAATAGAACTAAAGTACACTGCAATAGAATATTTTAGCTGCAATAACTTATCACATGTCTATCTAGATAATGATACAATAGTCACTTCAGGTTGAGCATCCAAATGGTTACTTCAGAATTTAACGTTCAAGAAAATAAATTCACAGAGAAACAAAATTCTGCACAATTCTTGAGTCTTTGTTAAATTCTTGGGGTAAAAGTTTCACTCACTCACGCCACTGCCTAATTAGTTCAAAACACGGAGTCATTGGTGTTTACTGCTGCCTCGTGGCAGTCAAAGCTATAAACAAAAGGTGCACAGAACTCTAAAAGAAACAGTGTTACAAGAATGCCTTGCAGATACGCCTGATGTTGACAAGTTATTAAAACCTGTGTAAATGTAGAAACAAAAAGGCTGTTGTTCACAATCTAGATTTTTTGGACGAAAAATGTAACTAGTTATAACATTTTTTTAAAAATCAAGACCAGACGTTGCATTCACGCAAGCTGTTAAACATTTTAAATTGTGTTAATTTTATTTTTACCGCTAAAGAAAGAAAATATGAATACTTATTGACTATGTCTATATGCATTGTGTACTTAGTATTTGGGTACAAAAAAAGAGATTAACAAACTGTACAAGGATTTCATCACAACCTAAGGCAGATAATTTTTTACCTTCTTTTTTTCATTTTACCCTACACAAAATGTGCTCTTGAAATTACTCTTTGGCATCGTTACTCTCAGACGAGGAATGCCCATTTGTCTTGTCTCAGTGTGTCGAAACGATTCGAAACAGAATGTTGTATGAAACTCGTTTACGCCGAGGCAGCTTCTTGAGAATGGCAGTAAGATTTTGAATGGTTTTGTTCCATTCACAGACTATCCTACGCACATGTGCAGAGAAAGCAATCATCGCAGCTTTTATGTGGAGACTAAATAGCTTTGCGTTTAACGCTCACACCAGAAAACCATTAATTTTATAATTTTCGAGAAGAAAATACATCTTATATAAAAAGCAAATGGAGTAAGAGTGACTACATTTTTTTACTTCAAATTAATAGGCAACATTACTTTCAAACAAACCTCATACATAACTTAAAAAAATAAAAACTTTAAACTTTTTATTCCGTACTTATGAGCTATCACTACGATGAGGTATCGATGACAACCTTTCACGGGATTGACATGCTTAGGAAAGGATTTCAGCACTTAGATAGTTTACGTTTTTTTTTTAATAATTCAATTTTCTTGCATCCTCCGACAGACCCGAACCACTTATGTACGTGAAAGAACCAAAAAGTCTAAAAAGAAGTATTTCATTCTAGATAGTATTTCATTGTTTCTTAGATATATCACGAACTATTTTAGTTTAAATTTAAGTCGTCATCTTAAATCATCTATACTTATGAATTGAATATCGTAGAAACTTACGAGTAAATAAAAATATTTGAAGAAAGTAAACAAGATTACGTTAGTCTACACATTAACATATTTGATAGCGCACATACTGCAGCTCGCAATTTGCAGCAGAATCCATTGTGATCATGAACTTCCAGTATCATGATTAATGTGCTCGACACAAGAGATCAAGTCAGCAAACGACACGACAGCTACCATTAGCAGACAAAAAGCTACGCAGCACACTAGTGACTGCGTTAACACCTCTGAAATCACCAGTCCACCCATCATGATATTGCTCCTAAACACCTCTGTTTGGCCTGAACTTCCAGTTTGTAGTACTAGGAACCCTCACATCATAACACGCCCATTGCTAGAAATTTATTTTTGGGTGGTGGTTGAAGGTGTCTTATTTAATAAAAGAATATATAAATTATAAGAAAAGATATTATTTGTTATTATATTTTGTATGTCGAATAGTTTAACGTATTATTTAATTAAAATTTATCCAGAATTTTAAGGTGGAGAGAAAGAACTTCTGAACCTCTGTCTACGTGTATGCATCATACCTGACACCATTACAGCATTAACATTAAGTATTGCATCCACTTTGACTCTCATTTCACCACAAAATTCACTCATTATCATTCAGCCTCATGTCTTTCATGTATTACCCGCCTCGGGAAGGTACATCAGGAAGGGCATCCGGCACCCTCACCGTATCAAAAAAAAACATCATATCATCTTCCATCTCCGACCTCTACAAGACAAGGGACGGGAAGGGAACGAAGGAAAACACAATTTTGAATCTATTCCTGCATTAAATTTTTAAATCTCATGCTCAAAAATTTTTACTTTAATAACATTATTGACGCACTCATTNGAGACAGTTATTGACGCACTCATTAACTCTTCAGTACCGAAGATAAGATTACGAAATAGGCAGGGTAGGAATGTAAGAGCTTTGCGGTCAAATGGACGGCAAAGAGTAACGGGTCTCTGCTGTCAAAGACTGAGCTCCTGTATTCTAGTTCCAGTTCATCGCCATTTTAGCTTTGCAACAGTTAAAATGTATAGGTACACAATACGAAATAGACATGAGATAACACTCCGTGTACAATCGGCACACAAGTGCTCCCATAATTATTCAGCATTTTAACTATCATTTAAAATTCTTCATAAAGGACCTTGTATTTTCAAGTGAGTTATTGTGTTGAAAATTGATATAAATTTTAATTTCATTCTTCCATTCATGAATTATTTTCCTACTAACTCTATCCATGAAAGGTCATAATGGATTTAAGATTACAAACTTTTACGTCTTCTGTCCCTTCATATCTTTATTTCTGAATGGTTACATTTTAAGACCTCGTCATTTCTCATCTCGACATTCAGCACCAGACAAAAGGGTTAAGTCTCCTTTTCTATTTCGAGACACGTCCTGTAAGAACTAAATTTACACCACCCTTTCTACGTGGTTAAAACCTGCGAAACACGCGTAGGGCACGTCTCAGCCACGCGTGTCACGCCGGCATCTTTTAGTACATTCTTTCCAGCGAATAAAGTGAAATCTGCATGAGTGTCAACGAAGTCGAGGAATTTATACGAGTAATTTTTCGTGCTGGTGCATAACGTAATTCCAATGAATTTCGTATGTATGTGTAAGGTTTTACAACTAACAACATGTGTTACATGCTGCAGTACTGCATCTTACAGCGAGAAAACGGGCACTTTAACAGTTTATGCAATTAACATCAATGTTTCTTTTACTTTGCATTTTTAATAAATGGTCAAAGTTGTAGAGTATTATCGACGTTTCAGTTAACTTCTGATTGTGAATGAAGATAACACAAATACGAAGCTAACGCCAAATAGGTGTTTGGATTCTTTTTCTAAAATGAAAAATTGATAATTTTAAAATCTTTTGTCCTACATGAGCCTGAAACACAATATCAAAAATCTCGGCAAACTCTCCTATGAGTTTGGTACATAGGAAAAGTCGCAAAAGTTACTTCTGACCTTCTCTTTCGAAGAAGTGTTGGCAACGATGCAACGAACTGTCAGAGCTCGAATGCTAATGACCGAACGTTTATTTTCCCCGAAACTGGTCGCGAGTCCCTGACCCCGACGACGTGGCACTCAGAAGGGCGGTTGCAACGACGTAGCAAGCCATGGCAGGGCGGAGGCAGGCAGGTCCGCGCACCCCCGCAGTCAGTGGCGCCTACCGCGCCTGTCGCCAGCTCCACGCAGGCAGGCATCGCGCCAAAGGTCACGAGTCGGGAGGGCGCGGCGCCGGCGCCAATCGCCCTGCTACAGGCGCCGCCGCGAGCCTCCCTCAAATGGCTCGTTGTTTCCAATTCCCCTTGACATACCCCACATTCAGGGATGCCCGCCGACATGGGATGGGGTTTATTTCTTACACTTTGTCCAAAATCTTTTATTTTGTAGGTATTTTGAACCAAAGCGGTATACACTAGGAAGCCAGGTATATTATGTTCAATGCATCTAAGAGATCTTGAATAATGAGAAAAGATGTTTGTTTCATCATGACCAGGAACTGGAAATTTTGGAAGGACACTATTCGAAGTATGATATAGGATACGTACCGAAGACGGTTGAGTAATTCTTGTACATCAAAGCACACCTATACGTAAATGACATTGTCAAATGCTGAAACTTAGCTACCTTCGTTATTTTACCTCTTCGAAATTAAAAAACAACAACAACAGATCAGATAGTGTGTACCAAAATAAAATGACGTAAGATAATTTCTAGAAAGTGGACTCCACTGCAGATTATAAATAATTCCAATTATTTCGTGACGAAACCATTCTCCATATTCTAATTATTACCTTAACTAAATTTGCATTAACACAACCACACAAGAGAAGATTGGAAATAAGTTGTATTATATCAGATTCTTTATTATAGAATGTGACCTCGATTTTTCGCGAAAACAATATATTCTTCGCATGCGAGTTACATAACGCGAAAACAATATATTCTTCGCATGCGACTTACATAACATGAAACCAATATGACTTATTGAACAAAATCAACAGGATAAAAGAGATGATACACGATTTAAAGATCTTTATTATTTCCCACGCGGCGACATGAGCTAAGATTCTCATTTCTCCACTCACACTTTCTACTATGAATATATTACGTTTATCTACTGACAGCAATAATTTCAAACGTACGGTCGGTGTTTAAGTTCGCCTTAAAGCACTGCTAGTCACATGACAGGTTTATGTATCGATTTGACAACCCTGCATTGTCGTAAGTGAATAATTTGTGAGCGGTTGAGCTGTTAAACTTCGAACTCCGCACGAGTTATACAGAGGAAGTCATCCCAGTACATATTTGTTCACGTTTTTCGCCAAATTATCTTTAAACGGATGCAAACGCAACACCAATGCGCCAAAATTTCGTTCAATATACTGTATTTGGAATATGTACAGAACATCTAAATACGTAATAAAATTTCGAATGTCAAACGTCTATAGCTTTGGTTCTTACGCTCAATATCACGGTGAGGTTGATAGATTACGTACTAAAATTATGATCAGACGTTGTAATAGAATGCTTCAACGAAATGATGGCATGCTACAAAATACCACCCTACTTTCGTTATTCAGTTTTAAACTGACCTAATATTGGAGCGTTACAGCACTTGGCTAGCATAGTTCACTAGACGCATATTTAGGGAGTGAGGTTTGGGGAGAGAATTGCGTAAAAAGCAGAGTTGGTCATCGTCGTTCGAGATAATGTCACAGGCTTTCAATGTCAATGTTTTGACGTGAGTAGCCTTCAGTGTTTACGAAGTGACATTTCCGGAACACGTTATTTTTAATTTATCGTGAGCATTCGTGTTTTAGCACAATTAACTCCATCACTTTCACCTGCAGAGAAATCATATGAAGTTTTACAGCACAAAAGTCCATAATCCGATTAAAGATTTATCGTTAATATAGTAATTTTCGACAACCATCCATCAGATTTCCTGTGAATTTAGAAATCAAATCTAAAAAACAAAGTCCAATAAAATATTTGTAAAAAATTTACCATACTGTAGGAGACAGAAAGGTATGTCTTATTGAATGTATGAGAAACTAGACGTGATATTCCGTTTTGGAGATTACCAAGGAGTTGCGAATTAACAATTTATGCAACCCAATAGGAAAATTCAGATGTGCAATTTCCTACTTGTAACTCAAGAAAATATGTTACATTCCTCCATGATAAATTTGGTATGTATCAATTGTTCCCTTTATTTTTAACCAAGAATTTTTCTTCATTTCATCAACGAAAAGAAGGAATTAAAAATTTTATTGCACGTTTCACTCCACAACTAGCAAACCAGTAATATTAATGAATAGCATTTCACAAGACACTAATGGGTATTTCAGAAAGCATATTTGGACAAAAATAAAATATTCGTGGGAAACAGGATACTGAGCAGGGAAAATCGGGTAGTAATCAATCAATTTTATGTGGCTTCCAACTGATCGATTCAATATCGTTTATATCTTTCAGAAAGTTAAACAACAACAATATATACTATTTAAATAACGATCAAAATTTCCCAATAAATATTCTAACACATTCAAAAGGGTGTTAGAGAATCAAGACAAAAATACAGAAAAGACAATGGTCATAGCACAAGTATCGGTGAGAATTATCTATGTAACGGGTGTTTTACTCCGGTAAAGTACATAATATAAACATTCATACGTACAAGTGCAAAGTACTGAGTGTATGTATCACATTCATAAACAAACATTTTCTTTTGTACATTCCACTTAATTTGCATTTACATGTAATTTCGTAAAACGAGTAGAACAGGATACCCACTATCACAGAACCTAATATAACAAATCTCGAGTAATAACAAAATTAAAAAACAAACAATTACTTCACCTACTGTCCACATTTTATGACAGACTGCGTTTATTTCTCACTGTCGTCCTGGTACTCACCTAAAACAAAAGAAAAGTTTGTTAATTGGACGCAGCGAACAAACGCGTATGATTAAAATTAAGTTATTAACAATAGCGTGGTCTTCACTATTCAAACAACTTCACTATTAATTGGTGGATTAGAGGTAAGTTGGATGAAAATTGCTAAAATAAAAGCTAATACACGTTCGTAAGAAAAGAAATCCTGAAACACATTGAAAAGGTAATTCGTTATAACTTTCATCTTTCTAAGAAGAATAAAAGCGTGGGTTTCGTCTAAACCAAACGAGTTATTTTCCTTTTGTTCACTTTTCCGAGTTACAGACTTAATATTCATTTTAAAAGAGAGAACAAATTCATCTCATTATGAAGTACGCCCAAGGAAATTTTCCACTGAAATATATTTCGCCGTGTTTACTTTAATTAGAACAAACTAGCAATGCAGAAAACATAAAAAGAAAATTGAAACACATATCATTAATTACTTTTATAATTTTCTTTGATAATCAAACTAAAGAAATTCGTATCATGGGAGTAAAAACTACTATTCGGGTCACCATAGTGGATTCGAACTCCTAACTAGCTCTGCGTTATTAACGAGTGCATAATTATGGTATTAATATATAGTGTTCTTTCCCAATCTATCTCCGTAATTCTCGGGGAACAAAATATCCATCTGTTCATTATATATACGATCTCCCTACCGAATGCGCAGGAAAAACATTGAGTAACTTGAGGTAGGAAATTTTTTAATTCCTTGAACATTCGAAATATCAATGGTGGTCTCTGTTAAATCAGGAACACAAAACATTCGCAATGAAAAAGAGAAACTCAAAAGATAATCATACTAAAATACGAGAAAAATAATATAAAAAAGTAAATAATTAATTTGTGAAGGCATGTAAATTACAATTATACATAAAACATAAAATAAATATAATTATTATTTGATTTGAATAAGAATTATACTGAGTAAATACCATTCTAAATATTACACGAGACAATTACCACAAAAACCCACCATCACGCTTCATTTTTCATATAACACGTGAAGAGTAGAAAGAGGAATCCTGACAAATGATGCCAGAACAAAAAGCGTCACTTCAATAGATATTCTGTTGTGTTTCTTCCATCCCTGCACATACCGTATCCTTCTCTTCGCTTCAACGAATTCACCATGTGCTACCACCCGATCGATGAACCTGTGAGAGCTCGGCAGTATTATGACCCGGCTAGAGACCCGAGTTTGAAGACAACCCTGCCCTTCTTGCATATATGCAGAGGCGCCAACTTCACGGTGCAGAGTGCCCACGAGAGATACAAGTATCGATCGCTTAATGTACAAATAGACTCTAACCAAAACAAGAGAATACAGTTATATAGAGATTTGGAAATTCTCATTCTTTTTCATCGTAGCTATTGCTTTACGTGTCTGATATAATAAACGAAGTTACATCAACCAAAGAAACGTATGAGAACAATGCCATTTAAACGCAGTGATTTCAATGCTAAGGGATTTGCATACCTCTGTAATTCAGTGAGAAGCTAGTATCTTGTAAAAGAGAAAGTCTCATTGGAATCGAGTCTGTCGCACTTGTTTTAAATTTTGTTTTCCGAGAAGAAAGAAGAATCAAGAAGGTGTTAAAAGAACTATTAAATTTTTTCTCTGCCGAAAAAGAACAAAGTATATGCTCATATCGTGCTTGTATTGATTTTTTTGATAAAGATTTATTGTATAATTTGTAAATGTAAATAAACGGACGTATTAAATGAGCTAGATGTAATATTGTGTAACAAATTGCAGGGTATTTTCTTTCTTGTATTGTGTTGGAAGCGAATTTATGTGTTCATGTACATTTTATGTAAATATTTTATGCCAGGAAAATCGCAGAATAAATTGTGGTAATCACATCAGAAGTACAGAATCCATATTTTTTATTTATTGACCTTTTAAAATTGACACATCTGCGTTTGTATTTAATAAACAAGGCAAATAAGTTCTCATGTGAGGATACTTGAAAAGAAGACTGATGCCGAATATACAACGAAAAAATTCTCGTCGCAACAGCAGCGGCGAATGTGCTCGCGTACAGTACGGAAAATTGAGCAAAACTAATTTCATAATAAACACTTACAAATGAAAACCAATATTTAATACATATATAAAACTAAATAATTTACATGGGATTTTTAATTTTTTATCTTGAATAAAACCCTTTATTAATCAACAGAAAAATATATCGTATGAATTTTGTATCATGTATTACCATACTTGAAATAAAGCAATGGAAGTAATTTTATACATCTCAGATAATTTAATTTCAAATTTAGAGAAAATAATAAAATTATTTCAGACCAATTAAATTTTCAGTGAAATTAATATCGAATGAACATCAAATAGTGTTCTCTTGATCAAAACTAAAGATCATTCGAATAATTGTTTGAATTATGGTAGAAAATATAATTCTAATTGACACAGTTATTCCAAATCAATTGAATTACGAGATTACTATCATAAGCACTTTCTCAAAATTTCAGGGACCTTTCAATTATATTTGCTTTCCCTCGCGATAAGCTTTGGAATTTCTGTCTTCAGTAGACAATTTAAAAATCAAATTGATTCATGGAGTTAATTAATTTTTTACAGCTTCTCCTAAAAAGAAATACATTAACGACAGTTCTCAGAATTACAATAGACATTTACAACTTTTCACATTTTCGCAATAACCAAAAATGACAAAAAGTAAACCGAATAAAAAGTTGCTGAATATAGAGCTTATTCGGCGTACTCTGCGAAAAAAAACATGTACAAAAGAATTTTTTTTAAAGCCTTGAATTTTTTTATTAAATTGTTCGTAATTTATAAATGACATATGTTAGCAAGATGAGTTGTCCTAATTTGGGGAAACACTCCCATTTTGTGAAGTTTATAGGATTCAGGACTTATTACGACCTAACTTACTTTCTACGAACTTGTTTGTCCGGGACAAACCGCGTCTTAGTAGATACAACTACCAACGTTTCGGTCATCATGCTGTGGCCTTCTTCAAGGCAATGTCAGAGTCGTATTGACCTAAGTCGCTGTCGTTTTTAGAGAATACTCTACATTGCTTGGCTATTTCCTCCCCGTAGAGTTGCGTCAAATATAAATGTAGGCTTCCGCGGCCGGAGTCAGTATAAACTTGTTTGCCCGGGAAAAACCGCGTCTTGGCGACAGCTACATAGATCTGTTCGACTCTGACATTGCCCTGAAGAAGGTCACAGCATGATGGCCGAAACGTTGGTAGTTTTATCATCTAAGACGCGGTTAGTCCCGGACAAACAAGTACACACCGACTCCGGTAGCGGAAGCCTACGTTTATATTTAACTTACTTTCTGATTTCCAACCGAAAAAACCTTCGTCCTCCGCAGCTAGTCTACCGTCTACTGCAAGTGTGTGACTGGTTCCAGTTTCGTTTTGTTACATGTATGTGTCTAATATCATACCACCTGAAAGGAAAGTGAAATTTAAAATTTTATTACTTTTCTGAGTAGACATTTGGTGAAGTAACGAGCATATTTCATCGCAATTTGCTTGATTGGACGCACCAGGGAAAACTCGAAGGTTTTTATTCTACTATTTACGACCATTGTATAATCTAGATAAAAATGCCTTTGATTTTAATGAAATAGTTACTATTTGTTCACACCTGAGGAAAATTCCAATCTCGTCAAAACAGTGTATTGAAACAAAAACATTACAAATGTATTGTAATTGTGCACAAAAGTTACTTAAGTATTATCTATTTATTTATCAAAAGTTTTAACTTGAGGTGTCGAGATACCTAATTTATAGAGCCCAAATTTTCGCTTAAATTTACAGTCTGTCAGGATCCCATTGCTTTCAAGGAACCATCTAATTATCAGAAAGTGAAAGATATTTGAACATACCACCATAAGCTTTGTAAAAGTGGTGGATATTTGAACGTACCACCACATTCTGATACTTAGATGACTCCTAGAAAGCAGTGGAATCCTGACAGACTGCAGTTATGAAAAAGAAAGAAGTTACGAATACAAAATTCGAATACAAAATTCTTAGGTCTCCATATTCAAGACAACCTCAAATGGAATTGTCACGTTGACAATCTTAATTCCCAATTAAGCAAATTGTGTAACGCATTCCGAATCTTAGTTAACGTAGTTAGTCCACGCATTTACCGTTGCGTATATTTTGCAAACGTTTACTCCCGTTTACGTTACGGCATTACCTTCTGCGGCAACTCCGGTCAGAGCATTCAAACGTTTAGTATTCAGAAGAGGATAGTTCGTATAAGTTGTAAATCTCTCCCCGTAACTCTTGTAAACCTTTATTCAACGAATGAAATATCTTAACACTTCCCTGCATTTATATTTATGAAACGGTCGTGTTTGTTAAGACCGAATTACTGAAGCACCACCCTTGCTTTATACGAAACAGTCTCGTTCACGAACACTATACACGCAATAGTAGTAATATTCATCGCCCTAGAGTGTCAACCACTCTTTGCCAAAAGGGACCATACCATTCGGGAATCGTTCTATATAATTCCCTGCCCAAGAATATAAAAGATATTATGAAATTGAATATCTTCAAATCCGCAGTTAAAAACTACCTCCTGCACCAGTGCTTCTACACTGTAAAAGAATTTATTGATTTTAATAAAAGTTAAATCCGTCTTGTACTTTATCACGCCATTGCTGGAGTACTTTTTAAATAACTTATAACAATTTCAAAAACTATTTTCTTGCATGATTGTGTGTTATGATTCATATTCATTTAGTTTTATGCGTACTCAACTTTGGCACGGTTGTGTACATTAATTCTGAAGCCCCATCCTGGCCCGGGTTTTTCTCCGGTTTTCTTTAGGGTAGAGGCGGATTTCTTATACAGGTTCTCAAAGCTTTGTCTAGGGGCATGTTTATTGTAATAATAAATCGTGAGTTTAGTGTTATTTCAATTCTTATGATTTTTAAACACTATACTCAGAATAATCTATAGTTCGATAATAATTTTTACATGCAATTTTTTTGCGTTAAATTACAAACATATTGACATTATATATGTATTATAACTCGCAGCTAACTTTTTATCTTATCTAGGAATTTTTGCTGAAATTTTGAATCCACCTCTGCCTTAGGGCCCTTGATCGGAATTGATGGGATGGTCCCTTGCTTGATTCCGGAGAGTAAATTATTTTATTCTCCTCGACGTCGTCATATGCAGTTTGTACTGTTTTTTGAAAGTAAATTTATAATAATTATTATTATTATGAACTTTAAAGTCACAGCCCAGAGGATATCTGATCAACGAAGAGTTATAGTTAGAAATAACTTAATTGATCCCCAATTGTTAAGCAAAATTAGGGCAGACATTACAAAGGAATTGGTAGGAGAGGTTGTACATGAATCTGATGGAAGTCCAGACGTACCCGCAGCTTCACAACCACAAATTGAATTCATTTATGAAAATGAAAACCTTGTAATACAGAATAACTATACGGAACAATTTAAGAATGTGATAAGTGATCGAGTCAATAGTATTTTTAATAAAGCACTGGTTGAATACAAGGGTATGGACCCAACAAAAAGACCTTACTTACCAAAACAAGGAACATCCTCAGAATTAGCAAGTATAATTGAGGTATTAAATGATACTGTTCTACCCCAGCATTTACAAGACGTCAAAACTTTTGAGGACCTTCATACTCTAGTCTACTGCGCTGCAGTTACAACAGTACAGCTAAATGGAACAAAGGTAAAAGAAAGAAACGACATCACCAAAAATAGAGAAGAAAAAGTACCCAAATTGCGCCAAAGAAGAAGGAACCAGATTGAGAAATTAAGAGCAGAATTAGCACGTATGTTACAGTACCAAAAGAGGAACCCTAAAACGAAACTGAAGAGACAAGCTGAAGCTATTGAAAATAAATACTAGATGCATAGTACTCACGATAAACCTAATCAAACAGGTATAAGTATTATTGACATACTTGAACAAAAAATTGCTGCATATAAATTGAGATTAAATAGCGGAGATGCATACCTATTTAATCTCGCTGCATGATGAAACAGTGGAGAACATTTATTCATATTTTTGATGGTAATAGAAATGAAATAAGTTCTGAAATTAAGATACAACAGGGGATTTTTCGAGGCGATTCTTTGAGTCCACTTTGGTTTTGCTTGGTATTAAATCCCTTGTCCCGTTTACTGAATCATACCAACATCGGATATCGCATAGGCAATAACCGAAATGGCCATCGGATATCCCACTTCCTGTACATGGATGACATGAAGCTATATGCTTAATCCTCAATTAAGTTTCAACAATTAATACAATTTTCAGTGGATATTAATATGAAATTTGGCTTGGGAAAGTGCAGAATCTTTAGTGGTCGAAAGGTAAATATTTAGTAAACCCTCATGGAGTTGAAGCAGTGCAGGGTAAAATTGGGCTAATGACAGAATTTGAGTCTTACAAGAATCTAGGAATAAAGCAATCAATAATGATAGCACATACTGAAATCAAGAGAACTCTTACATCGGAGTTTACCACCAGACTGGAGAGATTCTGTAGACCAGAGTTGAATAGTAATAATTTGATAAAGGCCATAAACACATATGTAATATCAATTTTAACTTATTCATCTGGGATAATATCTTGGTAGACCACTGATTTGGAAAATCTGCAGAGAAAATTGCGGGTAAAACTGACAAAACCATCGGAAACACCACGCAAAATCAAGTAATCTGAGAATCACACTTCCAAGAGATGAAGACGGAAGAGGAATTATAGATATAAAAAACCTACACTATAGACAGATTGCTCAACTTCGTTCTTATTTTCATGAATGGATGAAAGAATCCTCACTACACGCCAGCATTTGCAGCTCAGACAACAATTACACTCCATTAAACCTATTAGAATCTAGAAACTTAAACAGTGAAAAAGTTTCGAAAGAAGCAGACAAAATTTTGGAATGGAAGAGCATGGCATTGCACGGAAGACACCCTCATGACCAGAGCAACCCCAATGTCGACAAGAAAGCGTCGAACGCGTGGCTCAGGCGAGGGGGGCTTTTTCCTGAAACAGAAGGGTTTGTTATGGCCATCCAGGATCAGGTTATTCCCACGAGGAATTATAAGAAATATATTAAGCAGGATCCCCATATGGAAAATGATAAGTGCAGGAAATGTGGAACTGCTTCTGAAACAATTCAACATATAACCGGAGCTTGTAATACGCCGGCACAAACTGATTTACATCGCCATAACCAGGTGGCTACCATAATTCACCAAACATTCGCTTTAAAGTTTTGTCTTATAGAAAATAGCACACCTTATTACAAATATCAGTCGGCTGACGTTTTAGAATCAACAAACTTCAAATTATATTATGACAGGTCAATAATCACGGACGGTACAATTCATAACAGACCAGACATAGTGCTAAAAGATGAAGTAACAAAGACAACCTATTTGATAGACATAGCTGTGCCAAACACTCGCAACCTTCAGAAAACAATTCAGGAAAATTATCAGAAATACAGTGACCTTAAGGCAGAAATACAAAGGATATGGAACCTAGAGAGAGTTTACATAGTACCGGTAGTTTTGTCCTCTACAGGAGTCATCTCTATCTCCCTCCACAATACTATTAGCATGTTAAAATTGCGTAAGACCATTTATGTACAACTTCAGAAAGCTGTTTTGCTCAACACATCAAGAATAGTCAGAAAATTTTTGGATCATCCAGAGTGAGTGTGGATGGTGTAGCCCGTACCTCACTACGACCAGCAGAAAAAGCTGAGGTCCTAAACGGAATAAAATGATAATGATGATGACGATAATGATAATAATAATAATCGGTATTTTTAGTAATAAGCAAAGGACGAAAAGTGGTAAAAACAAGCAGAGAAATAAAAGAAATGTTGAAAATAAAGAAGTAAAAATATAGATCGTCGGTAAGTCAATTAAAAAATTGCGTATCTGAAGACTACGACAGCTCAGATTTTGTTCCAGAAGGAAATATTTCATAATGCGAGTATACTTCAATTTATAAGCTTTGAAAAAAAAAGTTTGTTTAATTTATCACACTTCCTAGACTTAAAAATAATTTAAACTGAAAAAAGTGTATAGTTCATTGGTGCACAAAAGATTTTTTCGTGCTAACTCTTTATTTGGACCCTTTTCCTGTGTAATTTGGTGTGTTTGGAACATATCAAAATTAGTCACCTGATCCTAAATTGGAGAAATATATCAATTAATTTTGAAATAACACGAATAGCGAAGATATGACTTTCCAAAAAATCACCAAAATTAGGACGTTTACCTACTACCATACACATTTCTTTCCAAAACAATTTCGAAAATCAGACTTACTTATCCCAGACACTACAAATAAGAGAGAGAAATTCCGCAAACAATATACGTACATGAACTCAAGACCATCGAAAGAGCTTTAAATGTTAGCACTCTGGTAGATCATTATGAAACACTAATTTGATTCTACAAAAAGCTACATATTTATCACCTAGACGTAAATCAAGACAATCACGAACACGAGATTGAGCAAATTGTTCAACAGGATATGAAGATAATGCAGAGGAAGAAGGCAACATAACAGATTTTACGTGGCGTATTATATCAACAACCAGTAAGTGCTAAAAAACTTATAATTCAACCCGAAATTCCCAAGCAATGCTCCACGAAGGTTGAGGAACACACATGTTAAGTGAGCACGTAATACGAACCAATATCCTAATCACCAACCGCACGGGAACAATAGTTGGAGAGGTAAATCGAAAACAAAGCCACGGATGAACATTGCTACGTTCCACAAATGTGAGCTACTTGGAGAGAAACATTCAATTGAAGTGCATTCACTGCATAAGACTCCTCCCTGCTCCATGATACTGTTCAATGAACGTAGATTCCACTAATGACGACCACAAAAATGAGTAGATACTGGTACCCCGTAATAAGAGTCAAGTTTATTTCTCTTTGAAAGTTGAATTAAATTCCACACAGATTAATGAAGAAAATTAATACCATCATAACGCAGGATCATTTGCTATTTTTTTTCTCTCAAGGACAGCATGAATTTTGTCGCCATGAGATTTCAAATATTTCATGAGACACGCATTTACATGAAATGTAGTTAATGTCAGAGTGTTTGGGAAACCAATCTCCCGAAACAATATGAAATAATTATACATATAGCGTAATTACACGATATAGTTATACATGATATTCTGATGCTTTTTAATATTTCGCCTATTTAGCTCGAGATGCGTCGAGAAACTTAAAAACACATACTTTATTTATTCCACACACACACACACATATATATATTATATATATATAAAATTATTTAAGTATTTTACTTTTTGAAACCAATTGAGCATACATCGTTATACCCTATTAGTTTTTGCCTGTCCTTATCATAACTTTTTATTGCTTTTAATTACATAGATATTTCCTTACGTTCAGCGACCAAGAAATCTATTAAATTGCCACAAAATAAATTTAGATAAAAAATAAAATACAAATAATCAGATACTCCTGCTAGATATATTTTCCTGTTTCTCTTAATAGGCATCAAAACTTTGGTTAATTTCGGGCCAAAACGTGTTTTAATTACAACACGAGAAAAGCAGAAAGAATGTAATATATTGAGGAAATTATATGATATAAAATTAAGAAAAATATAATAAAAGTCAAACTAGGTTTCACCACAAAATCCATATTAACCGTTTTCGAGTTTTGACACTAACACACGTATAATTCCTGAATGGAGTAAATTAATGTTCTTTCCGCAGATAAAACACTAGTACAGCTTCCAATAATTCCACTACATTAGCTTCTCTACGGGATGAATGTTATGGCTACCAGCCAGTCGACTTTGAGTGAACCCAAACAAACTCAATAAACTAAACTCGTAATCCCTCATAACCCTTCACGACCGGGTCATTGTTAGATGCAGTAGGGTGTTCTGTTACAAGGATAGACAATAGAACAACACGGCGTGGAGCGCGAAACTGCCGTGCGGCCGCCGCCGCAGTGCAAGAAACCCGGCACGTTGCCACGCATTCGACAACAGCCAGCTCACGATACGCGGCTACCACTACAGCAGCAGCAGCAGCAGGGCTTACGTCGCTTTTCAACCTCTCGGTTGTCCCGCTTCAGTCAGAGCAGCTCAGGTGGGAGCGAACCAGCTCCACCCGGGTCGTCATTGTTTGCCTCGATTAGAGCATCCAACTGGTGCATCGGGTTTACTATTGTGCCTGGAGGTGACCGCTTACGCATGCACAACTACGGAGTGCTGGGTTCGAATTTAGGGTTTGGACATATGATCAATTATTTTCGAAAATGTATTGGGAACCTTGGCCACGTAAACTTGCCTTGCCCTTATTCTTTGAACAAAAATTAACCACAGAAATATTAATAAATGAAAATAACTGTGTCCTTCCACTCAATTGATAATAAATTTTCGTCTTTAACATTATAATAAAAATCAATTCTAGTCTCTTCAGAGAATGTGGCTTAATTCTTTGAGAATCGTAAGTTCATGAATCTAAATTACTCATAGAGTAAATACATTTTGGTAATTTCATAATTTATCCCATTTCAGTAACATTTTAAATTCAATCTTCGAGACTTTGAAAACTATTTTCATTAAACTATTTACCTTTTTTAAAAATACATGTAGCACACATTCAGGAAGAATCATTTACGCTAGCAAATAATACATCGAACCTTATGTACAATGAATCCTCAAAATCAAGTTTTCGGAGTTGGAACGATATACTGGTCATATCAGATTTTAAAAAAATTGATAATTGTTCTATGTTTAAAAATGTCATGTCAGAAATAATGGTAAATTTAAACGAATAAGGATAATGTTTTTAGTCCTGTTTTAGGGCTTGAGCGAAATACATTGTTAATTTTTTGAAGAGCTTTAATCCCTAGAATCTTTTGAACATAATACGCGTAAACTTAAAAGGTTGCACAGATAAAAGGTAAATTAGAAGAAAAAACTCAATTTTTACGATAAGAGGAATGTTGCTCCCATCTTCAAAAACTTGCCGACAACTCATCAACTTTTTTCTTACACGTGTTACATACCAGAATATAGTTTCATGAAGAAGTGAGAATTTATGCTAAAATAAAATACTGAAACACTAGCTTCTTAATGTGAAAAATTACATTTCTGAAATCCAACTTCCCCAAATTTATACAGAAAAAAAAATACAGGCGTGAACACTTTGCAACTTTTAATATATCCGTACTACTATATAAGAAACGTATTGGATTCATATATAGCGAGAAGATAGTTAAATAAGCAATTAAAGTAGGAATCCTCTGCTGCGTTTAAAGCTCTGAAAGAAACATGGATACAATTCCATACCGACCGTGAAATTACGATATCCCAACGAAATTTCCCAGGAGGGCTCTGGTTGCCCATTACAATCGTTAGAGGTCATTTTTCTTCAGCTGACATACCGCGACACCATTGCGACTATAGGTAAACCAGCAGCACGTGTTGGTCGAGATACCAAGGGACGCAAAAGTTATGATACAACAAAGAAAATGTATCATGTGGTTGCTATGCGACCGTTGCCAAAGCGAAGCGATAGATTAACCTCGGCTGAGATATGGGCAGGCAGGTGCCAATAGAAATGCAAAAGTAATAAAAAAACGGAGACAGAACAATCGCTTAAGACTGAAACGTCTTTAGATGAAAATACAGGGAATAAACTAATTTAAAAAATGCAAAACCGAAGACCGTATGAAACAAAAGAATAGACCAAAATGATGGATACAGTATCTCAACTCAGCTTTCAAAACATTTCTATAATTACTGCCAAGAAAAGCAGACACTGTTTTTATCAAACAACTGTTTTCAAATCAGCGAGAAAATATTAAAGACATTAAAGTCACAAAAAGTTAAATAGTTACATTAAGTTAAACAAAAAGTTAAAAAGTAAAAAGATCACATGACTTGTTTCGGGCGTTTCATCTATCTTGGGCTATATCAACGAACGTGCGGAAGCAAAACGAGCGAAAGGCAAAAGGAAGCAATGAATAGAGAAACTCAATCGTGTCATTTCGAACTCCTCCGGGATCACTCTCATCTTATTTCTTTCTTTTCGGTATAAGAAAGAGCGCGACGGAAAGGATGATAAAAAGTCTCCGGGAACTAATCGTAATGGGAATCGCAGCGTTCATCATCGGTGCTATTATTCTTTACAATAGTTTTTCTTAGATGGAATGCAATAGAAAGAGATTTTTGCTTTACTCGACTTCACATTCTCAACACACAAATATAGCAAAAATCCTTTGGCATGGAACTAAAACCCCGATAGTATAGAAAAGGAATGGAGAGGGTTACTACTTTACAAAAGTCTCTTTCGAGGTAAAAATTAACTCGAAATAATATTCGCGTTGAAGAAGAAAGTCATTTTATGTTGCTGTACTTGTAAACGGGAAATTTAGAATGCTATTGAAGCTTATCTAGGAGATAGGAGTTGGGTGGTAGGCTATTGTTAGTAGGTAGGTGGGTCGCTTAGCTGGGTATAACAACTTGGCATACATGGAGGGTTTAGTAGAAGTAGTTAGTAATATTTATTGACACTACAAGGAGGTGGATAGAGTACGGAAAGTTTGCTTTTCAGTAGTCACAGCTATATGAACTGGGACATAGTGTGAAAAGCTACAAATTTTCTGGCCCCATCGGGAATCGAATCCGGGATGACTTGGTGACAACACTACCACCTGAGCCACCGGTGGGGCTCTTTTATCTTTAGAGTAGTAATCCCTATCTAGTTTTTCGGTTTGGAGCAGAAAATTCTTTACAGACATCTAATAATCACGGAGTAGACTTAATTCAATATTGTAATATTAGATATTTGCATTAGCATATTCGCACTACTGAAGAAAACTAAATTATACAGAATCATATAGATTCACAATAGGTTCGCAAACCATGTAAAAATACGAAAAAAGAAGATACGAACTTTTATTCCTGTATCTAAGAAGTAAAAGTATAAGTTAATAAACATACGAGAGCGTTTATGCTACCATTCTTTGTTCACAAACATAGAAATCTCTTAGATTGCGGTGAACCTCACCGCCAGGTAACAGATGTCGNGTAACATGATTAATCTGTTACCTGGCGGTGAGGTTCACCGCAATCTAAGAGATTTCTATGTTTGTGAACCAGAAATGGAAAATAATACCCAAATCAAGTACTTCCTAAGGGAGTCGCCTCAGATGAGGAATCTAGTCTCTACGAGACCACCTCAGAGGTCTTTGGGTTTCACAAGTTGAATGAAAATGGTAGACGGGCCCGAGAGGCGAACGGGATGGCGCAGTTGGTAGGCGCATGAGCGCGTAGAGCTCAAGGTCCCGGGTTCGAATTCCGGTCCCGTCTCCCATTTTCATTCGACGTAACATGATTTACCATTATTTGGTTCACACAAAATAAGATGATTATCCAACAAAATGTTGCTACAATTAGCCTGAAGTGCGTTGATTTCACGAGATTTACTGTGGTCTAACGATAAATAAGAATTGTTTAAACTTTTGTGAACTTCAAAATAACGACTAGATTTCACAGTTTCACAATGCCGCAGCGAGAAAATAACATTTCGTTAAACGGCGGAATCAACGTAGCAACTTATCTCACCGCCATCTGCTTCGTTAAAGACGCAGCAACGCACTGCTTTTGAAAATACAAAGTATTAGGGGAGATATGAAACTACCCAAGAAATCAGATCAAAATTATTGTGCTCAAAAGTACTTTTTCAAGAACACTACAGAATTTCTTACCTAAACAAAAAGTACGTAAATAAAATGAGTAGTTTTATCAATTATTCAAAACATTTAATTCAGAAAGTGACGGGATGGATGAATGATAAACTGAAGTAAGGGAAGACTTAGAAAATAAACCCAGAGAACGACAAAATTAAATAGATTGAAGCGTTGGGGAGTCAAATGATTTTTTTACTTACCTGAGTACTCATTTTATACACTTATGATTGAATAATATCATAACCGAATGAAGGTTGTTTCATTTCCCCGGAGGCGAATTGACTGCAAATGTCATTTATGGTAGGTGTACGAGGATGATCAGCAGTCAAGTACGGTGGTTTACCAACCGTTTGCTTCTACGACCGCCTGGGGTCGACGGGTAAACGCATACGCAAATGAGCGAAGCATGTCCATTAGAACAAGGGGTGTTCAGACACGCCGGCGTTTGTGATCTTGCGCTTGATCCACCTCACAGCGGCCGCCCTTAGTGGCACACCATCGTAAACAATGTCATGTAGAACCCAAGTTAGATCAGAATGCACGGTCAGTGAATTGTGGTTCTGATTTGCAGCGCTTCCAGACAACGATGATCTCAATGAAACTAAAATTAACAAGAACGTCAAATCAATATGGTAGAACGTCAATTATCCGAACTGTTTAATTTTCTGAACTGGCATAATGAAACAAATAATAAAGAAAGATCGCGATGATGTCATTCTAACTTAAAATAATTTGAGACTTAGTTCCCATATAGAGGAATTTTACTTTGAAGTAAACAATTTTTTTTTTAATGTGGACTTTGTATCACAGAATTAATCTTGATAAATGTTAGTACTTATGTATATCAGAACATACGTAAACATTATACATTTTGTTTGTATTTATTTTTTCAGTATGTGCTACATTGTACATGCAAATAAACATTTTGTACAAACACGGTTAGTGGTATTGCATATCTTTTCTCTCTCTTTCTTATGTGAATTTTGATTATGCGAACTATCCCTGACAACATTAGTTCAGATAATCAATGTTCTACTGTACAATTAATCCTTCTTATGAGGATATTTTATCTTAAAATATTTCCAAGAAGTCGTGAGAGCACCGAACCAAGATGAAGGAAAGAAATTAGATTCAACATCATGAAGTAACCAAGATGTACAAGTGTACAATAAACAACAACAAATTGTACAATAAACAACAAGTAACGTAAAAGTGTACAATAAACAACAAGTAACGTAAGAGTTAATTCTTCAAATGGGTAACGGAACTTGCTCAAGAACAGGAACATCACAAGATACAATTTTCTTTCGTGTAGGCAATACAACATGAAGCACAATAATATAATAAAAGTGAATATAACATTTGCTTCTAAAATTTGTACAACTAAAGATCAAACACCTTTTCGCGTTCCACTCATCTGAGCAACATCTTGAACTAAAGAAAGCGAACTACACTACTCGGAAGAATATTAAGTGTAATATAATTCACACTCTCATCCTAGTCAAGAATAAACATTCACAACTTGAATAAAACTCGTAATGGTGCATACTTCATACAATGCAACTTATAAGACAGTAAGCGATCATAAACACGTTTATAATGTATATAACTTAAAAATAATCGAGAAAGAAGTAAAAGAAAAATAACGAGGCTATAAAGCATAGAATAACCATCCGCGCCAACAAGAAACACGCAAGTATGCTCACTAAGAACGAATCCATTCTTTCTAAGACGACAACCTCGCTCGTGAAAACTCGCGCTACAACGATAAATCTTTTGAATGCGACAGATGGGGACGCTTGCACCGGGCGCGTGGCGGGACTCAAAAGACAAAGAATCTGAAGATCCATGAAAAAATTCTTCCGAAAATCTTCATATTTGATAATACTACTCACACAATGTTCATTAAGGTGATATCGTATCAGAAAAAGGGGAGATACACGATATTATAAAACAGGAGTATGACAAGAGTTGTTGAAAAGAAAAATGTGGGGGAAAAAAAACTATAGAAGAATTTGGAAAAAGAAACGGGAAGAACAGTTAGATTTGCACTCGCCACCACAAGGCAGGGACGGGAATGCTGATAGAAGAAAATTTTAGAAAGTATGCAAATCTGATTTTGAGTTCATTTATATTAGACATACAATATTTTTAGAGTATAAGAGTCTTGTAGTGATTGTCGGTACACAAGGCGGTCTAAGTCATCATGACCAAAATAAATAAATAACCTATAACAATTTATAAACAATTTAAGCGTTTTAATTACGATTCAGCAGCCCAAGAAATCAGAACTACTAAGACGACGACCTAAACAATAATCTCCTAAACAAGTTTGAAGAGTGGTTTCTTCAAACACTGGTTTCTTTCGTATAAAATGTTCAAAACAAATCCGATATTTGGGGCCACCTTAAAATACTAAAACAAAATTCATTATGTCAGTCCGGGGGAATAGAATGCACATTGTCAGCTTTTACGAAATTAATCCTTTTCGAACTATCACGATTGGAAAATGACTGGAACAGTGGTATGGAAATCAGAGAATCTTGGCTGAAAATTCGAGTTAGCCAAGTTAAAGTGTTAGCCAAAATGCTGGTAACACATAAACCTTAAGAATGGCAATTAATTAATAATGGCATTTTTAGCACGATACAAATTTTCGAAAGTTTGGCAATACTGTGTCCTTCATGTGGTCGTATATGGGTAAATAAAGAAACTATTTATTTATTTATTTAATATCACCATAAATCCAGAAAGTGTGACAATAAGACGGTTTTTCCTCGCAAAATTGTGCGTGTTAGGTTAGATTGGCACGCAGTAAAATAAGTTGGCTTCACACAGAGCTACAGCTATGTAGCTATCTATAATTTACAATCACATGGAAAGAATAATCAATTGTTAAAGAGTCACAACATTTTTTAAAGATGCATAATAAGATAAAAAGATTTACTGCTAATACGGCACTAAAGCGAATAAAATTTAGGTTTTTGATGGTTATCTTGTAAGTACGTATAAAAAATTATTGACTCTCGTATGTCTAATCTACCATGAGAAAACTTAAAAAGTTGAACATAAAATTCACAATTGAAATGACATTTGAATTCAAGTTAAAATTAATTACAATTAAATATTTCGGGAAACTACACGAAGCGTTATGGAAATATACGTAAATATTTGCAATACATGAAACAACGCTACATGAAATGTAATTTACTTTCAAGGTACATGAAAATGATGAATAAATTGTGCTACAATAAAGTTAACGAACGAAATTTAAAATGCAATGCAGCGTCCAATACTTACAGCGAAACTTCACGAAGCAGCTTTTATTAGTGCAAACTATTTTGCTCCAAGAAAAAAAAGAGGGCAAAATGCTTAAGATGGCTTGCGTCCAACAATAAGGAAACGCCCAAAGGTGGCAAATGTGTCCCTAGAGAACTTCAGAGCACTACGCCTCTGAGTGGCACAAAACTAATCCCAGAAGTATCTTTAACGAGGAAAAAAAAGAAGCTTCCAATTCGTCACAGAGGTAGCAATGTCATGGTCTTGTGATAACAAAGTGAGAAGTAGATGACATAGATGCATAAGTAATGAATGCTGTTGAGATGCTGGCGCAGCAGCTGAGGTAATAAAAGGTTTTGCTGGTGTTGGAGAAATTAGAGACAGGCACGAGGAAAAAGCATTGATGTTTGTGTAGGAGTACATGTCCAAGAAAAACAAGGTCTGGAAGAAGAAGAACGATTCAATAGAAAAATAGCGACAATATTGTTGTGGTAAGACTGAAATGATTTTAGCGATTTCGTAGTGTTGTTAAGAGTGGGAGTCTGTGGAGTCACCTATGAATGTATGTGTGATTCACATACAAGGCGCGTTCATAATATAACGTAACACAAAATTTACCATTTTTACCATCCCCTCCAATGAACGGAAGTGTGATTCCCATGTAACGGGTCACCCAAATATAACGCAAAGGAAAATTTTCAATTTTGATACCACATACTCCTGCATAACGTAGTATAATAAACTTCCTCCAATATTACGAATCGCTAGCTCTACCTTCCACCATACCTTCCCCTTTCCCCGTTAAAAAAAATTTTTCTTCTTTTTTGCTGTTCGGAAAATGAGGGGGTAAATTTGGACTCTCTGACGGTTTTTCGTTTCTCATCGCTCAGTGCGGCTGAATACATGGATTATAGAGTCTAAGTCACGGTTAGAAGCACCCAACAAAGCATAACCGATACAACTTAGTGTTCCGTAGCATCAAGGCTAACATCCCCCTTCCCCGTCGTAATGCAGTGTAATATCAAATACTCCCTCCCCCAAGCTGCGTTACACAATTTATGGACGGTCTTTAAGATGTCTGTATTTGTAAAGGTACATTTACACTTATGTACATGTATGAGCGACTTGCCTGAGATACATGTCAACTTGTATAAGTTAGAGCAACTCTTTGACAAGTCGCGCTACATCACCTCAGACAAATCCTGATACATTTTGTATGAGCTTAATTCAGGATATATATGTATGCGCATACAAGTCGCAAACGCGTTTGCGCATGCGGGGAACCCATGGCCTGTACGCGCTCCGCCATGTTTGTTTACATTCTACCTGCGCTTTTGTAGGTTATATCATTATCATCATACGTATTTCACGTAATCTATTGATTCCTGAAATCTTAAGCGTTGAGTAGTGCATATTATATTAATTGGTTATGTTTAGATTAGTTTATTTCTTTAGTATATTAGTATAATATTTTTGTGTTCTTCCCTCGCGATTCACCAAAAATTCACTGATACAAATCGCGAAGTGTAAAAACTACTGTATACATGTGTGAGGTAGAAGTGTCTGAGCTCATACAAATCGCAAACTTTCGAAAGCTTGTGTATACATCTCATATAGGTCACTCATACATGCATATAAGTGTAAACGTACCTTAAGAGTGCTTACCTCTCACATTCATCAATTCTATCATTCGTACTCAAGTGAAATGTCGTGATGGACACGCGGTATGTGGATGAATTTCTTGGCAATTCCCATCGCCTTTCATTCATATTCCTTTCCTTCAACCACCCCTGCGCACCTCTTAACTGCGAACACACAGCATGCAGGTGTACGTTGGAAACCCAACATCTTTCCTTACCAAAGTAACGGTTAGGTGGAAGAGCAGGCCTCATGCCCCAAAGCTCGCTCGAAAAGACAGGAAATTAAATTAAATTACGTCAGGAATAATCGGTTATGGTACACTATCACTGAACTGTCTTCCCACAAGCACGATGAATCGAATGAAACATCGAAATCATTAATCCATTCAAATATTCATGTCAGTTTCGTGTGAGCAAACTGTAACATGACACTGAAGAAATGGTCGGACTGTAGAAGAGGCGCAACCAGTGTAGGTAAAAGAGTGGTATCTGTCAAAATCTACCGTCTGAAGCAACTCATCACATGTACACGAACGGAACGTATTCTTGATCGAAACCTGTAGCACATATTTTTTCCGTGAACGACCGCCACATGCGAAAATGAAATGAGAGAGAGATCTGTTTAGAGAATGACAAAAATTGGGGGGGAAATGTAACACGCGAAAAAGCATTAGTGACAGCAGTAGTTGAGGTGATGCGTCGACGGCGAAAAGCAGCCTTTCTTTCCCATCTCTTTCTTCTAACACCTCAGGAGAGAACAAGTGGCGCTCTGTGCGAGTCCCTAGGGCATCAGCCTCTGCGGAGCGTGTCTTCTCCAAGTGGCGGTCAAGTGACGCCGCTGGCGGCAACGACCACGTGCGGTCACGTGTCGCCTGTGTTACGTTCGCCTCGTCGATCAGATGGACACGCAAGTACTCTTCAGACAAGGGTTTCTCAGTAGTGGTTAGTTTGTCCCAGTCTCTTGCGTTTGAAGAGATCCTCATTTCAGTACGTGTTTGATTAAGTTTCACGAAGGTAAAACTAAATCAATTCACTCTCGCTATTTAGCGCCTTCATTGAAAGTGATTATTATGATAATGGCAAAAGTTATAATTGAACTTAAAAAGAAATATCGGGGAAATTTTACTGTAAAAATAAATACACGGTACTCAATACACAATACACTCAATATAGTATAATCATAATAAATGTGTGTATAATCATAATCAACAATGACTTTATCCTCGTTTACCATCATATTCCAATTTAAATATTTGGAACGACCTTGTAAGTGCACTTAATTTATAATACCGCTAACGACGTTTCGAAAGCTTCTTTCTATCATTTAAATCATAATCAACGCACGAGACCCAGCAATCTGCGTTAGCTAGTTTCTTTAGGAATAAAAAATTCAACGTCTGTTGTATTCTATAAAAGTAAATTTTATAGATACCAAAATAATGCACTGTATTGAAACACGGGAAATAGATAATATGTTCATGAATAATTTACAAAACATCTGGCGAATTTTCAATGGGTAGATAGGGCTGGGGTCGGGGTAGATAGGCTAGCGGAATCAAATGCTCCCTGTCAGAGTATACAGCATTTTAAATAATTATTTGATTAAATATCTATATTATAGAGATCTAATATCTATAATAATATTTAACAATTGGTAATAACTTAAACGTAATGATTAAGCAACTGTTTTTCCCCAAACTCTAATTACCATCCCACATCGAAGGAGAAAAGGATTCCTGTGTACGTGACTGATCCTACGTCCATGTAAAGGATGTCTTTAAAATCTTTTCGTTCAATAATGTGTTAGTTTGTTAAGACTACACTAATCGGAAAGAACCTAGAATCGATTTCAATCATATGTAATTATTTCTTCACAAATAAACCTGTATATTTCTCCCAGAAAAAGCGTTTTCTCATTTCTTAGTATAAAGTTTCTTGCCTTGACAATGAACTGACAGCGGAACAGACAATACATAAACATCGTTCATCTGACACAGACCTTTCTTAGAGATATAATCATATCAAAAACATTTTTATGAGGATAAGCTTTTGAATATTCTTCTCCTGCAGTATAGTAAATGCAGCCGACACTAGAAATTCTAATGACACGGGTAAATGATTTAAATAAAAACCTACAGCAGCTCAAGTTTAAGCCGTTTCATCTTCTTACACGAACACACACACATGAGAATCTTCTCGTCTCTGGTCCTCGTCAGACGAGAAGAGTCGTCTGAAGAACGGATGACATTCTACGGATGACAGAAGGTCTTATCTTTATGGCGCAAGTGAAGGCGATTAAATCGTTGACCTGAACACACACATCATCGACCATTTCCCGTTATGAAGAGATTTCAGGGTTTCACCTTCACTTAATGGATAGGGGGCACTGAGCTGCTAGCAGAGAGGCAGAGTTCGCATCCCTGTGAGGTCTTAAAATGAGAACCTCGCCTCGATCCCATCATGATCGCCTATCTTGAGAGCATCTTCTATCATCTCCCCAGCGAAATAATTTGGTCCTTCAAGTTTCACTAGGGCTCAACGATACAACATTTGACCCAAAATTATCTATACTAATAAAAGTGAATTATTTGGAACGCCCGTTGCTTAATAATCGTACGATTTAAAGTGCACTTTTTCTTCAAATTTTTTATAGTAATTTCAAACTCCTTCGAGTAAAATGAAAACCAAAGAATTCAGAGGTCTTAATTATGCGCTTTGCTTATGAAGCATTCTGTGTAAATTGTTTCTTCTTTCAGCCTGGACTTTTTAAAAAAATGACGTATAGTAACGTAAAAATAAGCAGTGAAAATTTCATATCACGGAAGTAGAGAAATATGGAAACTAACGTGTGAATTTATAATATTATAAAAGAACCCCGGGAAACGCCTGATAAAATCAGCTAAATAATCCATATTTGTTGATAGGTATTTAATACCCAATGTAGGATAAAGTATATCAATTCTCAGTACCTATTTTTCTTTGAATGTTCGTGTAATTTTTGTATGCTTATTTAGAAATGAAAAAAAAATCTTAATTGTTTTAAAATTTTGCATGTCCGATAATGATCGTTTAAAGTTTATTTTCAAATTCCGGGAAACGCCAGATAGTTCTGCAAGTTAATTCTATCAGGAGTTAGCAAATATTACACAAAAATAAGATTCAAACATAACTTTGTTCCAAACATTAACTTTGAGTTATTCGAAATACTCATTACCTTCAAGAAACAAAATATACACCACTTTTATTAATAATTCAAATAAATAATTTTTACAAACGTATATTTCCTTTTCAAAAGAAAGGGTTGAAAAGCTTAAGAGACGTAAAAACAAAATATCAATTTATCCAACACTCAAAATTTTACCTGTCATAAGTTTTCNGTGTATAAGAGACAGCATACATACAATGAACGTGCAATTTAAATAATTTTTATTTGCAATTTTTGCAGGAAAGCGAATCGGAACAATTCTTCTTTTTAATACAGAAATGAAATGTCATATTAAAATTATCATTCAATTAAATCTTACTTTAACTGCATGAAGTAGAACAATTTAATTCAATAGTTGTAAACCTTTTTTTAAAAGATAGAGAATGCTTGACTCAAAACCCAAAAACAAACTGACGTGATGGTCCAGCCTTTCCCATTAGTGACACATGTAAACGCATGTAATCGGTCTAAACACAGCTCACTCTGAAACTCTTGATGGACGGTTGAAGATAAGAAACAAGCGATATTTCGTTTGCGTCCGCGGTCATTACGACACCCAAGAGACCCAGTCCCAATGAACTAACCCAGCAACGAAAACAGTAGACACCACAACTCTTTGGAAGAGCGATAAAGCTATCATTGTGAACTAGGAATAGTCCCACGTTTTATTCTCGTCAGTGAACTCATAAGGAAAAAATAAGATCGAACAGAAAGAACAGAAACGACGCTCAAAATGTTCTCTCTTCATCAAATGTTAACATATTTCACCTTAGTTTTCCTTGCATGAACGGACGTATCAACGCAACTGATCATTAAAATGATTTACGTCAATTTTCTTTCCTAAAAAATATTTGTTTTTAACAGAAATATAGCGCGTATCAAAGTGATAAATTTGTCAAATTAAAATTTCAACGCCAAATCTGTTTAGAACAATTATGAGTTTTAAACAGCTGAAATGATATTACCACGTATTTCATAACGAAACATTTAGGCACATCGTGAAGCGTATACGGTATAATATAGAGAGACCTGATGAAAAATGTTTCATTCAGTCAAGCATTAACGTAAGAGACTCAGTGAGTTCGCCGGGTAAAATAAACACCTGAAAAAAAATTGCAAAGGTGATCGAAAACAAAGGACCAATTACAACAGCATTTACCCTCCATTATCCGAAACGTACTGAACTTCATCAGGTGCGCGTCACTCCTTTCATAGACCCATCGAAATTGACAGATATTTGGCTAACATTTTGTGACATCGAAACAATAACCACGCGTTTCGTTGTTATCGAGTATAGCGTCGCTCGCCCTTTAATTACCAGTGATCACGCGTCGGCAAACGCATTTCAGTGAAACAAAGAGCGGTGCGTTGACCGAGTGGATCATTCGAGTTCACACGGCACACACCAATTAGCTGGACAGCATTGGTCCAACAGCTCAGAGGTGCAAGCGTCCGGATTGCGACGGGGATCAGAGAAACACTGATCTGCATTCTGAGGCTGAGGTCACGGCAACAGGCACTGGGAAACTCGGGTCAAAGAGGGTCAGACACACACGCGTATAGTCAAGGTCTAGAGGCAGGCACGCTAAACCACAACGCAGGGATTTTAACACATAATGAGGTTATAAATGAGATTTAATATTGGATGCCTTCGTTCATAATAAATAGGAAAAAAATATTTCAGCAAATAACTGGAATGCAATTTTCGCTCTACTAGTTTTATCACTGTAAGCACCATATGATCAAGAGTTATAGACGAAGGGGAAAACTGTTAGTAGTTATTCCAACGAATATATAAATTTCATTCTTTAAAAACGTCCAGGAAAAGAGACCAATTAATTTCAGTGAAATATACCAAATCTACGAAACACATGTGAAGAGATCAAAGACACAGATAATAGATCAAAGAAATCATTCTACTTCAGTAGTTATCAAAGGCAAATATTTTACAAACATACAACTCCAAAAGACGACAAAGCAAACAATATTGAAAGCAAAAAACGAAACTCAAAGCTACAAAGGGTTAACTAACACCGAGTGAAGCAAGTTGATACTAAAAGCAGAGCACCGGTGAAAACATTTCAAAGGACCAACAGGCCCCACAGCAGAGCAGAGGATCCAAAAAAGAAACGATCGTGGAGAGAACCAAAAAATATAAAAAGAACGAATGGTGTCGTAGCAGTGGGACAAAAGGGGAGGAAAGGTGAATGGAAACGAGAAGTGGTAAAGTGTGAACGCGTGTGTGTGACAGAAAGACAAAGGTCGTCACGCACTGACGCACGACGACGCCCGATCTCCCTGAAAATTGGACTGGTAGTAGACAGTCTAATATCATCACAAGCAAGAATCTTGTCATAGAAATCAGTCATTTAGACAAGAAGTTCATAAAAGTTCACTTACACCTTTATGTACTACATTGAGTATAAACATAGCCACCAAATAATTACTTCAATTTTATTGATATATTGATATTTCCCATAGTTACACGAGTAATACAAAAGGTAAGATGTTATACAAGACGCCACCTTTGAAAATGTATACTCTGGAAGATAAATACAACGCAGTTCCAAGACTCAAAAGCCACAATTTTTAAGGATTACGAATCATAATAATAAATGTATTGTCAAAAAAGCAGTTATATGACCAAGTGGAGAACAATAAACTAATTTACCACATCACTGAACTATGACGAAATAAATCCATCTCGACCTCGATTTCTTCGGTAAGCGACAATATAGATTATAGTTAGGATAGTCCAAAAAAGTGTGTTTTATCGGAAGAACGTTCAAATAAAATTAGCTTGAAAACACACTAAGTATGTTTGTTGTTCTGATTGTTTCATAGTGAATTTACTTCCTTGAGTCAAGTTTTATTGGTAATGTAAATGATAAAATGTAGTCTAGCTCACATCTACGAGGAAGGAGAGGTTCTGACAATACTACATGAAAGTAGAATATCTCGTAATATATAGGACGCAGACTACCTTTCTATGTATGGGCGAATATAATACTTGTATATTCGTAGTCACAAATAAAGACATAAATCAGTTCGTGCTTTTATAGTTTACCTTCTTTAGATAGCTTTATGTTCCAGCCATATTAAGCATGGCTTACGATTATTCGTAGTCTTACGGAAAGAATTACATAAAGGAGAATTGGCAGAGCGTGACCACGAACGAAGGAATCCCCATAATTATACTGTTTCAGTTCTAGTTTAATGTTTCTTGACATGAAGGAAGATTACTATGCATTACTAGATGCTCCATGCTCAGTGTTTGAAACTGATCCCATTTTCAGTCGCATTGCAGTTTTAACACCAGAAAAGGTCAAATGTTATTTTACAAGTTACGTGTTCCATAGTTGCGCTTCCAGGGAGAAATGGTAAAAATTAAAGGTAAAGGTAAAGAATATGTAAACCAATTTTCCATAGTAATGTAACGCACCGAGTGTTTGGAAAAGAAACATTCAATTATTGTAACTATATTAGGTATGACAGAATAATCGACGTGGTATAGGATTGTCAGGATTCGTACTGGTCGGGATTCATGTTTGAGGAATTTATGTCTATACCTGAACGAGTTATCAGCTCTCTCGCAGTACCAAGACAAAGAAATCATGCACCGTGAACCCTTAAAGTTATTCCTATTTCCACTAGAAAGAGACAGTTTGACTATTTAAAACTCATGATAATTTTCGTTTCTTTCCTTTAAAATAAGTTGAGAAAATTTGCGTGAAAACTAGATTCTTATGACAATGTACAACCAGATTTTAATGTTGTAATCACATGCTGTTAATTTACCTTCTTTTTTACATTTACCATTTAAAACTCCCCATTCCCACTTTCGTCCCTTTATTTACAAAGTAAAGGGACCCGTCTCTTGTACATGCGATTTCAAACCCAGTGAAATTCTGTAGAGAGGGAGCGAGGAGACGGCGTCTTGTTCAGAGAGGGGTGCTATGAAAGGGTATGCGAAGTGCGCTTCCAAGAGCACGGGACACTGAGGAGCAGGAGATAGTGGTAATGGCTGGAGCGAAGGCGTGGCCGGGAGCCAGCGGGGATGAGGACAGGGACAGCCAAGGGCCGAACGCGCAAGGTCGAACACCAGCAGTAAAATCGCACTCGAACGAACGAACGATCGATCGAACACCCGCCCTCCCGCTAAAGAAGCGCTCCCTTGCACCATAGCAAGAACCGCTTCTCTTCCCAACCGCACTTTAACAGAAAAAGGCTCTGCCTGTGTTCTAGCGATAGCAGAGGTTCTAACCTAGTAGAATGACAGTAAAGATAGGATACCCTTATGGACTAATCAGATACAGAATTTTAATTGAATGGTGTAACGAGTAATACTCAACGTGTAATACTCAACAGTGATTCGCGATACGGGGTCGTCCGTAAATTACATGACGCAGAAACTACCATATTTTGACCCCCTCCCTTCCACAACGGACTTGTAACGATACCTCTTGCCTCTTCAAATAACAGCACAAGTCTTTCCTCTCCCTCGTTAAGTAAAGGTTTCATAGCTTTTCGGAAAATGTGGGGACAAAGTTTGATAAATTAACTAAATTCTCATTTCTCTGTGCTCTCGCAAAGTACATGGATTACGTAAAAAATGTTTTAAAAGCCCTATAAAACATAGCGTAACGTAATACCCAGAAAACCCTTCCCCAACCCCGCCATACCGCAGTGCAACGATATCAAAATTTGCCTTCCCCCAAGGTACGTTACTACACTCCCAAAAATTGACTTATGAAAAGAATAAGAAAGAGTCACCCACCCCCTTCAATTCGGAACATTACTCCAATATTCATCTAATTGGTTTGTAGAAACAATTTTTTAGGCAACAATATACCCAAAAACCAGATCCTGAGACTTTCAGAAACAGAAAATGCGTGATTTCGGTTCAACCAAATCGGATGGTTAGTGATTTGATTGGCAAGGAAATTCAATGAGAAATTCGTTTTCATATTATCGCATCAAACTCCAATTAAAACAATTTTCAACCAAATATTTCTATAAAACCACAATCCTTATTATTACTCCGCACTAAAGTATAAATGTGGAAGTGCACTTATGTTTGAGAAAATTTAACGTCTAAATTACTGAACTTCTCTTGAAATTTGGCAGAAAGGTACCTTGATATCCAAAAATGTTCACAGGGTACGCTACATTTCACACACATTCAACATTTCGGATGTTTTACGTAAACTTGTAAGTGCATTTCAAGTTATTAACCACCACTAAGAGAAAACTATAAAAGAAATAAGAAAACTCTCGTACAGTATCCTAAATTTTTTTCTTCCGATATTCTGAATTTCAAAGGAGAAAAAATGAGATTGTCAAATTTTCACTAAATTTTGCCAAGTAATTAAAGTTTTACCTTGGTCAGTAAAATATAAATTCGTGTACGTAATTACTTTCTGGTTTCTACAACTTTCAAGACCGGTGCTGAAATGGTAACTACAATCAAAGGAGAATAAGAGACATATCTTACATATTAAGTACAATATCATCATGTCTATCATTTTATCCACTCCCAGAAAAATACGAATATTCCGTTTTGAGCAATTTCGTATCTTTACACTGGAAATACCTTCCCCACATGTAGCTCCCAACTGATCTCTGACTTGCAACGAAACGAATCAGGTAAACGCCAGAAAAGTAGGAATACAAAATATTCAGAACGAAAAAATACAATTAAGACGCATAAAGTAACGGTCTTCCCAACATATTCTTGTTATGTTGGTAAATTCCAAAGAGTAGACAAAAATTACAAAATTATTTAGTTAGTTTTAGTTCAGGTTTATGCAAATGTTAAACCAATACAGTAATAGCATAATGGAAGTTATGATCAACGAGAGATTAAGTTTCCCAAAAGAATTTTTAACTCGAGACGGGTGAATGGAAGTAAGAGATATAATTATATACAGATAACAATCCCTAACCCTCATGCACACAAAAAATTAGTAGTTTATTTTGGGGAAGAACATGAAAACGAGGTCTATTAATGATCGGAAATTCGCTGTTATCGCCTGTAAGTAATTAGTTCCATAAACCATGTTTCACAAACTATTTGTAATTTATCAGAGATAAATTAAAAACGACCGATTTATTGAGAATATCAACGAAATAATTTGAAATTAATATTTTGGTTACTTCCTTCTCTCAAAACATAAATGCTTTATTCCCAAAATAATAATACATACGTATGAGGAAGTACCAAAATAAATATAAATTTGCTCGCAGTCACAAACACTTTGTATTTAAAATTCACAAACGTTGAATATTAGAAAGTGTAATCAAAATATACGTAAATGTTATAAAATAAATACATTACTTATTTTCTGGATTCCAATAGATTACTAGTTCAAGTGAAACTAAAAGCCAAACAGAACAACATGATTCTTTGTCAAGAAGCAAAAAGTCAATAAATCGAAATTCATCAACTAGCAGAGAAATCTTAGAGCATTTTTTCCGGTTACGTTCAGCTTTCAATAAAATTCACTAAGGTAATTTTCATTTGTAAATTAATTATAGGAATAAAACCACCGGTGGCTCAGATATTAGCATTCTTGCACATCACTAAGTCATCCCTTGTTCAATTCCCAGTGGAGCCAGAAAAAATTTGCAGCTTTTCACATTAATGTCCCAGTTTATATAGCTGTGACTACTAAAAAGTGACCACCTACTGCTCCCAGTATCAATAACTAACTATTACTAACTACTTCTACTAACCCCACCACGTGGGCCTAGTTGTTGGTAAACCCCGCTAAGCGGCCCATCTACTAACAATGACCTACCACCCCACTCCTATCTTCTATCGCTCCATGTTGATAGGCTTCAATAGCACGTTACATTTCCCTTTTACAAATGCTACAATTATTTATATATATATATATATATATATATATATATATATATATATATATATATATATATATATATATATGTGTGTGTGTGTGTGTGTGTGAAACCTAATGCGATTATCTTGCATGGCAAAAGTTTGTTTTCATCATTATTTTTAGCTTTCTTGGTAAATGATTTCCAGATTAAACTGAAACCCCTCTCGCAATCGACAAAATTTAGGAGCGGGGAAAAGAAAAAAGTGATAGGACACGAATAGGAAATTGAAGATTCATCTTGGCTCCCCCTCTCGCACATTTAATGTCATTTGGACCCAATCTACCATTTGCCAGAGAGCGTTAACTGAGTTCCGCAGCATCTCTCCGAGATATCGTCGCCAGTTTCCAGTTCGTGCCAAACATTCCCCTACGTTTTACTACTGCTCACCAGCTGCAGAAAAATTTCCCTCGCCTACCTTTCATTTTACGTCCCATAATTAACGTTAAGGCGTATAAAATAATGTATAAACTACGAATATTCGCGAGTATACTCATAAAATCGTAATTAGTATCAATCTCATCTACGTTTGCGAAGAAAACAAGTAATAGCGCGTGCCTCCCACCGTGATTGTGATATTAAGACGATGCTGTTCTCATATGTTGACAAGCCCTAAAGCCACCCCCCCCCACAAAAAAAATCATACAAGAAAATCTCACTATAATAAAGGTTATGGGTAAATGGTCCAAGTCTAAAACACTACCAAAGAGATATTAAAAACGCCATAAAAATACTCTACGACAAATATGGAAGAAATGGAGAGTGTACAAATAAGTATATAAAAACAAACTGAGCAATTTTATACAAGGCAAACGAATTTTTATAAAATGAGTAGTTAATTGTTCATTGGTAGGAGTATATATGAAAGTTTAAATTCATAAATGTATCTAAAATGGAACTTTTTTTGCTTTGTCCACAAAATTTGTGAATTGTGAACTAACCAAAGTTCAGAGGACTTAACTATGCGCTTTGTTTATTAAACACCATGTGCAAAAATGTTTTCCTTCTGTCAGGATCTGGAAATGATTTGTAATTACGGATCTGCATACAATGCTGAAAAATGAATGTATTTTTGTACGTTTTCTTCAAGGTATTTAAGTTTTGAAATTAACAAATGTGAAAATTTAATATCGCGAAAGTAGAGAAATAGAAAAGTAAATAACTTAGATTTTAAGATATTAGACAAGAACCCAGGGAAACGCCGGGAAAAAAATTAGAAAGTTTCCAATCAACAAAACAAATCACATTACACTAAGATCTCCACTGCCTGAGCCACCCTCGTGGGGGAGTGCGCCTGCGCAAAGCAAGGCAGCGCACATCGCAACGCGGGGTCGTCCCGAGAGAGGGGCACGCACAAATTCTATTTCCCGTCAGCCTCCGAGACGCCAAGCGAGATTTGGTGCCTCTGGCAGACCGTGAGCCAACCGACCGGCAGGCCGGTGCGCGCGGCAACGCCATCCACCCACAGACTGCTGCCTGCCGCCATCACTATCGTCGCCACCGTCGTAGCGCCGTGCCGTCCGCGCTGGCACGTGGCGCATAAAGTTTGATGGGGGGGGGGGACCAGAGTCTATCCTTTATGAATGCATAAATCGATCGGGCAGGCGCGTGGTTTAGAGACCCTTTGTATAGGTTGGAATTCTGCTTCACGGTACCCCCAGATAAGGTAGTCATATTTCTCCCGGACAATGATGATGGAATTCTCGTTAACTACCTGGTAAGACTGCAAATAAAAGTGTCACGGTGGAGGGGCGAGAATTTAATTTGCACAAACGAATCCAGGGAACAGAGAATCAGTATTTTTATGAGGGGAAAAATCTTAATAGTTTTGGATTCAGTGCGATAGTTATTAGTGTGTAGACTACTACGAAAGATATCGAATATTATATAAATAAGAATAATAAATCATACAACACAAATTCATAACCGACAATATTAAAATAAATTTTCATAAAAATAAAAATCCTTTTCACAATTTTCACAATGTTTCTATGCAAATTACATATCCCAGCATCACAAGAAGTGACGGTGCTAATTCACAAGGTAATTAAAGAAGATGTGATTTACGAAGTACAAAATAACTCATCACTATGGAGGTATAAACCGGTTCCTTCCCCATTTGGATATTGATAGTCATAACCAAACCTGTAAAGAAAATTATCTGTCTAATGAGTTTCTCGGCGTCACAATAATAGCTGTTTAATTTACAGGGTGATGCATATACTGCCAAGTGGTTATAACAAAATGAAACATTTTCCCTCCACTCAAGGATATAAGTTGTATTGACATCATAAAATCTAATTTCAGCCCAAAAATTGTTTGTTGTTTATGTCGAGAAGGATTTTGTGAATTTTATATTCGCAAGGAATTATATATCTCGTAATTAAACATGTCTTCGAGACATGAAGAGCACTGACATTGCATCAATTATCAAAGTATCATTTAAATATAAAACTGTCGTACAAATAATTCAAATAAATTCCATGGAATTCAATAGTAGGAAGTTCCCCTTTTGAAACTCAAAGAATGGAAGTAGTCATTTTATATAAAAAGCCAATGGAGATGTTTGAAATCACCGTTTTTGTTTTTTGTTTTTGAAGCACAGCACCGAAGAAAAATACGAAAAGAAATAATGATCAAAGCAAGCAAACAAACCCCATTCAAATCCCAAACACAACGTTGACTGAATTACGGTTCTTCAAAAGTGCCCGCACTTATCGTCTGACGAAAAAACCAATCTTCCAAATCTTATAGAAATGAAGAGAACGGAAACTGTTCGTTACGAAACTCAACATCACACCTAACTCTTCCACGATGCGACGTCTTCCTGTTCTTCAACAAGGTTGGCAACCCAACGTCTCGCAAGTTTTGAAACTCCTCAAAGTTGTTTTCATTTCCTCCTCTAAAATTACCTCAAAATTTCTAACAGTAATCAGTGGTTCACGTTTTAAGCCTCTTACAAAACAGCCCGCTTAAAGGGCGAGACAGAGGCAACCGGCGAAAAAAATTCTGACATAAAAAGTTTTCATAGAGTGAGCTACAAAAAAAAATTATTATTGGGAGCAATTTTTGAACAAAGTTTCAAGATTCTCTGGATTGAATAAGGGGCGATTGAAAAGACATTTTAAATTAATTTTCATTTTAATCCTGGAATGCTGTGCTACTCAAAAGAACTTATTAATCCTAGCGCTTAACTGGGGTTTCAGCGAGTAAAATGCCTAAAAGAATTTTGCAATTTCTTCTCCTTTGAGACAGAGTTCTTTGTTCTTGTGACCTCTCGAAACTTCAAGATTTCTCCAAAATTTAATTCGTCCTTTGACACAGCCGCTACAGTTTCGGAGCGCGAGCAAAACCCTTCAAAGTTGGCAACACAGTCCGCCCTCGAGTTGTCACTTTCGAGGTCCTTCGCCACGAAGTCGAAACGCGATTGGCCCCCGCCGTTCGTCTCCACGCCTCGCTCTGCCGCGTCAACTCTGGCACAACGACGCCGTTCAAAACCTCGAAGGCAGCAGCAGCGGCAGCGCTTCTCTCGCGACTGGCCGCCTTCCAGCGCACCTGTGACGGCCGCGTCACGGACCGCAGCACATGCGGACTAGCAGCATGCGATGAGCTCATCCTGGATGGCCATGAGTGGGAGGCGTTAGATGAAACGGTGTGATGGATGGTGGGAGTAAGGAGAGGGGGGGGGAGCAAGGCGTGCCTAAAGAGAGGAATTGGAAGGACGAAGGGTATTGCATGTGAATGTAAAGAATACTTCTATCAGAAATAGCAGAACAGGCGAGATTAAAAAAACAAAACTAACAAACATGTTAGGAAATATGAAAGGAAAATGGAGGTGGGGATGAAAAGTTCACATTGGGCGACCTCACTTTTCTGAAATTCTTTTCGGCAAATTTTCATTAGTTATTATGATTATTATTGGAGATATTTAGGGAGCGCCAATACCTCGGTCATTAGAGCCCTATTTTTCATTAGTAATTTCATTTCATAGTATATTTGGTATTAGCCCTATATTTGATATACAATGATCATAGGTGATATATTTTGAACACCCTCTGTCAACATANATAAGAGACAGGTCAACATAATTAAATAATAAATGATATTGTGTACTGTCAATATTTCAATAAGCAAAACGCTTTTTCGCTCGCTTAGCGAGCATGATCAGTGCTAAAAAAAAATATAATAATACAGAATCAAAAATTTTAAAATACATTAAAATAAGTGAAAAGATTAAAATTCCATCCCTCGGCGCAGTTATGTCGAAATCGTGTTTTAAATGTTTCAGTTTGCTGATTTGTGCTTTCCCTTGTATCTTTTACCTCCTTCACAGAATCCATTATTTAATCACTCCCCTCTTTCACAAATGTTATCATTTACCACACCCGAAGTCCCCCCCTTCCTCTCGTTTTCAATCTTTTCACTTATTTTAATGTATTTTAAAATTTTGATTCTGCACCATTATATTTGTTTTTAGTACTGATGATGCTTGCGAAAAAGTTTCTTGCTTATTAAAATATTGACAATAGACAATAACATTTGTTATTTAACTATATTTGATAGTCTTTTCGATAATAGTTTATTTTCATTAGTCCTATTGGATGGTCTACGAAAGATAATTGAAATGTATGGAGTGGAAACCGCTATCTCTTGCTACCCCTCCCCCTTTCAGTCCTGTGGTGCCAATATAGGTAATAATGTTAATAAACATTGAATAGAAAGATACACGAAAATGTATCATGAAATTACGGAATAATCGCAGACAGAAACAAAGCCAAGAAGCCAAGAAGATGTCCCTCATGAAAATTATATAAGGAGAATGGCGTGGAGAAATGGCGGAGGGCGTGTAAGGAAAGGGCATGGGAGTTCACAGGAAGTGTATACGCATGCACGGGCAGAACGCCACCGGCTGCTCTGGCCGCACCACAATAGCCGCGCAGCCAGCGGGAGAACGCTCCCTTCACGCTCTGGCGGAAACTGCACACTCGCCACGGAATGAAAAAAGAGGTGTGTTTTATTCAACATGTGTTTCCTACGAGTTGTTGCTCAATGAAGAACTTGCGTCAAGTGCTGACTAGATTAGCGGAAACAGTCGTCGCGTCACTGGTACAAACAAAGGATAAATGAAATATATTTAGACTGTCGCTCTTAGCTTACAGATAACTTATGTCGTAACAAAAAAGACGAAGTTGATCCCGAAGTAATTGTTGAGTTAGCATTAAAATAGTGATGTCAATAAAATCGAATTATAACGGCATGCTCCGTCCATAACGATAGAGGAATAAAGTACATTATAAAAAACAGTACATACATTTCAATTTTCTCTCAAATACAACACGAGTAATTTCCGTTCAAATGTGTTGTTCTGCAGTTCCTTCCTTTCTCTCTGAAGTCAAAACGATAATTCTACTTGCCCAATATAAAATTACAGTTTATCTCGATTATACTAGCCAATTTTGATTCATCTGAACTAAAATAATCATGAAAAAATAACTATAATATATTGCCTACTGACGTACATTTTCATATTAATTTCCTGTGATTTAATACACACGCACTAATTAAAACGAATGTGATAGGACCAATTCCGTTTAATATCTAGTTGGAAATTGCAATAGCGAGATGCGTGAAAAACAGATGGTACAATATATACACGTACATAATTTATACTAATAATAAAACTGTAACTTTCTTTCTTTTGGTAGTTAGTTTCTTTCTCCAAACTCTGTTGCATCAAAATTAAACTTCGTTTATGTGAGATACTATTATCAACCCTAAGCAGTACGACAGAGTAAATTTCGTTTAAATCAATTCAGTAGTTTTCGCGTGATGTGAGTATTTGTTAGAAACCGAGGTAAAAATCTCGTTTATGAAATCAATGAAGAAGAATGATTGAACCTACACACTTTTAAAAGGTAAATTGAAAAGAAAATAAGTTCTGGACAACACATGGTAAATTTCTGTTTTATCTCAAATTTCTAATATTTTCTTTCTCCTCCATAATTATTCTTAAAGAGAAACATATTAGATAGATACACCAAACCAGCTGATTCAATCATACATTTTTTTGAGGTGTTGGATGATTACTCACTCGTCTCACAACGAGTGTAAGACCAACAGATGACACGAGCTAACAGTCTAAGCAGTTTAAAACATGTGATTACTGGAGATTATTAATCACAAATTCAAAAATTACACATTTATATAATTATAACAAATGTAAAAAATTTCTATAGTAAATAAATATTTGGTTGAAAAACAAATTAGTACCAACGTACTAACAGACATCATGTCAACAAAAATGAATTCTAAAAATAATATTTCCATAGCGGTATTATTAACAATTGTTCTTCTGGTTGCTTTCATTGCTATACGAGAACAATTAATGAATTAGGACACACTCCTTGGGGAAATATAAAGTAAAATTTATAGTCATAACAGCAGAAATAAGCGCAAACAAGTACGTTGACATTATCTTCATTCTTCCTAAGTTGTTCATATCCGGTTATGACCGGAAGTTTGTTGGAACAATCTCCAGGTGGGTCAAAGTATAAATGCACCTGTTGATGTCATACACGGGAATTTTGTCGAAGACAGTGACCTTGGTTCACAAGAGCAACGAACTCTCGTTGGTGATGCTTTTGCTTCCACGGGTATTCACATGAAAACACCAATACCTTGTCCGGGAATCCTGTGCCATAGGTTTCTAAGAGACAGTATCAACCAGCTGGGCAACAAGATCGGCATGAAAGATGAAAGAAATTTGTCCAGAAAAATCTAGTGTTGTTTTCATTAGAGATTTTAATGAGAACTTACAACAAAATACGTGCAATTGTCAACTCGCGTCTTAGTTACCAAATACAGAAAAATCTCTTATTCGGATCAGTTTTATCAACATACCCCTTTAAAGTTATATTTTTGCTCTTCAACCGAGGAAGTTTTACATACGATAATTCATGTGTGATCTCCATTGTGAAAAGGCTTGTTTATTTACTTATTCGAAAAAGATTTATTTAATTAAATATAAAAAATATTGAAATTAATATTTAAAAAAACGATATGGTTTAGTTGGAATGTGCGGCATCTAGTCATCTGTTTATCTTTTCACCACCTTTGTATGTTCTTGTTTTTCTTCAATACTTCTGAAAATATTTTTGCAACATTATTTTCATATAAGGAATTACGTGGTAAAGTTCTCTCTTCAAAACATTGTTTTACAGTTTAGTTGACTCGTCACTAGATTTTCGGTTATGCGTCTCACTGCCGGTCTCAGTTTTGATAAACGAGGTTCCACATGAAGGAAACCTTAAATTACTGCTGAATTGTTATTAATAACTATCCAATTTCACCGTCTTCTTGAAACGTCCAATTTCGTCATGTTGAAATTGGGATTTCGTCATGTTGAAATTGGGATTTCGTCATGTTGAAATTGGGATTTCGTCATGTTGAAATTGGGATTCGTAATGTTCATTCACGAGCATATGCGTAATATTTTGTCAGTTCAATTTATTTTACCTTAACTTATACTTTAAAGAAAATTTAGTTATAATTTCAACATTCGTAGCCTTTGCTTTTGAAGCAATATTTTTTTGCAGATAGAATACCACTTCCTGGACCCCCTCTTCCAAATTAGATTTTAATGTATCTTTTTCCTCCTCCTATTCACATCATTGATGTTCTTTATTTTTCATTGTTTACAAAAAGGAATATTAAATGTGGGTAGTAATTTATAACATTAAAATGAAAACATTAAAACTTGGATACAGTTTACTTTCTTCCATTTATTCAATTCTTGAATTGTACAAATATAAGTTTTTAAATACAAACATGCAAAGATTTGGCTAAACTTGATAAGAGCATAAAAAGGAAGTCAGTATCACAAATAAAATACACACAAGATAACCTCATGAATTACGAAATCACACTTGTCTCGTAGTTTTATGACAGTATGTTCATCGACTTAAACCTTTAAATTAAAATATTCCGTTCACATACTTACAGCAAGAGGAAAATGATTGCAGAAAACTAAAATATACCAAAAATATGGTGAGAATAAAATGAAAGGTAGTAAAGTGAATAAAAAATCTTAACAAGTACGTGACAAATTGAGAGCTGTTTCCACGCAACGCTCATTCACAAACACCGTAACGCAAACCCCATCTGACAAGGCCTTCACGTCCTTCCGAGTTAGTTCAAATGCCGCCTGAATATCGCACGCAATTACGGAAACAACGCTCCGCTTGTTCCAAGTTCATCGCGTAACAACGCACTCGCACGCATTCCGTACGCAGATAGATGCGTGATCCGCATATAGCAACAAGCCTCGGAACCGGTGCTAACAGCCGCTATCTCGGCGCTACATCTGTTCCGTGAGACTGAAACTGTTGATACAGGCCGCTCTCGCATCGTCGCTGCGTCGACGGCGACGCAGCCACCTCCACCCCCATCGCTGCCACCGCACGCGCGGGCGGTTTCCGAGTTCCCAGCCCGACCCACCACCCATCAACTGTACAGCGAAATTCCATCATAATAAAAGGGAACCGCGTGCGTCGAATACTTTCTTCTATTTCTGAGGAACGAAGTTTTAGGGGAAACCGGTGATGCTATTGGATACGAGGGCTACCGACTGCGACTCCGCGAGTGAAATGAAGCCGCTCTTCTGAGGTCCAATGAACGACTGAAGCGCCTGGCGGCGGCAGCCATCTCCTACAGAGGAGGAGGGAAACATGTGCTGGCGGGGAGAAGGAATGAAATGAATGGAGACGAATGGAGACCAATGGAGGGAGGAACAATGGTCATAACGGATCGGCGTAATAAAACGGGAAAAAGAGAAACAACTGCTCGAAGGGACGTAAAGAGAATGATGGAAGAAGCGTCAGGCAAATCACATACAGAGGAATATTAGTAATACGAAGAAATTATACCAATAAAATGACTATATAACTATATACTGATCCTTGGAAACATCCTAGTAGTAGATCATAAGGTAAAGGGATAAGCGGGGAGAAAGAAAACCGCATAAAACGGATAAAAGGAAGTAAATCAAGAGTATATGAAGTAAACAGGTAAATAAAAAAAATAAGAATTTTCGTTCCAGAAGTACACGAGAGATAGGAAGGTATAGCTTGCTCATGAACTATTCACTCAATGCAGTAAGCGGAGAGAACGCACGCTAGGAAGATGATTGCGAAGAGGGACGATACGGGACAATGTGATAGAACAGAAAAAGAAAGACGACATTGGACCAAGGCGAACGGGTGGCGATGAATGGATTGAAAGTGGAAGCAGAGAAATGGAAAAGTACTAGACGCCAGGGTATAAACAGGCGCCTGAGGCTATAGAACAACAGACAGCGTGAAATGGGCACGGGGGAATAGAAGACAACAAAACAAAAGAATAGAATGAAGAGTGAGCATCGGGGAGTAGAGTAGACAGTAGCTGGGAGAAGAGAACGGGCGACCCCGCGAGACGCAGCGTCAAGACGCAACGAAGAGACACGGCGCTGCAGCACGGCAAGGGCAATGCTGAGGCAAGAGAAGGGCGGGGATGGCGGAGGGTTGGAGCGCCGGCTGGTACGAGAAGGGCATCAGTGGGTGGAGCTGTCGCCCGCCAACGCCGCATTCGAAGCAGACTTTGCCGCCGTGATGGCGCCACCAGTGCCATAAGGGCGACGCTCAGTTATATTATCCCTGATGCAAAGAGGATCTTTTTCGTTCGTTCTTCAAAAAGTGTAACCCAGAAATGTGACAGTTTTTCTAAATCCTTGGTCATCAATCTTACAAAGCAACAAATAATTTCATTTTCACAAATACCATCCTGTTTCGCATGTTTTCATATCTGCTCCAGAAAACAAAATTATCCCAGACTCAGCTGATTTTGGTGCTCTATCACGTAGAGAATTCAGTTACATATCGAACGTAATTCGTCGACTCCACTTTCAATTATAATTCCAAGAACGTTCCGAAAGATATGCGGGAGCGTTATGACGAAAACACCACTTCCCGTGTCTGGGAAACGAATTCTTTTGTTCTTCAAAACTCTTAACGCTGAGAATACTGCCCCGTTTTGGACGGGGGAGTTGATGTGGTCTTCGCTCCGAAAAGAATGTTTTAGGGAAAGGAAACGAGCACAAGAGGAAATATCTGGAAGAACAGGAGAATGAAATAGACTCCAACAAGAACTACGATGCAGGTGGATTTGCGGAGATGCAAGGATATAAAGCGGGAAATACGAACAGAATTACAATGAAAAACGTAGAGAGATTGAGAGGAAATGCCACGTTGATACTTAACTGGAATGTAGACCAGGGAAGAAAAAGAAGGGAGGTGTAATAAAAAAGTAATGAAGGTAATAGAGTCAGCAGGAACTGGATAACGACAGGGAATAAATCTATAAATTGTCTACACGAGGAGCACGATTTCAGAGCGCGTACAAAGTGAACCAAAAGAGATTTCCTTTTAAAGAAATAAGACGTATAGGCAGTTATCAGCAACGAATGTATACGCCACAGGTGAGACTGCCAATCGGTCGACAAGAGAACTTTTCTTTATAGACCATACGAGAGACCAAACACAGGCAAAAGGTAACGCATGTAAAAAGGTTTTCTTTCCATAACAAAATATCAAAAACCACCTTCAATAGTTCTTAAAGCAAGAAAGATAGTAACAATTTAGTCCTTCAAATCTCTCAAGGAATCTCGCTCATAATTCTGCAGCATATCAGGAAAACTCGAGAGCCCTAGTATCACCTTAGATACACATCCTCTGGTTCAGAAATGAGGTAGTTACGTTGCAATTGATAAGAGAACGGAGATAAATAGCCCAAGATAATACATATTTCCACTCCACGCACATGTTAACTCACGAGAAAGTCACATTGACTTCACTCATTGACACCAAAATACAGAGACGAAATGGGACAGTAGGAATGAAAGGAATGAAAACTGAGCTGCATCGAATTAAACCTACGGTTGAGATGAACAGAAAGATGCGACATATCAGACAAATTGTCGAGAAACAAAAAGATGGAGCAAAAAGTGAAAAAAAACTAGCAGATGTAAAGAAGTTAAATTAAAGGGTCTTCTTGAAAGTTAATATTGAATCGGCACACTGGGAAATCACGACGAGGGCGCTTGAGAAAAAAAAATCGAACCAATTGAATAACTCGCAGTATAAACATTAGATTGAATGTTGAATGAACACTATTCTAACCTTTGGCACTTACATATTTAATATACTGGTAACAAACCACGAGAAAAGAAAACTAGCCTTAAAGTTATATCACCATAGTTCCGTAACTAACTTTAGCAACTGTTAATCTGTCAAAATAAAATATATAAACAAGTATTGGGAAGATGGAATGAGTAGAAAAAAATATAATTTCAATAGTGCCAAAAATTTTAAGCTATATTTGAATCCCAAAATCTTAAATGAAATGTACTTAATGTACAAAGTTTTGTGCGAAAACATTGTTCTGACTTTAGAAGAAATCTTGATGGAAATACAAAACTAAAAACTAGAGTTCGAAGATTTTCTATTCCTACACAAATGAGCAATTTGTAAGTGATAAATGTATAACAAATTTTTCATTCGTCTGAGTAAATTTCTATGTTAATATTATTTAAAAAATACTTAAAATTCAAATATTCGTAGTCGAAAAATAGGACTGAATTTGTGATTGAGTGAGAAAATACACCCAATGAAGGAACCAGGGTAGCGCACGGCATATTTTTCTCCTTACATTAGGAGGTGCGCATTCCAGAGCAATTTATTTTAAAATTTTCCAGGCGAGAAACGATAGTGTCTATTTGTGGTGGAGTGGTGAGCTTCAACATGGCAGAAACAGTCCGATAGTGGCGTAGTCCAACGCGCGTGCGTCAAGAAGGGTAGCGCCGGCCGGAAGGAGAGTGGAAACTCGAGAGAGAAAGGAAAAGGAGAAGACGAAGGGTGCCTCCGGGCGCCGCACCAGGCACACTCCCGAAATAAGGAAAAAGCGTACAAACAAACTCTGCGGCGTAGGCGCCGCGCTGAGTCCGGGGGAGAGACAAGGCACGCGTCGCCGTGCAGCGTATGTTGGGGGACCAAAGACGGTGCAGCCTGCCAAGCGGGAATGGGTTGTTGTTCACAATGACATTTGTGGTACTCAATACGATATAAGATTAATATAACACGTACATTTTATCAAATGAAAAAATTCAAGTGTGCACCACTCAACTTTCCAATTATTACTCATAAAATAAGATCACAGCACTAGACACACTAATTTTGAATAAAAAATAAAAAAACTGAAAAACACATCCAGGAAATATATTATGTATTATAATTTTCAAATGCAATGACATTTAAAATATCAATCGGTTCCAATATATTTATCCACATAAACATACATTATACAACCCCGAACATCGTATCTGCACATTCAAGTACATGTTGCATCAATTATCTTCTACTTGGTTCGACGGGTTGATCTAAAAACGGCGACCACAAGAAAACACAAATTTGCGTAAAATATTTTCGCTGTATCTCGAAAAAGGTACAACAAAGAGAAATGTGATTTTGCATTCTTCATGCAGAATTAACTTAACAATCAAAACGCTTATATTCATATTTCCCAAATTTAGAATTTTAAGAAACCGGAAATACATTACATTACATTACATACGATATTAGACATCGCCAAAAATAGACTCCCCAGGGGCCAATTTATAAAGTTCCGAAGAGATCTCAAAAATTATTTCCGACTGATTACAATACTTCCCTCATACAGTTTGTGTAATTAGAAAGTAATAAAAAAACATTTTAAATGCATAATCATATGAAGAATAAATATACTATGAAAGAATACTCCTTAATTTTATAAAACTATTCTTCAGACTTATATGATAGATAAAATATTTATTCGGCCAAAATCTCTTTGAATACTTCGTCCATCCTAAAACAGGTCCAGTCAATGACAATTTTCTGAACTAGCATCAATGTTCCTCCTCAAAAAGAACACACATCTTACAAGCCAAAATTTGACAATTCTGAAGTCAATGATGAACAATACTAATAACACAAGCTCTGATAACCTTGGTAATCATCCGAATTATACAAAGTATTTGTCCTCTTTGGGAAGAAAGAAACATCTCCACACAATTTTTAGTCGATGAATTAGGCTTTTTTAGTAGGTACCTAAAAAGACTCAATTTGTACAGGTATGGTAAAAATTAATTTTTATCACACCTTCACACACAGGTCTGAAAGAACAGACAGTTTCCTCGGTGTTCATTCAAAAATTATCACCTCAAGTTCCAATGTGTCAAGTTTATCAAAATGGTTTCAAAAATCTTTTAAATTAATATCTCTACTGTGACATGAATTTCAGTCAGCATATAAAAACAACATAAAAATGTGTTGAAGCTATTTTTCTTGTTTCCAAAGATAATTTCTCCAGAACCTTCCAAATCTCATATCCCCAATATCCTCAACAATATCAGTGTATATCTATTCTATTTCAATGTCGCATATTAGACACACTTCCTAGCAATCACTAAATCTCACTTAATCTACACGAGAGGTGTTGGAAACAGATAATACGCTTTCACTCCACGTGAAAGGATTCTTTCGTGACGTCACAGGAAGAACATGGTACTTAGGGTCTTCTTTTTCTGTTGCGGGGAGAATAACCGGTGGAGGGCCCGTAGGCAAAGAGGGTGACGACGTAGGCGGGCAGGACGCACGGCGCGGCGTGAGCATCGGCGCGCGACGAACAACGCATCACATGCAGCTCCCGCGCTTCCATTCCATCCTCAGCAGCTGTTGTGTGCAGGCGTCGGCTACACGGAGAAGCGGCGGTTTTCAGAAGATGCCTGAATGTGTCATTAGCCATTCTTATTGGTACATTCTCGTAATGGCTATTTATTAATTTTATGTGGGGGTTCAGACCATGAAGGCTGCTATTCCACCTTCAGGATATGATTTGAGAGAGGGAATTGGGAAGGTGAGATGTTGGTTGGAACTTCAGGAACATATACTTGTCTGAATTAGGTGAAGGGAACTCCTACACTTTTGATGATTCAACCACATAAGGTACTTTTGATGTATGTATGACGAGGTTGTCTACTTTATCATTACCGAATACTTGGAAATCATTTTACTCTTGTATTAGCATCGAAGGTAATATAACTTATTTCGTACCACGACTTCATTTCCTCTAATTTTTGTACAAATTTATAAGCTAAAATTCACATTTCTTTCAGAGTACTATCATTTATTGGATTCTGATTTGAGAAAGATACATTTGTAAGTGGTCAATTTGTAAGCAAAACCCTCAAAGAAAACGTAATGACAAAATATGAAATTATAAAAATCTGTACGATTTATAAGACTGTAAATCGTACTGTTTAAGAAATTTTATAAAAAAGTATCATTTTATAATATATTGTGTAATTTTGTTACAAATATTTGTATTACAGATAAATCTTTATCTCTCCACTCTTTCTGGTCACTGGAAGCTGTTCAAGCGATTCTCAAACTTTTCCCGATCTCAAAGGTAGCATTTATTTTCAAATCGCGCGAATTTGAAATAATGTGTTATTAGGCTCAAAAGAAATATTCGTTTCGAAGGAATAGTCCCACTTCCCAATGTTAGACAATCAAATGAAACAAAAATCTCTTCTTGTTACCCTGCAACACTTTTAAGAAAGATAATCTTGGCTCGAGTCCCGAAGTCGATAGACCCATGAATAATTTGATTTCTTGGCTATGTTTGAAGTTCTTAGTAAGAGAATAACAAAAAATCTCTTAGTACAGGATCCGCGTAACATGAAAAGTGTTTGATTCAAATGACTTAAGTAAAACATTACTGTCTTTCTCGTAAGCTATTCACTTCCACAATTTCAGTTAAACAATAAAATTAATGAAAATTATAATTTTGGTGTGTGTACAAATTTTTTCGTCAAAATAAGTAGTTAAAACATTATAAAATACATACTTAAACCCAGGAAGCACATGAAGGTCAAGTTCAGCATTTCGTCACAGAAACCTCTAATAATGAATTTAAAAAAATTAAGTACAGATAAAAGAGTAATCCAAATAGTTAATTCAATGAATTATAACCAATTAGTAAACGAGTTTTGAATTTCACATCAAGATAGACAGCATTCAATATTTTTTTCCGGACATCATTCAATAGTTTTACTGTAACATTGAGCCACGGAACTGCACCCATTCAACACAAACAATAGCACTTTGCATGTACAATGGATGTACCCAAAAGTGTTCGTGAATTGTGCTAATGGATCTTCTATAATCACATTTGCGATAGAATAACAGCGCTTTAGCAAGCACTGGTAGAGCGGATTGCGCGAGAGCACTCGGTAAAAACATTTGCCACAGGATAGCAACCTTCAAATAGAAAAGGACCATTAACTAGATAAGAAATTGACCGTATCTCCATTTAGTTAAAGAACATTGATTCCAAACAATAGAGGCTCTTTTGTAAGAGCCAAACTCTTTAAACTGGAAATGGGGAAAACAATCAATCAATCCACAATTATTTTTACGGTCGCAAGAAATGAGGGTATCTAAGTTCTGACAATGAAGCTTTAAGTCGAGTGGGTCACATGTTCGAACTCGCAATGGCACGTAAGAAGGTAAGTGAAGTTTTCAAATCCCGCGAATTTGAAATAATGTTTATTAGACTCAAAAGAAATATTCGTTTCGAAGGAATAGTCCCACTGACTGGAATCACACTTCCCAATGTCAGACAATCAAATGAAACAAAAATCTCTTCTTGTTACCCTGCAACACTTAAGAAAGATAATCTTGGCTCGAGTTCCGAAGTCGATAGACCCATGAATAATTTGATTTCTTGACTATGTTTCATTCTCCCTAATGCAGAATTGGGTTTCGTCAATATCACAACAAAATGAACATGCAGTATAGTAAATTGCGATATTAACATATTGATCTAAATGCCATGATTGAATGAAAGAAAAACAGTAGAATGAAAAAATTAAACAAATTAATTTTGGAATGCACAAGAATTGAATTATCTTTACACTAATGCAAGAGTAAAGAACCGATGTAAAATTAGTCTCGCATATTGAAATTATATCCAGACATATTTAAAATTATTTCCAGACAACGCACAACGTTCACACCGATACGAACATTTCGAAATATTCATTGCAATTATTGTGAATAATGTTAGCCAGATTGTAGAACTTCGGGAGGAAAAGTCATAAAAAAATGAATGTTATTAATATGAGATGTCCCGAAATAATAAATTGGCAGTTCTCACAGTCTATTCTTGTTCTACTGCAATTAACATCCATTATGTATCTGAATGTGAGATTTTTGCTTGCTTTGTTAAATTAAGTTTCTTCAGTCACAACTTTCATTAGCAATTTTGATTAACAAGTATTGTTTAATGAAAGGTTTATGTCCCAGATAATCAAAACTGTTAATCCTTCTGGCGAAACATTATTATTTATTCAACCTATTTACTAAAGAGACGATACAACTGAACATGTAGCAGGACCGAGATGGATACGATAGTACTTTGTTGAAACACATCAATAGTAAATAAAAATACATTACAGCGTTACTAAGTTTGATTTTGTATCCTTGCTAGATGAGTAAAATATAAAAGAGATTATGTAATTCATATAGACACAAATGTTTAAGTTACTAAGATCATTTTGTTGTACTTTATCCATCAGTGTGGTCATGGATCCCACAATATGTGATTCCACTTTACATAAAGTTTTACACTAATTCTTTATTGAAAAAATAAATGGGTGAGAAAAAAAACGAATGGCAGATAAAGTTTATGTATTGAAAGAAACTATTTATTAAAAGAACATCACCAAACTAACTTAGTATAGGGTCGGTACTAGTACGTTCAAACAATAGAATTAGTTCAAAACAGAACATACAACTTAAAAAATGTTATTGTACAAAATTCCATAAAAATGCCGCAGATGTAATAACAAAAACTAAAGAAATAATTCCCAAAATTTTAGTCACAGTGGAGTGATTTTTCACAAGTGTTGCCAACTATACATTAAGCTCTACCATACACGTTAAATAATGCACTGAATAGTTGAATTTACAATGCCACATACCACTTCTCCATTTAGTGTCTTTGGTACAGGAAGTAAAACTCTACCTTATAATAGAATACTCTATAGATGAGTAAAAACTAATATCAATAAAATTATCATGAGTCAAGTCTTTTCAACGTGGGTGGTCCATATGTTCATCAATACTTCACAAAGAATCTAAAACGAGAAAGGATAAGAATACGTAAGAGTTAAAAATAAGGAGTTGTCATCTCAATTCAGACGTTCCGGGAAACGAGGGTAATCCAGAATCTGCAAATTAAGAGAACTCCCGAAAATAGAATATACACCACGATGAGTCAATTCTCTATTTAAACTCTAATTTATTTCGCTGGTTAAGAAGCTGGAATAGTTCTTGAGTAAATGTAATTCAGTAACTCAAATAAATTCAAGATCTTAAAACAAATTTGTTCTTGAGTAAATGTAATTCAGTAACTCAAATAAATTCAAGATCTTAAAACAAATTTATTTTAAGACTTGAAGTTCCTTATACTTTTTGGATGCTCTAGTAAGAGCAAAAAGGGTACATACTCGTCTTTTTCTCCCCAGAGAAATAGATTTTGATATAATTTACGGAGTATTAGTGTTTTGGGTTGATAAAGCGATGTAAAGTGGAAACTATTTCACATAATACTCTGAAAATCCTTAGTTTAGAGATATATTGCGTGTACATTAAGTGATAAAAAATGTTTTCCCCACAACAAAGACGAAAAAAACAAGAAAAATACTATCATGCGTAAAACTTGAATACACGCACACAGAATCGAGTCAGTAAAAGACACGCATGAATGTTTCCATGCACGCGCACACGTGGGCACGCATGGTCAAAGAAAACAAGCAGCATACAGACATTCGTTGAAGTCACTACCTCATATTTCTTTCTTTCACAAACCACACAGCTGAAATAACTGATAAGTGCGTTGGGCTTGTTCTTGTGTACTAATGAAATAAAAGTGATAGCCTTCATTTCAGTTACGAAAATCTACATGTCTCCTTTGTTTTCAATTAAGCATTACTAACCTCTATCGTCGCACATTTCATACTCATTGCTCATAGAACAAAAATTATACTTTAAGATAAATGAGAAATTTAAGAAGAATTTTCTACTAGGAGGCGGATCGACAAAAGCGGGGGCAGGGGGAGTTATAGAATAAATTTCACCTTCCTACCACTTTTTTCTCCAAATATTTTAAAACGTCCTATACGCTCCGTGACAAGGAGATAAACTACAACCTATGTCTTCCCCAACATTGTTGCTTTGGATATAGACCAAATACTGATAGTGTTTTACAAAGCAAAAGCTATTTAGATCTTATTTCCGGGACTGCAATTTTTCTTCTTTAAAACTTGTTCTGAATCCCCCATCCGAAGAAAGAATTCATGAAAACTGAAAGAGAACGGGAAATATCCCAATTAACCCTTCAGCGGCCGGCGAATGAAGCAATTGTGTCATTTTAGATAAAACTTACTAAGATAGGAACCACGCATACATAATCTTCTATGATTATTTAAACATTTAAAACGAGAATAGAAAATATTTAACAAAAGATGATCCTATGCGAAGAATTTTCACACATATTAAAGAATGAAAAATATGGAACGAATTTAAATAGTTTATATTACTAGTAATCATTTTGTTACAGGACAACATAAAAACACAGCTCACCCGCAGCAGTATGTTTTGAAGATTTACGTGGTGTATTTCAGAATCAACATCAGCTTAGACGGTTTGAATATGAGGCACAGGATTGTAGCTAGGATTTACAACTTATCTACTTGATGCAGACAAGGAGGGGTGGGAGGTGGGGAGCTATGGTATGGGGCGTGGGCCGATCCGTCTGATTTACCAACAACTACGCCCACATTTCGATAGTTACGATAAGGTTAGTTGTCATCCTTAAACGTTCGCAAGGGTCGATCGCGTCCCATTTTTTCGACGGATTATTATCACTTAATAAATATGGAGAGCTCTTTTTCGAGCATTTTGATTACATAATATACATTTGCAAACTGCAGTATCCACACAATCATCATATGGGCATTAAAAGTAAAAAACATACAAACTAGTTTGTTTAAATGTGATTTCGTACAACGCTCTCAAGCGGCTCACCTGGCATGAACAGCGCAGGCAGTTTATGACGTACGATATCAATTAAATTAGAATTATTAATAAAATTAGTAAACGATTAGAAATAATACTGAATGATCTTTTTCGCATACTTTATAATCTTTTTACTGCACGTTACGTACGTACGAGAGGGTTTATGGAATGGACAAGCTATTTAGCCTGATCTAATTTGCGGGACTGCTTTTGTAAGACAAAATCGGCAACAAGTGCAAGTGGGCAATCCTCCAATTACGTTAACAGATTCTACAAAAAGGATTGCAATAAAATGATTTTCATACGATGAATTTCTCGTATCAAAAACCCTTTAAAGTTGAATTTTCAAATATTCTTCAAAGATATTTTTATAAACAATTTGCAAACAATTGTTATTCGTTTAAAAATATGGTAGGATGATAAATAATTAATGATGCACACGCTCGTTCTGAAAAAATTATCTATCGAATTTCCTATGAATTTTCTATCGAAGATTGCATGTGGCTTGGCTCATTAAAATGAGAAGTTTTAGCACCTCGGGAGCAAGAAAGCCCTATGAAGTAACTGAGGTTCCTCGTTAGGCTCTGTTACAAATACTTTTCCTCATTGAATAGACTGGCGCATAGAATGTACACAATATATGTTCACCTTCAATAGGAATCCGTTTTATGAAGAATATAACTAAGGATACACAACCGAATTCAAAAATAAAGTGAATCACTACATTCAAGTCAATGTTTCTCAAAGAGTGACCCTCATTGTGTTTCTTTTTATAAAATTCTACTACAATTAACGTCCATTATATAATCTAATTAAATAAATAATTAAAGATTTGCGACCTTTTATGGACGAATATTATATATTATTCGCTCATAAAATGTCGTAAGTCTTTCATTATTTCTTTTTACCATACTATAGACGGAAAGTTAATTTAGAATCATGCGAGAATGTTTAAAGTTTTGAACAGAGTGTGAGAGCGTCACAAAGCTTATTTCTCTCCCAAAACATTTTATAGGATTGATTACCCCCACCTACTTCATTCTCGGTAACAAAAGTAATATCCTTTGAAACAATTTTTAAAACCTTAAGAGCGGGGCTAACGTGTTTTACAGTGAGGTAAGAAAGCATCCAATATCACTTTGTCTTTCATGGAAGGCATTCCATAAAATTGTGTTATATATTAGCTAAGTCAGATTCACGCTTGACTAACATAACTACAACATTCCGTAAAATATTCTGACAATGAAAGACGTATCGATTTAAAAAAGTTCAATCAAATTGAATTTATGTACCCTTTTCAATAGTGCCACCTTGGTAAAAAGGTTTAAGATAGACCGAACTTTCTGAAAAAATCATTTTTGTTCAAAAGATAAAATCGCACATAGTCTACCGCATGAAATACCCTCTGTAGCACGTTTTCATGGGTGGACAAGGATATTCACTACCATTCAGACTACACGAAAGGCGAGAAATGGGAAGTGACACTAAGAAGAACAAGTGGGTACCTACCTTGAGCATCGTGCGATCAACATGCCGATAAAATCCTTTGAGCTATCACATATATTAAAGACCTTGCTCAACATGCATAAGGAACTCCGGATCATATTTCAATTCAGTATCTTAAAGAATTTTGAAACCTATACGTTTTATAGAACAGAAAGATTAAAACAAAAAGTTGCTTTACTTGTCCCTTCCGTCATGTCTCACGTTGCAATATAACCTGCTCCTACAGTCTTATAGAAATTCATGGAGGGAATATTGGACTGCATAATAACTGCTACAAAATCTTTAATATAAGCTATGATTTTTTACATGTTCAATAAAGACTATGTTCATAACTTAAAGATGGTCGAAAATATGAACGGAATATTATTATACAAGAACACTGAAAGATACAAATTTTATTTAATTTCGGGTCAAATAATTTTAAAATTGTATATATATCGAGCATAAAAAAAAGAAAAATATTATGGTACAAATTCAATAGAAATTTCGATTGAATTATTTGTTTTTATACTTTCTTTGAACCCTTCATTTGACCCACCCATCTAAAAAAACTTCCATAGAACTATGGGCGCTTATTCCAAATGCTTCCTAAATGTAATTACAACGGGTTCCACCAGCGATACTCTATTTTGGGTACCGTACTATAAGAATATCATTGAGCTGATCCCCGAAAATGAGCTAAGCTCCAATGTTACACGCTGAACCACAAACATTCGCTTCATAACATGAAGTATTGGTTTGCAGCGATGTTCTTCACGTCTGTCCGTGGTATTTCCGCTGGGCGCTCACCTATAAGTAGTGACATTTGACTGTTTTGTGTAATATCTTACGGTAAAACAATGCTCAGTACTCGTACCTGATGGTTAAGAAATGAAAACTGGCCCATTTTTCAGAAGCACGAGTGACGCTCCGTGACATCTGGATAGGGTCAGCTAAGGGAGAATGTTTGCAGTTCTAGGGTCAGCAGAGTACAATGTTACCAAGTTAAGAATATACATAAGACGCATGCGCAGACTGTACCGTCCTTTCAAGACCAGATATCTAAAGGTACTTTTTCGTGGGACGGTCCCTGTACAGCAGAGCGAGAGAACGGTTCGCGCTCGGATGCATCGGGCGAGGTTTTCACCTTGTGCAATCCTCACCTACTCCAGACCAATGACGATTCCGTATCTTAAATACTCCGGCAACCAACATCTCTCTTTCCCAATTTCCTTACCCAAACATAATCCAAACCTCGCCAATGGTCACAAAGTACACGATAAAAAATTGCATGCAAAAATAAAATGACATTCCTAACGAGTTTTATCATAACTCGCTTTTAGGTATTTGGGACGCTCAAATGTAATACGTTAATATGTACATTCAGTGTACTTGGAATTCTAAAAATTCAGAGAGAATTTCTCGTGTTTATAACTGAAAAAGAAAGATTAAAATAATCTGACATAACACGATGTCTTACCTCTCTATTTATTTTTTGGCATCTTCGGACCGCATTAAAAAAATTCGTTGATTCGCATTTGTCACGCAGTTGGAAGATTGTGTTTTGTGATAAACCAATGCTACCAAGTGCAAGTGAAGGAACGCACAGCAAATAAAAATGTTGGTGGAGGCGTCGCCTGCTGTGTGTTCTGCGTCTTCCAGGCACTTGAGCTCGCCTACGATTTGACCTCGCCGCCACTTCGACATTATCAACACATCTACCAACACCACCTCTGACCCTATCCGCCTTGCCAGTTAGACACACGCTACCAACAGTTATCAAAGTGGTATCCACACAGTGAATGGTCCTTCGCTTATCAAATTAATCGGCTTCACTGATGCATCAACAGCATATTGCACTGTAAGTATGTTAAATTTCTCTTGATGACTTTGCGTAATTAGCCATTGCAACGTATCGTAAATGTACGCAATTGCTTGTATGTGCAGCCTTACTGCGTTACAGCAAAATATTTTTTAAAACAAAAATTAAATAGAAATGTGAAATTGGCAACAAATCAAAATTAATTACTGAACAAGTTGTATTGGAAATATATCCGCTGCTGATAAACTTGTATGAAATAGAAGTCACCTCTTTCATGCTCGTGAAACATTTTGGGCAACCTTGTCTTCAAAGTCGTCGATGCGTCTGGTCCACTAGTTTATTTATCGTTAAACCGGACTTCTCGAAAGAGGAAAGAATCGAGTAGTTTCCAATAGCGTGCAAGTATAATATACACTTTGATGAAAGGTTCTTTTGTTTATTTTGTCAAAAAGTCATAAAAATTGTAAAATTTTGAAAAATGAGTAAAAAACTATTTTTACTAGATTTAATAGGGGTTTGGACAATTAAATTATTCAACTTGTTAATAACTATCAAAATTAAAATCAGTAGTCTATAATATAGAAAAGTTTGCTTAAAGGGCACGTACACGGGGCTGTCGTTTTTCAACACTTATTGCACAGTTAAAAATATCGGGGCGAAACCTTGCTAAAAGTTAAATTTGGTGAATTATGGCGAAAAGTCATTTTCAAGTATATAAATGTTATGTCCATTATTCACGTTAAAAATTATATAGATCTTTTTAATTGTTTATATATATTTGATACATAACCTCTTTAGTCAAAAATACATTTAACTTTATATGTATATAAACAAATATCACATCAACGATAATTCTCCATAATCCATCAAATTCATGGGATAAAATTCTTTTGAGCAGGTTTCGTCTTAATATTCTCCACGAAGGTCACGAAGCGGAGCTGAAATGCGATGCACTAGCTCCGTGTACATCGCCCCTCAGTTAAATATCGGATTTGTTTCCAATCTCTTTTTTTTTGTCAGTTCATTTCAGGTTAAGTTCTGTTTCTATTCCTTCAACTTTGTGCCGTTATTCACGGGGTTGTTTTCGCGTGAGAAACTGAGTGCCACGCGGTAACCTTATCAAATCCGTGTCGATTCAAGAAATTGAAGTATTGATCACCTCACCGATACCTACATACCATTAAAAAGTGCGAAATCAAATACAAACCATCTATTTTCTAATGGTAAATTCGATTTTTTTTTCCAAATCATCTGAGACTTCCCAATTTGTAATTCCAATATGCGTTTGTGATAAGCCATCGAAAAAAACAACAAATGAACCCGTATTTTATAGAAGCATTTTGTCATTATTTTAATACGATCTGGAGGGATCCACATTAGACTTGCGTGTAATTTATTTCAGCGTTTTATATTTGCAGTCTGATGACTATCTCTCCCAACTTGAATACTTTTGTTTCTTCTCTTCTTTGTGGAATGGCATGTAGAAAACATTTAACTTCAACTTTAAATTGTACTTAAGTTGATGATAGTATAAATAAAAGAAGGGGTACCCGTTTGAAATTCGTAATCAAAAACATTACTACCAGGAAATTCACCGCCCACATTGCCTCCGCCTTGATCGTCATCGCCCGTCTACGCCATGGCGCGCACTGTTCACTTGACCCCTATTGCTAGTATTACTACCGCCGTCACGTCGTTCGCCTCGCTAGCCGTCCTAGTCCGTCGCGGCTCCCTCGAACGGCGGTATCGCGACGTCCGCAATCGCTTTTCTCTTCCGCCGCCGCCGATCCCGTCAGCATTGGCGGCGGCTACGACGTGACGCCCCGCGACGCGCCAACTCCACGCCGGCTCACGGCGACGGCGGGCAGACGAGACAACGACGACGCTGTCTGTCAAAGGACTGGAATACGACATCGGAATGGGAGATTGAATCCATGATACTATACTGCGGTGTTTCTCGACACCAACGTTTCTCGGCTGCAACAAGTGAAACTTATAAGGTTCCACTTCGGAAGGTTGTAGTGACGAAATAAAGAGAGAGAAATTTACTGAGATTAATTTAAGTTTGGATTTTGTTTTCTATTTGGATGAGTGTAAATAATAGTACGAAAATTTTGATTTCCTTCCCTTATTTATGTAGTGTATAGCTAGATACTAATAAAACAGAAACGTTTGGTAATTAACATTTCCCATTTTTGATATATTTTTATGTGATGGAATTTGTATTATCTTAATTTTATTCCAAGATTAAATATATTATATTCTAATTGCACGACTTTTATATACAGGTAATATGTATAATTTACAAAGAACAATTTCATTACATTGAGACAAACACTTTTCATAAATATTATCTACTATTGTTACACTTTTCCCTTCTTAAACATTGATGAATGATTTAGTCACGAGAGAGAAAAAATATGATCAATTTTGTAACTTAAATAAGAGGAGTCTTCATACAAAAATCTCATGAAATAAATCTATCAAGATAAATCAAGATACACTGCAATGCATTTCTTGGTGACATTGAAAACAAGGAATCAAGCGTAGACTCCACTTTAAATATGGTACAGTAGAAAATAACAGGATTTAAAAATATCTTGAGTAAATTATTACAAAATAATTACCATTTTATAAAAATTATACGAGTTTTCATAGCATATCAGGATGTGGTTTGAAATATTCCTGTAGAATACATCACAGCTCCAATAAAATACAACATGAAATTAAATCCAAAATTCCAAATTGTATCTTTCTAAATGTTGGTGCTTCTATAAGCAAAACAAACTAAACACACAGAATCTAGTTGTATGTCCTTTCTACTCCTGCTAAGAATGTTCAGTTCAAAATTAATAGTAACCAAAATGTAGCCATTCAAAACGTGAATAACCGTACAGCGAATGGATGGCCTTTACGATGTGGACTAGTAATGACTCCAGTTACGACTCTCAGTTAATGGACACACAACTAGTGCGTTCAAATCAAAAGCACCGGAATGAGGCATTTAGTTTTGTCATTCACTATTCAGGGTTCATTATCAAGTGAAACACAGCATTAAAAAAGTCGTACATTTATTAAGAATTCAAAATTTTCTTAAACACCCCAAAGCGCCATTCTGCATTTGTGGACCATTCTGTGAATAACAAGCACGATGACCAAAACCAATATACGGGTTATTGACGTTCCGCTGCGCACACGTCTCTTAACAGATTACTTAATCAATACTCCTCCCAACTCCAAGGAATGAAATCCGTCGCTCTCCTAATGTTTCCTTCGGTAAGGTTCACCTACCATATTCGTACGTTGTACAAACGAGGACATTTCTCGGAATAGGCGGGTCAACCGCAGTCAGTCAGTTGCTTAAGCAATAACGAAAGGAGAGTCTCTTCGAACACGTGCTTTTCGTCCAAACACAAGACGTGGCGAGAATGTTGCAAGGAAGAAGATGGCATGACGGAACGACGACGCAAAGCAATAGGAGTAGAATACTAAGACTCTCGAAACTTTCTATACACATTCGCTGGCATTAATTTTTGTTTTACAGATTTCTATAGAAAAGCACCGGTCCTTCGCTGAAGGGTAAGCGGAGGGAATGCCCCTCTTGTGGCTCAGGTGGTAGCGTTCTCAATCATCACTAAGTCATCCCAGGTTCAATTTCCGGTGGGGCCAGAAAAAAATTGTAGCTTTTCACATTAATTTCCCAGTTCATATAGCTGGGACTACTGAAAAGCGAACGCTCCTTCGTCTATCCACCTCCTCCTAGTATTAATAACTATTACTAACTACTTCTACTGACTCCTCCACGTGGACCAAGTTGTTGGTAAACCCAGCAAACCGACCCACCTATTAACAATAGCCCTACCACCCAACTCCTACCTCCTATCGCTCCATGTAGATAAGCTTCAATAGCACGCTACATTTCCCATTCACAAATACTACACTAACAAGTGGAGGGAGACAGCCTCCACACAAGGTTACAAGCAACCTGGTTTCGAGTGAATCTCACTTCCGCTTGGCAAATTAACCGTAAAATATATTTAACCATCATAATTTAAATCCGGTAAATATTTTATTGAAATTGACATTTTAAGTTCAGTAAATAACTTTCGAATACGGAAAACTAAACCTGTACGAGACTAATTTTATCTCTATACAGTAATGTATATGAAAGAATTCTCATATGATTCGGTAAATTCATAGACTACATTTGTCTTCACAAGGGCCCTATCTCATGCTAATAAATTAGCGTAAGAAAGTTATGATTATCAGTAAGACTAAAAAATCAACACATTGAAATATACTAAACAAAAATACAATTTATCATAAGTCTTAAACTATTTTCCGAAGAATAAAATAAATGTTCTCATGCAGACTTGTTCTAATATTCTCTAATAGAGAACAATTATATCCCTTGACCAATCAAGCTTAGATATCACGGCGCTTGAAATCAATTACCATCGGCTCCATTCTTTAATAATATGCGTCAACTACAGTGATATGATTCCCTTAAATATCCACTTATGATCAATACTTCATATTTTCCAATGATTTAATATTTCTGGCGTGGAAATCTTACATCAATCTAGTGAGGAATATATTCATACAACAAAAGTATTAGGAAAGTAAGGGGGAAAAACTGTATATCGGATGCTAATAAATACAAAGAAAGGAAAAAAAAAACTAAAGAAAAAATTAATTATTAATCAAATAAAAATTTCCCTTCATTCGTCATTTATATCTATACTTTACTTCACATATAGAGGAAGTTAAGCTTAACAAACTGATATAACTGTGAAATGAATGTAATTGAATACTCACACCTCTCCGACAGGAATGATTTGAATACGAATCTGCATATCTAAATAATCACATTAGTTTAAATCGAAAGTAATCGATACCTTATTTGAAAACTACTTAAGTTACGAATCTCACAAAAATCAGCAAAATCAACATTATTTGTAACGTAATGAATAAAACTTAAGTTAAGTATCGAGTCGCATACTCAGAGTTAAACTTTGTCCATCAGTCGAATGTATTTTGTCTTCAGTATAAGATCGAACACTGGTAAAAGAAAATGAAATAGTACGTTCCCCCAGCAACAATTCATATTCGTCAAGCAAGTAAAAACGTAGGTTTCGCGGAATGGAGAAGAAACCGAGAAATACATCAATGTTGCAGATATTTGCAGTCTCCAAGATGACATTCAAATTTCCGTAAAAGCAAGCTCTTGGAACATTCTTTATCACTCCTTTTATGATAATGGAAAAAGTGATAGCGTTGCGTACGATACAAGAGCGAATGATACACGTAGTGTTGCGTACGACACACAGAATACTGACATCCAAATAAAAATGCAAATTTTACCTCATCAAAATCAAGTTGAAATATCCTGGTGGTAGAAACGCAACGAAACGGAAGCCTACACAAAGGCGCCGCTTCCATCAATGAATTATCCTCATCCCCAGGTTTCAAATGATGAAATAAAATAATTCTTAACAACAAAGTTTGATTTGCATACAAAAACCTTAGTTGAACTTTGAAATCTGTTACAATTTTGGAGCACAATTAAGAATCAATTGATGATAAATATATGAAGCAAAATTACCATATTTCCAGTTGTTGTTTTTTTTAAAATTCAATAGCTTTGTAATTGACAAAAAACATTGCATAACATTAAAAATAAAAGAATATATTTATATAAAAAGGTATTACGTTAAGGAAAGTTATGTACATACTTAAGGTATTATTTATAATTATTACGACACTTACATGAACACATTATGAACAGAAAATAAATACTGAAAATCAATAATGAATTTTAGAAAAAAGTAGATATACAAAGATAATAATATTGAAAATAATACAAAATCCATTTTGTGACATTTTTGTTGCTGGCCCCATGTCCCGTACACCTCTGATCACCATCCTATTCCAGCAGCTCTTCTCAAGAGCTGTTCTAGATATCGCAGTCGCATATGTGTGCACTCACCAATAAAACTACTACTAAAGTACTAAAAGTCTCAATTACACTTTTAAAAAGATTAAAGTTCTAATGCAGTAGAACATATTTCATACATTTAATAACGCGGCATTTCAATAACAAATGGAATACAATAAGACGAAAGCGTTTTAAATTTAAAACCCACAAGATCTTCTCATGAAATTGAACATGACAAAACTCGAATGAACGAAATAGCTTAAGATATACAGCTTCAAACGCATTAATCATAAGAAAGAATACACTTGTTATCTACGGTTCAAGAATCAATAATTTCAACACTCTTTTCTACAGGGAAATATCCCTTGGGAGGCGTTAAAATCGTTTTAAGAAGACACGCAACCCTTTCAACGGTGCATGTGCATTTCAGAAGGCATAATCATATCGTGTGTCTACAACTGTCCAATCAAACAAGATTCTTCAAAATAGATTATAGAATTATTTGGTAATTTTTAAATATATTTTTCATTAAACGAAAAAAATTCATGAAACACATTGATAAACAAAATTATTAAATTTCACAGTATAATGTCGCTCAGGCAGATTGAGTTTTAAATAAAATATTTCTTTTAAATGTTAGATTAACAAAAAGATTTCTGCACCAGAAATGATCGAGAATGGCAATGATTATATGTTGCAATGTAATACTTTCGGAGGCACTAGTTAGAAAAATGTTAGTTTTAATCAATGACTCTGTCTTCCTGTTAACATTTTTTAGAACGGAAGGGCGTCAACAAATATAAGATACCGAAAAAATTTCGTATGTGTAAAATAGGTGCCAGTATCATACACTAAAACAACGACACCCTCGAGTTTAAGATTCCACCATCACCTAACTAATTCATAATACGAAATTATCTGAATAAAACCTAACCTAAATTATATCTTCTCCCAAGCCTAGAGAAAAGGTTTTTATTTCAATTCGAAATAGTTTGTCGCAAAATTCTACTGGGTATGTAGAAACAAAGGAAGAATATTCTGAGATACTCTACACGAGACTGAAATTGCCGTAAAATACTCTAACTAAATTTACATATTTGAAGGACTTGGCAGAAATATATTACATTCTTGATGACACTCTTCTCTCAAATTGATTATACTATAAAATTGCTCTGAGGGAAATTAAGAATGGGAATGTGTTAGGAACTAATAAAAAAGAACAGTATTTTTATTTGATTTTACGTACAAACCTGAAGAAGTTTGCCTTATTGGACTTTTTCTCGTATTAACAGTTACCAACAGTGGCGGATCTAGACATTAATCAGAGGGGGGGGGGGCTAACCGGGGAGCATTTTTGTTTAAAAACTATGGTCTTACAACACAAATTTTATAAATGTTACCTTTAAACAAAATACATCAAATAAATTAACAATCTGGTATTATTAAAAACAATAACATTTATTAAAATTATAAATACGGTATTATTAATTTTATTAATATGGTAATATTAATTATATTAATATATTATTAACAATAACGATTATGAATCTGGTGACACTTTTACAAAGTATGCCATTCATCATCTTCAATTTTATTTGTTAAGAGTTCAGGTCCAATGGGGGGGGGGGGCTATAGCCTCATCAGTCCCCCCCCAATAGATCAGTCACCAACTACGTCTTCATAAAAATTAAAACTTTTTGACGAATCATTTCAGTTTATTTTATTTCTCTTTGACTATGACTTCATTCCTCGTTTGGGTGTAGTCGTATATCTCCTTTACGGAAAGGTAGATGCAATCTATTAGCACATATACTTTTCCTAATATACATTTAGTTTTGGAAGTATTCATCAAATATTTCATATTTCCACCTAGTTTTTATAATCTCTTCTAAATTTCGAATATGATTCGATCAATTCTTTTAAAACTAAAAATCACTATGCTCCAGTTGAGTATCAATCCTCAATTCTGAACAGTGTCGAAAGAAGTCGTATTTGCTTCTCTACTTTGGCTTGCATACACACATTCGTTGAAACGACGTCGGGAGACGCACAGAGAGGCGACGCAAGGGTGCGGCAGCAGGCGAATACGCGTGTCTCCGGAAACGCCACGTAACCAGTCATCCGACAGGAGCGGCTGCTACGTCTAAATAAAATATTACCGCTATAAAATCCCGCGAATAGGGAGGGTCTCCCGCGGAAAGCCCCTCCAAACTCTCTCGTAATGCACCACCAGCACCCGTCGTACCAACAACATGGCGACAGAAATCCACAGTGGTGACGTGCAGCTGGACAGCCACCATACATCTATTTGGATGTCTTATTGCACACTACTTCAAAGGAAATACTGTTAAATGCACGAAAAAAGGTCACAGAATTTTCAGAAAAAGCAATAAATACGTATAAATGCATTACTCGTGATTCTTTTATTCTTTCGTTTACATTTAATCATATATNATATATATATATATATATATAATATTTGTATATACAAATATACATACATTTTATAAAGTAACCATGGACGAGACACCAATAACCGGAAATAATAAGGATGCTTCCCACAACTGCATCGAAATAAATGTGAAAAACAAATTCATCGTTGTACTGAAACCAAAGTTGACTATAATCGAAGTGCTAACAAGCTCTCTTTGTTATAACTGAGAATGGAAGTTGCAGAATGTCAGAGATCGGGTGCCAAACTCAAAATGTATCAATAACTCATTATTTCATGTAATGAGCACTGACATTTGTAGAGAGATTCAGTGTGTAGGTAAAACAAAGAAAGATTTATGAGACATGTCTCACTGTCTGCAAGATCAGCACGTTCGGTATTGCATATTTTTTAGCTTACTTCTTAATGAAAACTGAGAAACTTTCATCAATATAAGAAAGTATAGTGAAGTATAAGAATATATAGCTCAGATAAAAATTCGAATTAAGTTATTGAGCTGCTCGATCAAAAATTGACGAAACAAAACTTAAAACTTCAAGGTTGCCATCATCAGTACTTATTTAGGTCTCTCCACGAGAAGTGTGGTAGCTCTCCGAGATGGTCGTTTTTTGATAAAGTGTAGATTTTCAAGTTGTGATGTCTGTATGAAGGACGTGTCACACGAAATACGAATATTACTCTTAAACACACATTAAACATTGCTTGTTGATGTTTAATATTTCTGAATAACAGCAAACATTCGTTTTCACTACATCCAACACAAAGTAGTAGGATCTACGGCCAAGTAAAAATTGCTTCGAACAGAGAATCAATCCCGTGACTTCCTGCTTTGGCCGCAAGTGTGTTACCGCTGCACCAATTGGCCGCAAAGAGTCCGCCGCACATATACGACGCAAATATCCCTCTCCGAGTAGGTACTCGGAAGTTGTCAGTTTCAAAATTGCACCGGACTGGTAGATACGTGGAAACCCGGTGAGGTCAGCAAAGGGAGCCGCCTGTGGTCACTTATCCCCCGTATGGGGTGTAGCGCAGATTCACCGGGACGGACCAGGAGGATCTTGTGTATGGGCTTCGGGAAACGAGGTGGGTATGCCGTGGTAGCACACCTGCGGGCAAAATCACGAGGTCTCGAGTTCGAGTCCAGGCCCCTCGCAATTTTCACTTGTCTGTAGACGATGCAAACTTCCCTCCCCGAGTAGGAACCCGGAAGACGTGAGTTAAAAGAAACAAAGTGGAAGGATTTACAGCGCAATCACACCAAAGCCATTACTTGGCACAGCATTTCATGGCAAAATAGTTTTACAGTCGCTGTCCACAATGAACCAAACTCCTGACAAGTGGACTTAAAATCAGAGAACACGCTAGCTGCCTTCACTTGTTGACATCGGCATCAGAATAGAGAAACAACTTGAGTGAATGAGACCCAAGGGACAAGATGCCAGGAAGAAGAGTGAGCCAGGACGAGAAATAGCAAAGGGCCGTAGATGTGCGGCAGGAGGTGAGGAGGATAAGAGCGAATTAATTGACCATATCGTGACGTGGCTCATCGATTGTGATCATGGCAAGTGTAAACTGAAAATTAGGTCATGTGCCTGTTGCCAGAACGCCAACTAGATTTCGACGCACGCGCGTGCATTAAGTGCGCAGGCGAGCGCGCGTGCCACCGTTTGCACGCACGGTTTCAGAATCTTCGTAAAAAAAGTCGAAGCAGCTTTAAATAAAGGGTAACAGACGAAGTGTGGGCGGGAGTTCCTTCGATAAAGATAAAATCATCAGCGTAGAACAAAGCAGAAAGAATCGAAAACAGAAGACTTCTTGCAAAGTAGAATAGTTCAAGTTTTCTTTAGAATCAATAGAATGGTGATCGGGAAAGAATGGTTACGAGTGAAATTGAAAAGGTAAGTCATATAGATTCATAAGAATTTACAAAGGGAGCGGATAAAAAAATCTATAAAATGTATATTGATAGTATTTAAGATATTTAATGATTTGATTAAACCTATTCAGAAAGAAGATAATTAAAATGTATACAGTATGGAACCACAATAAAATGTATTTAATATGACACTGGAATCGAGCTACTGTACGACAAAGAAAATCTGATTCGAATGAAAAGAAAAGAAGGAAATGAAGAACATGTAGCTGTATTAGGGCTCATTTTAATGGGAGACTCCACAATATAACTCGATAATTGGAATGGGGAGTAGAGATGTTCAATGCATCCTAGAGAAACGCCACGACAATGGCGACGAGATGGGTCGAGATTCAGCCAAGGCGAAGTGCGCGCGCAAGTTGGGGCACGAGGCAACGAGAGCGTCGCGTTCTGCGGTAATGATGTGGGCTCACTCATCGCCCGCCTCGCTACAGCGTTGACGAGCGCGGGGGAGAGGTGAGAGCAGCTATAAGGATAAGAGCAATAGGGGCCATGCGATGGTGGAGGCGGCACGGAGAAGGAGCACGGAGGAAGCGTAGGGGTTGTGGAGCAGCGGCGAAGCGTCACGGCCGCCGCCGTCGCGTTGCCGGCGCCGCCCCCAAAGCCGAGGCGTGCCCGGACCGTCCCCATCGATCCGTCGGAGTTCCGTGGAACGAACGTTCAGGGAACGAGCTACGTCCGTGCTGGCGCCGCCGCCGACACCGCCGCGGTTGCGGCATGCAAGGGGTTCCGATCCCACTGCAACCACCTTCTCCACGGACGCCGCCGAGCGGCGCGGTGGCTCCCGCGTGGCTACTGTCTCGCCCACCCCACCGCCTTCTCATTGTTTCCCAGAACTCATCTTAGAATGGGCGCCGAATATATTTCCATCTTCAACTATTCCTCATGTCTACGACCACTCGTACATATCAAATACTTATACAATCAAATCAAATATAATGTACACGGATAACGAGTATTATATTGATAATACGCCTTCCCTCACATGTAACTCTTTAATTTTGAACAATTTTGTTTCTAAGAATGTTTTGAAATATGGAGTTAAATTATAAAGGATTTATAAAGAAATCGGTAAGTTGAAGGAACACATATTAGAGAAACCATAATTTGTGAACTGCGAGTAAAGCGAACAGCAAACGAAATTGTGAACTCCTAAACTTCCATCTTTAAGAAACAGTTTACAACGTGAAGGTGAATACTAGTCCTGATGACGCCACACCTAAGAGAAATATGCTTAAGGCACACAAGGATCTCTCAAGTCCAAAACACTTTTCGTAGAATAGAGGAGATCAATGAAAATCCATGAAAGTCAATATCCTCCCTATCACGAAATCTGTTGGATGCAAATGTTCACAGGATCATTGCGAAAAGTATTAGATGAAGTTGCACTGGCACAAAACGTCAAACGTTGTTTTCATTTCCAATGAGTGTACGAAAAAATGAAGGCTCGTTTTTTATTTAAAATTTTCTTAGAGCTATATAATTCAGTACTATACCAAGTCTTCTCCCACGGTAAACCTTTATCGTCCGCCCTGGTTGCTTCCACTCCTCTTAATAATCGCTATCTCGTCTCATTTCCCCTGCCCGACACCAATTCCGTAAATTTCCTCAGTATTATCGTCTCAGATTCCTCTTATCTTGCTACAAGTAACATGAATAACCGAACACATTCGCAGGATTCCTCCAGCATGGCGCCATTACACTCAACTCTCGCGTATTTAATCCGTAAAACATGCTGGCAGCAACCATGTACATAACATCCACTCAGTGGTGGATCTAGGGGGGGGGGGGGCTAAGCGAGGTATATTCCCCCCTTTGGACCCGAACTTTCACCAAATATTGTAGTTCATAAAATGTATCTTTATCTTTAAGTATGTATTGCCATTATAAACAATAAATTTGGTCACTATTTAATGAATTGTTAATTATCTATTTGATGAATTGTATTGTATTAAAATACAAAATAGCAATAATACTTACATTAATATTTATAAAATTAACCCCCCCTTGAAGGTATTTATAAAATTAACCCCCTCTAGATCCGTCACTGCCTCCATTCATGTACATACCTCCATTCATGTCTGTAAAAATTCGATGTTCGTTTCCTAATGTATGAACTATAATGAAAAATTGAAAATTAGTAGCATTGTTAAATCGAGAACTGTTTCCAAACTTTCAAGTGAAAATAGAAGTCACGGTTATTGTCGTCCGTGTATTATTTACGTGAAATTTAGTGTGATCGTGAAATAACATGTATCATAATAATACAATGCATCATTCAAACACTGGCCTATTTCTTATGAATCCCTACTTCAAATATTAAACAGTAAATTTCGAAAACAATTACACAGAAAATATACAAAGTAGGCCTATATTACATCCGACCTCACTGACAAAAACACTATATGACTATATGCCACCCACTACTCAACACAACAGTGATTGACGAAAAAAACATTATCGGGACACTGTTTCAAACCACAAAACGATACGAATAATGCATAGGACATAGCAAATAGGCGATCTGCATATTATTAATTTCTCTTTCCAATTATTTTTATACTTTATTTTTAAATGTAAGTCGTATTTGATTCATTATTTATGTTGAATTTTATAGTTTATAGTGAATTCGTGAGATCTGCACAGATTAATGTCAATTTGAAATGGAATTGTAAGTAAAATGTGCCTGCATACGGAATAAACTTAATAAAATCGAAATTAAGTTCTATCTCAAGCATGTAGAGAGTCCCGGTCCATTGTTAGTTTCGCCTGGCTTTCGATGAAGCTACTCGGAAATTAAGATTTACAAGTATCATGTATCACTGAAAAACAAAAAGCAGAAGATATGTGCAGATCTGGAAAAACTGAAATAAACACTAGTTTCAAACAATAGTACAAAATAACTAAGTTTAACCACAAAATTAGATGTTACGAATACCATCAAAACAAGAAAAAGTATGGAGTTCAGTAAAGTTGACCCCAAACAGGAATTTCGAGGATCAATATTTATGGTAAACATGGAAACTATGTATAGGAACTACAAACTAAGAGAGACATTCACCACAGAGGGACCACGAATCATATCAATGCGATTTAGGTTACATAGGGGAATCCAACTCACTTGACGAGAATCAAATTGGAGAAGTACTTCACAAATATGAAACGTCATTGGTGAAAATGAACATATTATATAATAAATATTTTATTCTTCGAAATGTTAATCCAACTCTTATAAAGGAAGTAGCGAGATTTTCCGGTGAATATTTAATAATTAAATACTTAAAGGTACATTTTTTTACGTGTCATTGAAAAACTTAAATCCGTTATAAATATTAACGATGTTAAGAAAACAAAGTGACATTATCTTCCACAATTTTAAAAATTTTGGAAGAAAATATCTTTTTTTCTCCTCAACATAAATAAGAGCTTGACATGAAACATTTATTCTGACAAACATATGAAAGACTAAACTTCACAACAATATTAAAATACGCATAAACTATTTTAAACCAAAATTGTTGGAACAAACTTACCGCATTAATGTATCATTTGAAAATATTTCCAATGAATCATAATTTATTGACGTACAGGAAATCACAGGAACAAAGGTTTGTTTCTCTTGTAACTATTCCTAACTGGGCAAACTATCTTTCGTAATTAAATGTTGCTATGCAATAGAAAAGAACAATAAGTTCAGACATAAGAGTGTAACATCTTAGAGACAATATTTACCTGAAGCATTTCGCAGTATATTTCTTATATAAAACAAGAATAAATTTTACACCAGTTTCAACGTGTCCTTTATGTTTGTGTGTAAAGCAATAAGGTCAACGAACGTCAAGACCAACACTGGCCTCCCTTCGCCTCACGTTTCGCAGAAGACATACTACGTTGTGTCCAGAAATAACCATCAAGATCAATGGCCGAAGGAGAGCGCTTGAACAAACCCCCGCTTGTTTCTTGTATCATCGATGAAAGAGAAGTTCCCTGGATCGAATAGGCTAATGAAGCAGCAACAGGATTCCTCAAGAACACCTGGGCATGGGAGGTGAAGATCGCGTTAATAGCTCCGTTGAATAAGAAGCCCGTTTAACCGGTTCAACTGCGAACTATATGCTACAGGATGACACGGGTCGCATTAATGGATTTCTTCCCATGAACGCATGGGCATATACGAAATCACGTCTAGTATAAATTCACAATTTTATACGCTTCTTAAGCAAATTAAATTTTATTTTTACAGGACTAATTTTATTTTTACTTGAGAATAGTCATCCAAATGTTTAATATTGTAATATTTTATGCGACCTTTTTTTAAACAGACCAAGTGTTTATTCTAATTCGCAATTTGACGGATATTTATGAAACTTAGCGAATCTGTGAAACATTCTACGCAAGCCAATAAAATATTTGAAATTTTGACGCGTAACTGGCTAACGGAAATTCACGCGATCTTTCGTGAATGCTCTGTGCGTGTAACACCGGTTCATTTAATAAGGGTGTCGACCAATGACTTTTTTTATATTTGCTAGTCCATCCTGGGCTAGCCACAAGGTCATTGCCAGGGTTTATGTTCTCTTATTCTATAAACTCTGGTCTTTCCTATCTATACTCTCACTCTCTTTTCCATTTCTGTTTCATATTTATCTTACGGTCTTATTTTCTTCTTTCTATACACACCTGCGTCTCCAACTTATCCAAGGGAGCGACCGTCCCCAACACGATAAGGTTTCTTTTCTTACTTTCATTCCATATTAAAATTTTATATGTTTCATATATTCTTCAAACTACTCAAATATTTGTTTAGTCTATCAGCTTATATCATTCTTGTCCAAATACACACCATTTTTCTTCAACTTAATAAACCATTCCCGTCTTTCTTTGTTATGTCACACTCGAAAAGAACATGTTCAATTGTCTCATCGTCCATTCCACGCCACACCCTTTATTACCTCTCATGTTTCCCTTATACCAGTATGCATTAGCATCCGCGTTTCTATAATACTTTTTTTACGGAATATACCATTCTATTTCGCCTACTATAAGTAACATCTAGGATAACCTTGTATAATAATGTCTATTCATCTGCCTCCTTCCATCAAATTTTCCAACACACATCCTGTCAATACACTTCCTCCATCCTCTATTTTCCACTTTTTCTTCTGTGTCGATGGTAATTGACTCCCCTCTTCTCACATATCCCAACACACGACTGTAGATCTCTAAAACCACCGAATCTCTAAATCTCTAAACTTCCATAATTACGAACATTGTATGAGTAAATATACTTCGATATGCTCCACACCAAGGTAGTAGACTGCCTCTGTATACTCGTCAACTTCCGTTAAAATTGCTTAAACTTCATCCTGTTATACCAGATTATGCTGCCATCCATCACTATAGGCAGCATAGCGCCTTGGCACAACGACACTAGCTTATCCTTTCTTATAGTACGTTTACTAACTCTGCAACCCATAAACCATTTTCTTCATTTTCCTTTCAACATTTGCTATACGAGTTATTACTTGATCACCTGACAACGGAGTAAATTACGTCGAAACGTAGTGAGCTCTCCACAAAAATAATAATATTATTTGTCCATAAAAGGACATAAGTTTTAAAATTTTTGCTATATGAGCCATATGTGTTAAGTTTTCATCTCTTTCTATTATCCTACTTCCAGTTACAAACTTTCAAAATCTGATCTCGTCCACTTTTCTCTTTATGCTTCATCCCAATCACCATACCTTCTGTCTTCTTCCTTGACACTTATCTCCATACTTAAGTCCATCACCCTTTATAATACACGTACCCCATTCCTCTCTAATTCCGTCCAACTATTTCCTTGTATTAGCACCGCAAGATCATCCGCATAAGCTATTGCATTAACACTCTTTGCTCCATTTGTTCCAGCAATGTATTCAACACAACATTCCATAGTAAGACATGGCTACCTTGATGCAATCCTTTTACAATACTCTCCATTCCCACATCAAGAATTACATATTTCTGTACATGATGCTAACAATCACATTGATATTGTGTTGACGCCCTTTCGTGCTAACTCTTCTAACAAAATTGATCATTGAACGCTACCGAATACTGCCTCATAATTAGTAAACATAAGTAACAAATACTTTGCAGTTCAGCCTTCTGGTGTATCAACTCCTCCAAGGTGTGTTCTATACCCCTACCACTAGTGAAACCATATTGTCGTGTAGTTATTTCACCTTTAAAATCTACTAGTTTGTCTTCTACCATTTTCTTATCTAATACTTTTTTCCTTATATGGAAATCAATGTTATCGGACAATAAGATAATGTTTATTCCTATTATCCTGTTTTAAGAATTGTCCTAGTAGGCCGACTTTCCAGCCCCTTGAAAAGTAACCCCACTCTACACAAAGGCTGTGAAATGTCTACTAACTCTTCTATGTATCATTCTGCCAATTATTTAATCATATTTTGTGTAACTTGATCGTATCCCCGACTCTTATATGTAACAACCGACCAGTGAGGTTGGCTGTTGCTACAGAAATCTTATAAAACTTCTTGAAATTGTGTAAAAGAGCAAGGAACACACATTCTCGGGCAACGCTGGGTGAAATTGCTAGTTTTTAACAAAAGCGACACATTAAAATTTTATTTTAAATACAATTGAATTATAAGTACACTAATATTTGTATCGTTTGATTCCATTTTTCATTTAAATACAAAAAGTTGAATGTATTTTACGAAGGTAATATTATAATAAAACTCAAAACTGAACTATATCATGAAATAGTCAATCAAACAACGTTTTTTTCTCTTAAAAATCTCACCGATGTACCGGCAAAAATAATCTTATCGAAGTCCAGAAATTAAAAACTAAATGTCCAAGAATTTAATCTCCGCAAAAGAATAAAAAATCAACACAAACTTTCCATTAAAATGGAATAAATCGATTTCGCCACTTTTCTCTCATGCATGCGTCTGACAGCTCCCACAATAAACCTAGATGGAGTTCGCTCGTTAACTTCGTTGTTCGTCGTTCAGTGACTAGAAATCCATTTACCGCGAGGAAAACGCGATTAGGAGGATACGTCGTTGCTCGACTTGCTTCGTGTACATCACTCTCCCGCAGCGATTTACAGCACTATTCGCAGAACGACACGCTCAAACGTGTCTGCGTCCATCCACTTCGTCCTTCGACCAACTTTTTCTCACGTTAAAAATGCATGAAGGATTCCGTTCCGGTTAATATAACTGACTCGGGAGGAGACGGACGCTCGCTTTATAGAAAAAAACAGACAAGATTGGGTTTCTGAAAGAGAAACATACGACTGACACCGCGACAGGCAGATGTCGATTGCTATGTGACGCGATGAATGTTTTGTTCCTCTTCTCATTGCACGCGGGTGCAGAAGGCCGTGACATTGGATGCGTTGACGATTAGGAGGGATGGAAGAGGGGGAAATACAAGGGCCGAAGCTAATATGGTTTGCTTGATTGTTGTTCAGGTGAGAAGGAACCGCATATTCAATAGTGGGGATGACAATGATTAATGAAATACTAATAATGGAGCCAGGATAGAGGATGATGGAAGGGACTTGGACTTTGATAGTGAGGATACTACCAGTCTATATTATTTCTCTAAGTTAACTGTCTCATTTTTGTAGTCATATTTAACCAATAGTCGAAATGAGGCTCTCAGTTGTTTGTCATTTGGTGAATCATAACATTACATGGACATAATATACAATGTTAAAACTGTGACATGCGCTAAAATAATACCTGCAAATTAGCTTTTCTCGGACCCAGCTCGTAAGGAATACGTTGCCTTTTCTCGAGTAGGTTTCTAGAATAATTTTGTTCCCATTAGAGAAACTTTCAGACAAATGGTACGATATGATTGAATTATCACCTCCAACATTATGCTCAAAGAGATTATGTAGAATCCCTTCAACTCATTTTGTGTATAATGAGCTTGAGTAAATTACATTTTCACCTGTTACTATGTTGTATTCCAATACAACTCTTATATCGTATTCAAAGATGTTTCATAAATTACTTCTTCCCACAATATCGTGACAAGAATATCACATTTCAAAGATTTTGCATTGTGAGATCCATAATTTGGAAAACAAAGAAAAACAATAAACAAATAGCCTATAGTTCCTTCTGACCACAATATAATTTTTCTTATTTCCTACGAAAGCCTTTATTTCCTAGAGTTTCACTGTCTCTACGAAATTAGACTTTTAGTTTCTTTAGTTCTATGTATTCAAGTAAAACGAGTATTATGCATTATTTTCATTTATTACACATGAGTAATGTGTTTCAATCTTTAAAGATCATGCATTTTCCATTCGATCGAAAAGAAACTCGATGAATACACGAAGTACCAGCCCAAAAAGGGTATTTTTTAAGAGATTGGATTGCTATATTGATCACGGAAGCGATGGTATGTTGATGACTAACGGCAGGGGGCTCGGACATCGCCTACATCCTGATGACAAGGTTCCCACAGTTTTCTGGGAAGCGGAGCTGACCACAACGATCAGAAGAAGATAGTAGGAGGTGGTAACACAACTCTCTCGATTGCCAATAATGGTAACCACAAAATCTGATGTGCCATCGATTACCAATTGCTAAAACTAAGGTAAATGTTATAATATGTAAGGGACATTCAGGGTAATTATACTGAACCTCCTGAAATGGGGGAATAAATAATGTGGTGAGTCAAACAATGCGTCAGAGCTCCGCAGTACAACGTATGCATAGGAAAACGTATGTTGCTCTCTCAGCAATTCGGTGTCTCTGCATCGTCAATACCGACCATACCATTTCCGTTACCGACCTAACGGATTAAACATGGCACACACATGAAATGTGTATTCCAAAGAATAAACCAAAAATTACTCCATAACCCTCCATTCTCCTTACATCGCGAAAAACTCACATAAACAACAACAAAAGTATTAAAATAATTGGGAAGTGGTGGAGATTTCCTGAATTCGGATTCAGCGCGTCAAATTAACAAGGATACGTAAGTTTAGTTCTTGGAAAAGATTTTTTTTTTTTTTTGGTTGGGGCTTTAGGGCTCGTCAACAAAGACGAATATTGTATGTATACTTAAAAGAAATTTCTTTCAATTTCTTACTTACTAATTGTAATTTTTTTAATATCCATCCCGTGTTAATGTCACCCCGGAACAGATCGAATGAAACAGCGTCAAATATAGTTTTGTTAAAAAAGTTTGTCTCTTTGTATTGAGGCAACAGAATCAAAAACAAGATGGTAGATAAAGCTTTTATTGGCGTTCTTAAGACAGCTTTCAGTAAAAGTATCAAAATAGTTTTTAGGAAACCGAACTTCACACGATTTTAAAAGCTATACCTATACAAATCTATCTAGATGTTGAAAAAAATGCATACAATTATTACTGCCGTTATAATTATTATTATTAGGCATTAAGATAATCGCATCCACTATACTGGATAAAAACAAGGCAAGCAAAATGGAAAAATATACGCAATTGAAGAGATGAATTCCATTCTGCAGAATGAAATAAAGTAGGTATGAGGCATTTGCGTCAAAAGCATGGAGAAAAGGAATAGTGTAAGAGATAACGTCTGTGGAGGGAATGAATAGAGAATAACATACGGCCCAACGATTGAGAATACTAATCCGGTTTGCACTTCCACTTCACTAATGCTCATTATTCCATTACACGCCTCGCTGGTCTCTCTCAGAGGCACTGTATGCACTGACAAGCCATGTGGGGGTGTACACAGACACCTCCGTTTACGAGCATCGCTAGGTCACACGCACAGAGGAAAGTATGATTGCATTGCACATTTATATGATGTACTTAACCTTTAATAATGAAAAAGGAAGAACATTTATTTGTTTGGAGTTATTGAGATAAGATCAAAAAATGTATTATTAAACTATTTATAGAGCCAACATTTCGAAAAATTAATTTTTCTGCATCTACAGCCCTGATGCAGAAAAAAAATATTTATTTTCGTAACGTTGGCTCTATAAATAGTTTAATTTTTTAAAATCTTATCTCAATAATTCCAAACTAATATGAAAAACGAGGTCAATAACCAAGAATTTACTATATTTATTTGTGTGTTTTGAACGCATTAGCAATAATTTATAAGTTTGTAGACATTTATTACAATTGTGAGAATTAGGACAAGAACACTAATCTACAAATAAACAAATGTCTAAATTAAATAAATGAAAACGTGAATGCTGCATATACACAATATAATTCTTAGAAGCATAAGAAAAATAAATGATTTGAAGAAATCAGCGTTTTAAAATTTGCAAATGGGATAAAAGATGAACAAATATCAAAACATGAATGTACAAATAATGGATAATATCGAACATAGAAAGAAACACATCGAACAGTTAATTCAAATTCAATTGTTAATAATTAAAAACAATAAAAATTAAATGTCAAGTTGAAGACGTCCAGATCACAATTTTTTAAAACACAAATTTCATGTAATTGGTCATTGAATGCCAAATAAAAATAGACGTAAGCCCATAATTTAAAAGGTTATAAAATTTGTTACATTGTTTGTTAAAACAAATATTTTATGTATAATGTTTCACTCCAGTTTCATTTTCATTTAAAAATATACAGAAAATGCTGGACAACGTTGAAAATATCTACAGACTAAACATACGTGCTACTTAATATATATGGTGGTGAAAGCCACTGATGGCAAATATGCATAAACTAAATATGTGAAATTTTTCGTCATCCTGTACATCTGAAGGCTTTTGGTAACCAAAATCCTAAGCTATAGAGAATTAGGAACGAATGATGCTCCTACAGTACTAGTTGAAACGTCACGTGCTCAAATCAACTAACGAATCCGATGTACTACCCACTTAACTGAAAATTGAAAAACGTATACTTTCTCATACTCATCAATATTATAGCTTCGAGATTTGCTAAATTATACATCTACTCCCCAGAACACGTTCATGAAAAACATCCCCCTAATACAAGAAGGAATTACTCAGATCTAAGACCATTCCTTTGAGGATGTAAATAAAGTCAAGCGAAACACTACTTACAGATAAGTATACTTTGCTATAAACATTCACAAATGAAAGAAACTTATTTGAACAATTTCGAGACAAACAAATAGCAAACGTACCCTCCATGATAACGAGAAAAACGTGTTTTGAACATTCGGGAACAATTCGTCACAATTTTAGCGTACACACCAATAACAGACCGACAGAATTAATACAACACATCCTGAAGCAGATATTAAATTTTGACATCTTGTATAAGTGAATAATCGCCACGATAATGTCCTAAATCAGTTACTTTGAGAAAACGAAAGAGCCCCAATGCTCCAATGTAGAAAATCACAGCTTGAAACTTCGCTGCAGTTAAGCGATGCGCGCCGCTAACGTCCCAGCCCAACGTGTCTGCTTGACCTCCCGCGCTGTCTATAAATTCATCTGAGCATAGCTCAGCAGCGCGCGGCCAGGCTTATGCTGCCTGCTGCCACTGTGGCGTGTAACCACCAACGCCATCGCCTCACTGGAGGCGCGCGGATCAACGAGCCGAAGACTGAACGACACCGCGGAACGACTCACACTAGGATTACAGACTTCGCCGAAAAACAGCTTCGACCAAGTTCATTAACGACTCGGGAAGACGACTCAAATAGCAGTGATGGAGCTATAGTTTCCTAAGTAAATAACTTTAAAAATGTTCACTTCTTACTTCCAAAAATCACATTTAAAACAATGCAAAGCTAAAACAAAATATTTTTTTTCAAACTTCATTTATGTCACTGTACTAAATAAATAACAATTGACAAATATGACTCATTACACGCCAAACAATTGAAACGGTGTTGCAAAAGGGGCTAAACGAAAAAAGAAAAATTATTTCGTGAATTTCGGGTCTGTGTTCATGCAAGTGATATGTCATATTTTGAGACTAATACTAACATGTTTCTGATCGTACGAATATTTCTTGTTCGTTCTCGTCAGTACTTTTCTTTTAACAAGCGTTTACTCAACCTGTAGTCGTTAAAGTACCATGCATTTAATGATTTTTAAATTTTGCTGAAAACGCTGCACTTTATTACAAAATTTGCCTTACTACTTATTCAGTTGAAGGTGATGTAAGAATTTTTAAAATAATATAAGTAAGTCGCATTTCTTCAGTACCATTCAAGTTGTAACATCAACTCTTTCGCACTTTCGTGACATATTATATGACAGCCAAACTGTATCCACTTTTGCAGCAGACACACATTCGGTCAGAAATATGTTGAACCATCCCAGGAAGGAAGTCCAAGTACCAATTAAGAGTAACTACTTTGCGACAAATTTTCCCAATAGTTGTTTTCAATTTTGAGATACTTGGGGCATTCGACATTCCAAAAATTAGGTCCCATCAACGCTCCTCCATTTAGTAAAGAAAAGGGTATAGTCGATTTATTCTCATACATCGTACTCTAAGAGATGTCTGCAAGTTGATGTACATTTTTCTAATGAAAAATAGTTTTTTTTAAACCGTCAAATTAAAAGTACATGCTATGTACTACAACATAAGTACAAGCATTATCAATAAGATGAACATAAAAGTTAGTGATTTTCTGCCAAATAAGTTAATATCACATTATCACATTAAAGGTTTATTTGTTGCATTTTTGGCAGCATATTTAAGAAGGGTTGTGAAAGTAAACTTTAACCAATTAGTTCTAACGACTCACAGGCAGATTGACATTAGCAGTTTTTTAGAACAAACTGCTATATTACGAACAAAGTACATTCAACATACCGGATCTGTTATAATATTTTCTAAGGTTCGTAACTTTCGATGATTCTCATTTTACTCCGCGTATAAACAATTTACTTGCATCACATACGGCCAGGTGAAAATAACTAGAAACAGCATTCACAGGTCCCCGGTTCAAGTCTTGGCCCGTGGCCGTATTCACATGGCTGTACATGATGCAACCATTTTACGACGAGCACTCTAAGTTGATAATTATTTACTTGTTTATTCACACATCTTTCTGATGTGATAAAATATGCAAGAAAAATACTGCTAATACAAATATTAATATTTTTGAATGCAGCTCGTAGCAGTTATTTCTTATATACTCTCCTGGAAACCAAAAGGAACATTCCTATATCAACAACAACTTCCAGAAGAAGGAAACGTGTAAAAGACAAACGAAAGTAAGCGAAAAATAAGAATGAACTTCGCGCTTGTTGTACCCAGCAATCATCTTCAAGATCAACTCTCGCGTACAAAGCTAACGTGGATCCGGCGAAGGAAAAGGAGAGTAATTTAAACGCTTGGTAATTTTGCACTCAAGAGTGAGCTTATTGTTACGCTTCTTACGACACGAAAACACCAACCGGTCTGAGAATACTTAGCAGTGGTTCCAAAATCATCAAATGGAAGATTTTTCAAGGAAAGATTTTTGAAATTTGGAATGAGTTTGGTATTTGTTAAGACATAATTATGAAAATCCCACCACTACCTTATTGAATACAGTACACTTCACGAACACAACACTCGTAACAATGCTAATATTCATCCAACCGTGTCAACCACTCTTTGTCAAAAAGATTCTTTGTCATCGAGGAATCATTTTGTATAATTCCATCCCAAATTTATAAAATAAATAAATAAATAAATTGAATTCCTTCAAAGTCGCGGTTAAAAACTTGTGCTGCTGCTTCTACAATGTTGAAGTTAATGTGAGTTCCAATTTCTCAATAAATATTGTTTTTCATATGATTCTGGATTAAGTAAAGTGATTATTATAATCCTCTTGCACTTCATCACGGCATTGTTATAGTACTCTGATGCTGATTAAATTACTTTTTCCATGCATCTCATTTTTATCCTTCTGATTTGTCCTAGTTTATTTCCATGTTGTACGCAATCTTGGCACGGTTGTGTATATTATCTCTGTAGTCCCATCCTGGCCCGGGTTCGAGAATGTCATTAACTTTTGTTATAAGTAACCGTGAATTTTTACTGCACGTAATATCTGCGAATTATTTTGAAATAATAAATGGATAACTAAGTATTTATTAAATAATTTTTATAAATATAAATTCCGCCACTCCCCTTGGACCCTCGATCAAAAATTGATGTGATAATCCCTGGCCTGTTTCTGAAGAGGAACTTAGTTTGTTATCCCCAGCGTTACGCAGATTGCAACTGCTTTTATGACAAAGTTAGTTTGTTGATTAATCATTGTGTTACATATTTAGCCAAGTCTGATGTGGTTGCAAGTAAAGTGACACAATGATTATTTGCACGAATTGTTTTCTTCTTTTTCCATCTGAAAATAAAATTATTTGGAACAGGCGAGTACATGCGCCAACAAATAAAGAAGACTCGTTTGTATTCAAGGTTGGCACGTAAAATAATCGGCCAGTTTTATATATTGGAAGTAAGCCAACATGTTGAATATTTAAACTCTCCGGAAATTGAACTAGACACACATTCGCCTTTATCCACATGAAAGTAACAATTCATAATACAACTTATTTCAGCCGGGATTGAAGAGATTGTATCACACTTCTAAATCCTCTTGAAGTTTTCAATTAGAATTACACTACAGTCCTGAGAATTCAAAAATTTCGAGAAGCTGGACTAAATCACTGCCTGAAAAAAAATAGCGCATTCATACACGAAAAACTTCCTGTTAAAAACGATGTACATTTCAAACTCATGGATACGATTGAAATCGTTCGTTAACTTTAAAACACACCTACACCACTTGAATAAAAAATTCCTTTATGGCAAAAAATTACTTTACTTCTAAATAACACTGATGTACCGGATGAAAACTAAGTGGTGTAAATACTTTCCTATTCATTTCTCTTCTGTTCATGTGCATTTACAAAGCAACCTAACAAGGTTCTAATGCATATTAAGTTTGAAATGAACGCGTTCACTGAAGTCTTTCAAGACAGAAGGAAGAGTAATAAATGCTTTCAAGAAAATGAGAAAATACAGAAGGAATTCAAATTGCTCTTAAGCTATCAAGAGCTTTTTTTCTTTTCAAAAATCCATTTAACATAAACAAACTAGTTATGTTTGTTTATGCTCCAAAAGTCATTAAGAAAATTAATTTAATTTGGATTATTTTTTTATTAGAAAAGGGTTTACAGGAATGCGGAGAACTCCATCGAATCCTTTATATAGAATTTAAATATTCACACAAAAAGACGTAAATAGAATGGTAAATGATTATTATTCAACTCATTTGTCTATTGCTCCACTAGCACTAAGTCAAATTTCTAGCACTAGGTCAAGTACTATAATACTGGAGAAATAGAAGAGATTGGGAAAATCTTGTGAAAACAATAACCAAAGTAGCTGAGAATATCATAGGTAGGAAAGAAAGCAAAAGGAAAATTGAATGGTGGGATAGCGAATGTGAAGAGGCAATAACCAAGAAAAACAATGAGCGAAAGAAAGCCCTTCAGTTAAAAACTAGAAGCAGTTACGATAATTACAGATCGGAGAGGAAAAAGTTATCTAAAGTCTGTAAAAGAAAAAAGGAGTGGATCAATAGCGAAATAATCACCATGGAAGATAATTTCAAGAAAAATGAATCAAGGAAATTCTTTGGGGAGCTACAAATGAATAAGAGAATATACAATGGAAATTTGAACGTCTGTAAATATGAACTTTGTCAATATCCCCCAGATCTAATAGAATTAGCACAGAGGCAATCAAGATTCACATGAGCAACAGACAAATAGGAAATGACATCGCCGAACCCTCGTTTAATGAGGTATACTATATAATTAACAACTTGAAACGGAATAAGGCAGCTGGAACTGACAACATCCCCGCCGAGTTAATTAAATATGGAGGGAAAACCCTGAAAAAGGCAATACATAATTTGATATTGAAAATACGGAATCAAGAAAAGTTACCATCTCAATGGAACGAGAGTATAATATTCCCAGATTACAAAAAAGGTGATAGATTCGATTGTAAAAATTATAGACCTAAAGCGTTGTTAAACATCACATCACATCACATCACATGACATACAAAAATTTTTTGCTCTTGTGAATAAGAGGCTATAGTTGAAGACAAACTCAGTGAAAATCAAGCAGGATTTCGTAGGAATAGATCGACAATTGACAACAAATTTGTAATGCGACAAATCTATGAAAAATGTTATGAACATGGAATCGAATTACACAATTGTTTATTGATTATATCCGGGCCCTTGATTCAATATTAAGAAAACTTAGTATAATATAAAGAACCAGCAAAATTGAGGAAATTGGCACAACTAACTCTAACACCAAGGCCAAAGTCAAGATAAACAACAAAATGAGTGACGAATTCTCAATGGAATATGGAGTTAAACAAGGAGATCCTCTGTCTGCAACATTAATATTACATCTAAGGTAATATTGAATAAAGTCCATAGATATTAAAGGAAATAGAACAACCCGATTAAAACGATGTGTTGCCTGTGCAGACGATGTTTTACTGACAGCAAGGACCAGAAAAGCATTAGAAGTTTTTAAACTCCTGAAGGAAGAATCATTATCACTTGGATTACAAATAAATCAAGGAAAAACCAAATACATGAAATGTAAAACTGGTGAAACTATCTCACAAGAAGAAACATTTGACAATGAAAAGTACCAATCAGTCAGTTTCTTGAAGTATTTGGGTTCAATTTTAAATCAAAGTATTCCCATCGAGGAAGAGATTTCCGAGAGAATTGCAGCTGGTAATAGAGCTTACTATGCTAATATGGAACTATTCAAGAGTAAGCTGCTTTCAAAAAGTGCAAAGCTTAGACTTTACCAAGCTGTCATAAGACCCATTGAAACATATTAGGCAGAAACGTGGACTCTCAAAGAAAATGATATCAGAAGACTAAATGTCTTCAAGAGGAAGATCATGAGGATAATATACGGTCCGGTGCAAGAATAGATGGTACCTGGAGAATCAGATACAATTATGAAATTGACAACCTCATCAAGTCAAAGAATATAATAAACCATATAATAGCACTCACACTTGGCTAGTTTGGACACCTGCATAATGCAGGATGAGAGAACAGAAAAAATATATATAACTGGTACCTTGCATCAACAAAGAAGAGAGGAAGACTAGGTCTTGGACAAACAAATGTTCTAGCCCAAGTTCTAAAAGAAATCACTCCTCAAAATCATGCGAGATTCACTCTGCCTCTACATCTGAAGCAATATTATCCGAGAATGTTTAAAGAGGGAAATGTTGGCATTCTGTATACTTCATTTCAGGGACAAGAAAAAACAATTCAAATATAATGGAAAATGAAAAAAAATATTAGTTCAAAAACAGTTTCCTCCAAAAGTATTTCAAAGTAGAAATTATATTTTCGATGTAGTAATTTTACAATATTCCTCAGATTTCGTCAATTTACTTCCTGAATTTCTTCACACACAGCAATTACTATTACTCGTGTATGTTGAAGCTTGACTACCCCAAATTCAAAATTACAATTCATCCGATATGCAAATTTTATAGAATTTTAAAAATAAAATTACCCGAAACACACTAACCAAATTCAGTGTAAATTCATTAAACCTTCAAAATATAATACTATATCCAGGAATCGTTGTTTATACATTGTAATTCAAAATAAATTAGGTTTGCGAATTAAATGATGTTCCCTTTCGATGCTCATTGAGAAACTAGTGAAACCCATGCAAGCAACAAGCTCAAGCGCAAGTCGACAGAACATCGCCTCGTGAGAATACCTCTTGATATTGCATTGTTCTTGGCTCGCACCTCCAGCCAGTGACATGTCTTGGCAGGCGGTGCGCAAGTTACGGCGTATCGTTCTGACGAGCGAAGGGATGGAGGGGCACACTGAGGCTGGTTCCCTGGCACTGAATCAATGACGAAAGGCTACAGGAGAGAGAAATATTTGTTACTTCCAATGAATTACTCGATGGCTAAACATCTACCTGGCAAAGAAATATTTATCCTCTTCATAAAATAGAAAATAACATTTGTCCAGTAGTGGAGAGGTTTAAAAAGCGAATTTATAATTTTTCATTCACAGCAGTGAAATCTGCTTTAAATTTCCTCCATACACAGCTTTATAACCAGATTCATATAGAAACATTGAATCCAATCATGAATTTCCACGCCAATTACATTAATTGCATGATTTCGTTTCAAGTTCTATCCAAAGATATAGATTTAAAAAATACAAAGAAAATAACGATATTGTCCAGAGAATTTGATCTCAGAAAGCAGCAAAACAATAATTACATAAATTACTATTACTGATGATATTGATCTCAAAATAAGCTGAGTCAAACTTACCCCAGAAATACAAAATTTTATGCGCGCTAAACTATCTAACTAAACAGGAAGTGCTATTCACTATTCTTCAGTACAGGGATAAAAGGAATTACTTTAAGAAGAAAAATTCATCTATCTCATTTATTGACACCCACTATTTTACAATAAAATATAAAGAATATTAAATTTTTAATTTTCCTACGATAAAACACTCTTTCTAATTGTAACATTGATAAAAAAATAACAATGGTACTAAACTTAACTCTTTAATTTTTGCTTCAGCAGTTTTTATTTGAAAAAGAGAAAAATGTAAAAATACTATTTTCATTAATACTTGTAATATTCCATTATTACCTTTAGAGCAAACAAAGACAAGGCAAAATCTTGATGTCCATTTATCTTATAACTTACAAAATGTCTTCACACACTCAACTCTTCGGTGTCAGTAGGCTGTAACAATAACAGAAAGCTAAATTAAAAATGAAAGAAAAAACTGGTAAAAGTTAGTTTTAGTTTTACGGTTAGACAGTGACATGGATGTTTCACAGACTTTTCCAACAAATCGAAAATGTGAAGTCGTAAGTGGGAAACGAACTAAAACAAAATTTGTAGTCAATTTCATTTCCGCATAAGTGTGGTTAATAGGTACAATTTTTTCAGTATGAGCAAGCATTTCCGTTACTTAACTCACCTTATTTCTAAAAATGATGCTAATATTCTTAACTGTAGGGAAGACAATTCTGTAGTACTATTTTCATTTACATGGAACAAATAACTTCAATAATAGATTTGAAAAACGTCGTGTTAGTTTAGAATATTCGCAAACAGCAACACTTCACGTCACTTTAAATTTGAAGTATTGAAATTCATATCAGAAGGGCGTTTAATCACTTCAACGAGAGAAATAACTTCAACGCGAGAGATCGCGTCATGTCTATTTGATATACATTGAAACCAGAGAGCTTCAAAGACTGTTGTACCGTTGTCATTTCAAAATACCTCCCCTATGAGAACAAAAACGTTTACAGCAAGATCAATCTGTCCAGGGAGTGACAAACGTCACTGATGACATGATAGAAAACAAGAACAACGCCAAAACAAAGGTACGTTTCCAGTGTCCACGGAGCAATGCGAGAGAAGAAGAATAGCGAGGTGAAGAGAGCAGAAGCCGCGATATGAATTAAACTAGGAGGATGGGGTCAATAAATACTGATCGACGTTAAACCAGTGAAGATAACATCTACAAGACAGCACAATTACAGCAACTGTACACAAACACGAAGGAAAAGTAACATCGTATTTAGAAGAAAAAGCATTGATTATTTCGTTTAAACATGTACGCACTTACCACATTATTTTTTTAAACATTGTGTTCTTACGGAAAGCAGCCAACATTCATAAGTCGCATTTACGGAACTGGAAACAAAGTTTCAATTATTGCAGTTTAATGATAAGTGTTTCAGACGATACGTATGATGGTAAGGCAAGGTAGAATTTACACGAAGTACATTTTTCCACAAATGTTTATTTAAAAAATACTAAATACACCTCAACTCCTACAAATTCGAAGTAATCGGGACCGTTCGGATACGGAAAATTTCGGATTCGCCGAATAATCCGAATACATAGTAACTACAGTTATGGTATACGCACCATCTAGTTATGTTGAGCAGGGGTGAGACAAAGCTTCTAAACCCAACTATTTCACGTTTAAACGGCGTAAGCATCATATCTTCCTCGGGGAGGCTTAAATCGCTTCGATAAACATAATTTTCAATGAAAAAAATGTTCATTTAGTGTTTCCATATCAATCCTGTTCTGCCTAAGTATACTCTGTACATTTTTGTATTCATTGTTCAATTTTTTTAAAAGTAATAGTGGGTTAAGTACTGTCGTATTTCTATGTAATAATGTGTTTCTTACCAATCTTTTTTTTTCTCAATCTTTTTTCTGAATTCTGGTGTTTGGGTATGAAGGGTGCCGCTGTATTAACCAACAGTATATTAGGTTAGTAAATTAGATAGATATATTTTGTTAATATTTTATAGTAGGCGCGTATCAATACATACCGAGATTGTCTTTATGTGTACAAATAATTTTGTGTTGCTCATTGAATATAGTCTACATTGACACTCATGAACAGTAGCCCGCTGGTCTCCGAAGGTTTGTATCTTTTTTTTAGAATACTCGATATGTGCTTTTATGAATATCAGATAAGATGAGAAATTCCTCAGCAAACCGATCGCCTAAGACTAAACACGAACGATTGAAAGTCGCCCTGAAGGGAAGCGGGACAAGGGGCCTAAAGTGAAGGAACCAAGAAGGCGTGCTGCTGTTGCGGTTCCTTTACGTAAGGCTCTGCGGGGAGTCCATGCAGTCACACTCCACAAGTCACGATAACCCGACCGACCGACCGCGTTCGCCGCCGAGGTGCTGGCCTCTTGACAGGGGCCCACTCACGCCTCGGAGCGAGAAGCCGAACGAGTCGTCGCGCGCTGACACATGCGGTCTATTGTGTCGCAGTTAAGACCGCCCCGTTGACTGGCTGGAAGGCTCCAGGAGTTGACGCTCAAGCGAAGCATTTGGAACGAGACGCCTCTTTTGGTCTTTTCATTTCAACCATTTCCAAAGAGAAATGTGTTCAACTGAAAAATACAGTCCAGTAAAAGACGAGAACTGCGCTTAATCGAAAAAAACTGAATACCATTTTAAAACTAAACTAAAAAAAAAAAAATACTGAATACCATTCAAAATGAAATGTTTCATCGTTCAGTAGAAACCAATACAATTTATTCATTCTAAAATTCGAATTAATAATTCTAGAGTATAATAAATTTAATCACCATTTAGAAATGAAGACACCGAAAAGTCCAATACATTGACATGTTCTCAGTAATTAAGTACTTCTTGAAGGCGTCATTCACATAGGAACGAAAAACAAACTGTAAAAGCAATAATTTGGAATCTCATTTCAAAATTTTGGATATGTTTGTGCTGTGAGCAGACATATTTTAGTGAACTGAACACAGTAACGAGCTCTGCCGCACAAATGGTTATCATGATATAGATTTCGTGTACGAATTGAGCTAGTTTCCAGAGAACCTAAAACAATGCAGATAAACAAGCTAGTTAATGGGGAGAGTTGCCTGGAATTATCTTAATACATTAGCCAAAGGATTCACATTCTACATAATCTATGCTTCTATAAACGAACATTAATAACCTTCCCAAATACAATTTTTCTCGTTAAAAATTAATTCTTCAAACCAGTAAAGATTTAGAATATTCCAAGAGTTTTAGATTAATTTTAATACAAATCAGACTTCTCGATTTCTCAGGACATGGTGAAGTAATAAGAACATGGTGAAATAAAAACATTAAGTATTAAAAAAACTAAATTAATCATATTGATAATTTCTCTACTTCGTGGGACAAATAATTAAGTGTTCTCAGAATAGGCAGATCTATATGATACGTACAAATTTTAGACTTCCGAGATCAATAAACAATATTTGATTTTATAATTTTTTGTCTTTAGGCCTCCTCGTTACTTCACAAAATTGAAATTCGCGTATTTCATTCGAGTATACTTATCTTAGGCCAGACACCATGTTGATTTTCAACTGTCAGGATTAAACAGAAAATTTAGAATGCAATAGCAATGAAAGAAAAAGATGTTCGCACGGTAACTTCTCTCAAGGCAAAATGTGCTTTTAAAAATAAGAAAATTGGAGAGAATTACATAACGATTAAAATAAGAAATTCCAAAAGGGAAATAAATAAAGACATTATCTTAGCAAAATATCTTATAGGAAATATAAAATAAAAGCTTAGAACTGACGCTTTGAAGAGAAGTAACAAACATTCCCAAGGAATAATTTTTTTTAATTTTCAGAACTACTATTCAAACATACTTTTTCTTTTCTTCGTCAGCCTCCTAGGCATGATTAGCAAATACGCTTATTTGTAACACCGCAGGTCCATGAATTTACAAACAAAGGAACGAAAGGAATGATCTTAACACGACCTTATGATAAGCAATTTCATCGTGAAATGAAATCCCAAGCTGGGTTATCGAGGAACACGCCATTGAATATCCACCAGAAACGTTCCTTCCAACTCCATTTCATAATTATCTGGAATGAATACTATAGGACAATTTTATAAATTTCTACTGCATACAAACATCACACAACATGACGTGAATATCTTAAAACATGGAACTATCACATAAAAGTAAATGCAATGAACCCGAAACAAGAAGGGTAATAATATTTTATCACAATAGAACAAGAGACGAATAATTAAAATGTAAATGTTGTTAGAAACAAAAACACATCTACTGTCTTGTATTTTTATTTTATTGTTGGTGATAATAGAAATAGTATTTGTATGACATCTTTCTCCTCACCAGAGAAAATTGTCAACATTCTATAATTCAACGTAAGTTTAATATGATTGAATTCATCGATTTCAAGGAAGATTTTACATGATTGAATACTACACATGAAATAAAAAAGTATTCAATTGAAATATCTAAAACTCAACAAAATTTCACGGTTTGTCAAAAAACACTCTGGACAAAACTTTTCTTCCACAAAATTATTTCTGACAAAAAAAAAAAAAAAAAGAAAACCAAGGACTGTGTTTGGAGAGTGAGGAATACGAAGCACAAACGAAACAGGAAAAAGGATTGGAATAAAAATAAGAAAATATAATTTTATCAGAAATCTCGGTTTTTACATTTATGAAGGCAAAATAGTAATCATTAATTGACTACGTATTTCTAACAAAAAAATCGATGTCTTCCCAAGTATTACGTATAAGAATAGGCATCGAGTACAAAGGAGAAAAAATTCATAAGTAACACATGGAGATTCAAACACTACTAATGCTCACTGAACGACATACCCGTAACATGTATGGTGGTTTTGCCACACGCGAAACTCCCATTGTTCCACTCCCCACCGTATCTCATTGCCAACAGTCATGTGTCCGTGACGTTAACGAAAAGCCGGCATATTGACCTTCCCGCGCAGATGGTGAGTGCAGCTTTCAGCAGGGGACGAGCGGAGCAATGTCCATAGCAAACGAGCAACGAAGTCTAGCTATGGACATGAGGGACGGGATGAACAAGTGGTTGAAACATTTCTAATGTGCTTACTTAATTAATCCGACTTTAATATTAATTCCCATAAGTTGTAATACGTCAAAATATCTTTCTGAAATTTGATAATATCTACAATCTTGAATACTAACTTTTAACACGACTCGTACGATGGAAGGATGGGGAGGACGGAATAAGCAACATTTGCCAACAACTTATTTGCCCAATCAGATGAGAATTTGCCGACTATTAGTTTCCTTGCGTGTATCTAGACGCAATGAATGATCATACTGTACATTATCTCATAAATATTTAGTTATTTTATTTACTCGAAAGGTATTTAGGACACTTGAAACAACAATGAATGTACATAATGATCGTTAGTTTCAAAATAATTTTACACCTATATTCCGTTTAATGAAGTTATCAATGAATTGACCAACTTCGATGAGTTTTCGAAATTCCCCAACACAAAACACATGAAAGCCCATGACTGAGATTATACTTCCAAGAAAACTGAGAAATTTGTCAAAGTTATAGTTTGTCAAAAAATTCGCCGAAGATTTCAGATGAGTTACATCCATGACAGGTACTGCCATCTACTAAATCACAATTCCCGGGCAAGGAGGAAGAGACCACCATCCGCTGATTTTGTAATATGACTTCCAGGCAATATGAAAATAATTTTTCCCCTATTCATCAATATTTATTACTGTAAGGAATATTATTCATTAATATTTATTTTATAAAATCAATGGGTACTATATTCATTATTAAATTGAAAAATAAACCAATTCTAACACATTTACAACCATTTATTTAGAAACAAAAATAGACATTTAAATAAATAGTTAAAAACTTACGACCTTTTATGGACGAATAATATTTTAATTTTTCGTTAAGAACTCACTACGTTTCGACGTGGATTTACGCCGTAGTCAGATGATCAATCTTTTTACGTGAAGCAATATGAATTAAAATACAATGTAAAAGACAATTACAATGAAAATAGAGGAAAAACGCAATTGAAGAAGAAAACCATTGCAAAACAGAGGACTGAAATTATTTGTGAATAATTAGAATAATGTGAGCGTGCGAATTTTGAACAAACGCGACGCCTATGCTACACGCCTACGCTGCACGGCAATTTCGAAAAACTTCTCCCTTTAAACACAAACAATACCCTGTAAACCTTGAAAACAAGGACGCTCTTTTAACAAAAGTAAATCTGGAGAAACTCTGACGGATAGTTAAACTAATTGGAAGGCACTGGCGTATTTGGAAGCGACCTGCATTGGTGCAGGAAAATCTGCATTTGTGATAATTAAACTCACGATAAGCATTAATGCTAAGGCAATTTCTTATTTGTACATCCATCCAGTCCTTTTATATCGCAATAGCTTTAGCGGGACATTAACACAAAACTCCAAAATTAAAACAATTGTAAACAATATGATAGAGATGATATAAAACAGCTCCAAATACTAAGTCCTGTCTAGAATTTGTATGAACAGCACTGACTAATAAAAGCCGAAACAAAATAAAAATTAGTATCTACTACAAGACTGATACATGAAGTGGCGACATGTAAACTATAGTCGCCTGGAGTTTAACCTAAGCCAAAATTACTAGTTCGTTAAGGCAGCAGAGTGAATCAGGAGCTTCTCAATTTCGATACAGCTGTTATCAAGTTTTGATGAGACGTTTCATTGAAACTTGTCCGGCTCCTCTGTTTCAGAGAGGATGACTTGCTAGTTCGACATTCCCATGTGTCTTTCGGGTAGACTCTAAAAATAGATCGATATAACGCAGAATCATTGTTTATATTCAACCTAGTTATATTTTATGAACTCATTTTCTGTTATGGGAAATTAAGAACACACCGCGTCACGACATTTCACCGCCATCATCAATCAAAAATGTTTCACGGAGAAATGTATTTACTTAAGATTGGTAATAGGACAAGCCTTACTGAAGTATGATAATAATCGTACTTCCAGACGGCACCTTTGTTCTTATAAATTGATTTTGAAGGAAAATTACCAAATAACACAAACCGGTAAAATGAGTAATACGTACTAGTAAATGGAACTACTCGTATGTTATCTCCCTTTGGTCCTTTTCTGTATTTGCTGATAAATTCATATCAAAAGGTTAAATTGATGAGAAATACATAAAACTAACCAATGCATAACACTGATAACTGAGTTCATTTGAGTGCATGCATTGTAATCATTGGAACAAGTCTTCGTCATAAAAACAAAAAGTCCTCTTTCTTCCGCGGATCATGTTACACCACTAAACTTCGATGAGCCTAACTGATTAACACATTGATAATCATCCACATCAGAGGAAACTAGATGAAAAACTTTTTTTTTTAATTCTCGTGTATTATAAAAAAATAAAGAAAAGTCTACGAGGCTTTGGAGTTCATTGTCATGGATGTACCCTACGCCCTTCGAATTTTATTCACATTCAGAAAATATGGTTGACTCAAATAAGCCCTTTTGAAGAGTACGCCGAGCGTGATATGTCTAATGCATTTTGCATAAACATCCATAATTCATACAATATTTTGTCTTGAATTCATTAGAACAAGAAATTTCAAACGTTCTCGCGAAGAAGAAATATTCAATAAATAAAAATAGGTTCTGAAGGAATCTTGAATTTAAAAACCCAAGCTCTACAAGATAATGAAGATTCTCGAGAGCAAGGGGCTCAAGGAATATAGCCCGCTCCGCCACCCCTCTGCGATGACTCCACGACTGCTACGCACTTCAAGGAAAACTGAAGAATCCATTCCCTCCTGGGAGAATAGGGAAGAAACAAAGCCAAGGTAGAGGCCGTCTTGCTCCCCTCCGACTGTTATTTATAAGGTTGTTGCTCTGCAGGCTTTGTTCAGTCAAGCAAAGTTCCTCTCACACGTGTTATTCGTAAACGTATTCACTCCGAGTTCGCTTTATTTGTTTACTCTTTTAATTCCTTTTTTGTCGTTTTCCTGTTATATACATAAATATGTTGCGCAAAAACAAGCTGCTAGTTTAATTTCAAAATCAGTTCTAATACAAATAACATATGAAAAACTAAGTAGAAACTTTCTCAATGAATTCACAGAAATTCATTTCTTCTCTTACATAATAGGAAAATTCAATTAAACCTCCCAGTACTTTCACCGCCAGCATCGATGGATAATTTTTATGAAACAAATTTTCTTAATTCCCAATGACTGGTAGACAATTATTTCATTTACATTGCAGTCCCATTCCGAATCTAACTACTCACCATTTTATAGTGGGTTAACACGATTGTAACACGTATTCAATGCAATAATAATTTAATTTTTCTCACTTTCAATTTTCACGAACGACTATTTTAAAGCACACAACCTACAAAAAATGCTACTCCTTTTATAAAAAGTCCCCCTAAAACTTATCAAGTGATACACAATATTTTATTCAACTTAAGAAATAGAAAAGTGTTGTTAATTATGAAAATTATCGACGGCGAGATTTTCATGGAAATGTCCGATTGGGAAACTGTTATACCGAAATGAATCCTGGAACGTCATTTCGGATGTACGCTGAAATTGTATCTCAAAGAATAAGTCAATCTATCTTTCCCAATTTAATCTAATAAGTAAATCATAGGAAATTGTAAATACATATTTCCATTTTAGAAATTGAACGCTGTAAATGCAGATAATGAAATTACTATTTATTAGGACCGCATAAACCAGTATTCCACTCAAACATTTGATATAAGCACAGTTAAATATGTCAGATGTACGAACATGTACAGAACTCTTTTATATTACCATACACCACCTTGTAATGGTTAGTTATGTCTACGCATACTATGGTCACTACGAAAGTTCCCGTGTTTTTAGAATGCCTATGTGTCACCTTGTTTCACGGCGTTATGTTTTCAATCCTTGTATTACGGTAAGAGGAGCAATCGCGCTCAGTTCTTTAATTATGGAATCACATCTATCATTCAAACATGACAAAAGTTATTTATCTTTGGTGCATTTTGCGCCCATGACATTCGGATGCACCAAACTGTAAAATAACTCATATTTACTGTTAATTTATGAAGAAAACGCCTTTCCTTTCCACAGGGAATTAAATTTATGTTGAACACTACATTAAATGAACTGATATCTCAACAGTTTTAACTAACCCACGGCAATTTAAGTAACTGGAAAGAATATCTGAACGACACAAGAGTCTAACGACATCAGTAATGATGAACCAGCCATATAATTTGTACTGACAGGTGCTACGGAGGTGAAGGAAAGGACGAGAAAGATTCAGTAATATGATGCTCCGTAGTCCGAATAAAACAGGATAGGATTTTGCGTAGTGATCATGGTGAAGGGTTAGAGACACTCGCTATCTCCTGAATGAATGACAGGTGAGTAGTCGGCACATAACCAGCACACTGCTGAGTCAAAAACAGAGGGAGGGAACACTGGTGGACAACGCACTAAATAATTAAAACACTTTCCTGTCACTCAAACATCCAAACTTCCCGATTCAATTTAACTATATAACATTCTGGAAATTTATTTTACGACTACAGCGTCAACGGGCTCGTTCCCTTAATTTTCCCAAACATATTTTATTACTCCAAACTCATTGACTTTCGAGTACACTGCAGGTAAATTCTAGCCATAGGACTGAAATAAATAAAAGATTGTGTAATTTCTTCATTGCCTCTATTAGCCAAAGGATTGAATTCAATTGGACATTATGTAGAACTTGTGCTTTTGATCTCCCACGAACTTCAAATTTTACTCCATTTGCTTTGTTTGGGTCACACGTACACATAAAATATCATGTACGATTACATTACGATGCATATTAGTATTGACTTAAGGATATATTATAATTTTAATGATGTACAGAGATTTTAGTGTCAGATCGCCGGCTACAACTTTGTTTTGATACTCAGTTACGATTCGATTAGAGAATGTTCATATGACATTGCAACATGTAATAGGATACACGGGGAACCGTTCCCATAAGTAGATGTAAAGAATTAAGTGTAGAAGGCTAACGGGAAGAATAATGCTAATCAATATACTGTTTGACTCCAGAAGAATTTTAATATGATTTAAATAATGATCTCACGTGTCATAGAATGGTTGTATGATGGATTTTTTCAAACAATACTCAATTAAGTTGTATGACGGATTTTTTCAAACAATACCCACTCCCTTCACGCCAGTTCATTTCTAAATTTTTGGAGAGTTGTTCCAACATGTTCAAATACCCTCATTATGACGTCCTCACAACATATCCTATAAATATATAAAAATGAATTTTCAGTCTTTTGTAGGTCTATAACTTCCGAACCAAATATCAGTGTGATATCCGAATTCCTGAATTTAAAATAATATTGAGAATTCATCACTAGTAGGTCCAATTTCCATGGAGATTCGTAGAAATTTCTGAGATGAAAATACACTTTCAGATATGCAAACGGGTCAACTATTCATGCCAATGTTGGAAATCTAAACAGTCTCTCTCTCTCCGCGGTCCTCTTTTCATTATCGAAGAGTTCAAAAATCCGCAGAAATCCATACCTTAAATCCAATTCCTTGGTATCAAGGAGGTAGGACTCATTAGCCAATAGATGTTTGACACGTCCTTACGTCACCAAAGTGCCAAGTACGGAGGGAACGTGTTTGAAAGAAGCAGGGCAAGATAAGTGCTTCAATTCTCTCTTTGAGTCAATTACCGCAAAAATTACCGGTGAATAGTGTAGCTGACACCAACAATGTAAAAGTCACCATGTTGCTGTAAGAGTAAGGTACGCAATACATTTCCAGTAGATATTAATTGAACACTCAAGATTATTCGAAGAAACACCCCTTAAACGTGAGTTGGGTCGCGGTTACCGGTTATAATTCTTTCAAAATTAGATTGCGAGTTGCGACTTGTTTATAAGTTGTGATAGCGACAGGTTCTACGGTGAAACTTCCATTAAATGAATGAAGTTGTAAATAATATTACGAGCCTCATACTCGAATTTCCCCTCCCCATCAGTCCCGATCGATTTTGTCAATATCCTGCATGAAGAGTGTAAAAGAATTTTCGAGCAACATGCGATTCACATATTGGGAATCATTGATGCCACCAAATCTTTACCCCTTGCATACTCCACCAATTTTGAAAGCAAATAGAAAAGCGAATTCAACACCAGTTCCGCTTGGAACATCAAAAACACTAAACACGAATGAAAAGTTCATACGCTGACGAGCGGCTTACAGTACACTGCTCCAAACGAATGGTGAGATGATGAAAGCAAGGGAGGAGGGTAGATTCTACAAGACTAATTCCCTCCCACGGCGAATAATCCCTCGGTTCAGTTATGAATGTATTCACAATCTTTCTATACCTAAGAGAGGAGGAAAATGACTTATTTAATTAAAATTTTCTCCTGTATTTTGCACACGTCATGTTATGACCTAATGTGTGACAAAGAGCCAAGTAATTATGATGTTAATGCTGTTGGACGTAACGAACATTGTAATTATTAAATCGTCGTTAAATGTTTTAAGAATCATAGTCAAAGGAAGCATAATTTTACTCCATTCACAATGAATTTAAAAAAATAAAGTTTCAAAATAAATTAGGTCAGTTTTCTTCGGACAATTTCAATGAATAAGGCTCAGGAGAAACTATTATTTTCCAGACGATTATCCAACTGAACCATAATGATTTTATTAATTTATGTTTACATAAGGTTAACACAATTCGTAACCGATACACAAAGAGTTACTACATACAAAATAATAGTAAAAGTGGTAGAATATCAGTGACAAGCCAGAGTCGTTCGTTGTAAAATCACGTGAGTTGTATTGTACGGTACACTTACAGAAATAAACTGGGTATCATATCTGGTCAAAATATTTGTAAAAATAGCCAGATTTAATAGGAAACTTTTCCAATATTACCAAGGAAATCATCAGCCAAAATTAATGAAAGAATACTCCATTTTTACCATTAATGCTTCAACGGTGGGACGTTTCACTCTTATTCATTTCCTGTCGTTCTGAATGGATCGTAAAATGCATAACGAATTAGGTACCACAAATCGTTCCTCACGATAATAATCAAACAGATCAATTTCTTAAATTTACATCAAATTCTCTTATATCAATGAGTAAGTCTATTATGAAATGTACCGATAAAATTGCACAGACGTTTATAATGAATTGATCAAGGTTTAGAGCAAGCAGATAAGTCAACCACAAACGCTATTCTGTCAACTAGTTCGCAAAGAATACTCACTAACCGAGAACTAGAACAAGTATGTAAATGAATGACTTAAAGGCCTCAGCGAAGAGAGGAAAGCGCTAAGTTTACGACAATGCAGCACGCCTCCATCGGTAACAAACGAGAAGCAGCTTGGGAAGATCTGGAGGGATCGTCTTCGTACATGTGTAATCGTGGCAGATCTTCACCGTCGAAACTTGTCTTCCACGCATTTATTCATTCAATTTCTAGTGAACACCACTCTGAGGACAAGAGAGGTCCACGAAGCAGTGACCGAACAAATATTGCATGAACTGGCGGCCTCCTTTGGCTACCCCTCGCGCTGTCAAGGCGACACGAAAAGGGGAGGAGAGCGGCAATGTTGGTGGCAGCAACGAGCAGCCCCGCGCTACACGGCAGACAGTGCAGAGGCCGACACCACTGCCTCGCAATAGGTAAGACAGGGTACTCCCACACAAGGCTGGCAATATTAACATAATCATAAAAATTAAGAACATGAATGAGTTCACTCTAAAATGAAAATGTCTTTTTAAGTTAATAACAATACAACTTCAAGGTAATTTATTTTTCACATCCAAATTCCATCTTTTATTCACTTGAAATTCCCCACATTCCCAATCCAAAAGAGTCGAAAATGTTCAGTAATTATCACGGATCAAGTAGCGAATGAACAAAGATTAGAAAACAACTCCAGAACAAACACTACCAAGCAGATCGATGAAACGTACGGCTACTTCAATGCAACAGTACAAGGGCTCAAATGAGACCTGTACCATTGAAAATAAGTCGAGATTAGTGATTGCTATACAATAACACACACATAAAAATGGATAGAAGAAATCAAAATAATCGAATGAAAGGATACGAAGAATAGATGAGTTAGCTGTCAAAAATTGATCAAACTATTAAAAATCTATATCTTACAAGAAATGCGTTAATTGCTTCCGGGTTGTTAGCCGACAAGGTAATACTTACCTCTGAGTGGGAAGCAGTGTGGGTTCTCTACTTCTTTCTTGGTCAGCTTCACCGGCTCGCAATCTACATAATATCAGTCACAGTACCTTCGCAATATTTCTAACGAACTTGTTTCTTTCATAAACACCTTTACGACACTATAACTCCATTATATACTTTTAACTGTAGAAACATGCAAAATGTTTTCATGGAATTTAACACCACAAAGTTAATTTATTCCAGATTTTTACGTTAATTGTTTCTGAACTTCAATAGGTGCACTCAATTTCGTGGTCAGATATTACAAGCAAATTCATGTATGAAAGTATTATTCAATCCATGAACGATCAATTATTTTTCAAAATTATGTTTACCCTTTCACCTAACACACACCCTTTACTGAGCACACACTCTTACAAGAACACATGCGTACCACTTCTTGATAATAACCTTTGATCTGCCAAGTCGCACACGCAAACCCCTTTGCAACAACTCAAGAACCGCTCCTGGACCGACTGACGACAGAGGACTCCAGGGACTGGACGCGTGCGAAGGCAGCGATGCCAAACGGCAATAACTCAAACGAAATACAATCTAGCCAACTGCGTAAGTGCCATCTCTTTCACATCTGGCGATTTTCCTAAATATTATGATTGAAATTCAAAAAAAAAATAGTACTGAAAAGTAAATTTACTTCTATTCTCTTCTTTCAAAAAATTCTGAAATCTAACGAATAAAAGCTCCATATCACACTCAATCAGCAAAATATTTATGCAATGTTTTCATGACTGAGATACTATCTGCGGCAATTACAGATCGCATAAAATGATGTCCCTGACATTATCAGTCAGATTGCTGAAATAAAATTACGTAGCTGTAAAATAAATAAATAAACATTAGTATTAACTCATAATATAACCTCCTTTCTCTATATTGAGCTGACTTCTCTTTCAAGAGCCTTCACAGAAACCCCCCTTTCCATTTTCCTGGTTACACTTCCACACCAACTTGCACAATATCAGAGCTTAAAATTTCGGAAAAATTTAACACGAGCAAATTTTAGGTGGGAAAATTATTCAACAAATTTTTCATTTGAAATGCACACCAAATGACATGAAAACAGGAAAGAGGTTTATCAAATTAATTCAAAACCTCAACATTTTTTACACATTTTATTTGTATGGGGAATACAAAAATCATAACACACATTCGTTATAAATGACTTAAAATAACCCCATTTACAAAAATTAAGACTAAGAGTCAAACAACAAAAGCCAGTTGAAATATATAAGGCAATATTAGTTAACCAGACTTAATAATGAAACAGTACATAGCATTTTGGAAAATTAATTTTAATTAAAGAAATAATTAGGTATTGTCATTCACTCTTTAGAAAATTTCATTTCTAGCACGAACGTACCTTATACCAACAGCATCGGTATAATTTTTGTCCACTCACCCACTACTATATCACACAAACAATGCATTTGTTTTGATTTTAGTTGATACTGTGGACACATAGACAATACTAACGAAGATAACATGTACCAGGTTTAACAGCGCATGCACGCATATAAGGCATACATACATGAATTTTAAAAAAATTTAAATTCCAGAGGGCTTACCTCTCCTTTAACAGGTTTCACAAGGAAAGGAACTGAAACATAGCATACCATAAACAGTCTTAAAAGTAAGGCTGTTAGCTCTATGTAGCAATATAAAGAGATTCCATAATGCTTTTTAAAAAAATATAAGTACGTTCGTGCTCCAGCAGGCTCTGTAATAGATGCCTTAGTCTTGAAATAAGAGAACAAAATAAACCATACATGAAATTGGCCTATCACATTTTCCTCTATCAAACCTTTATTTAAATCTTTTTATATATGTATATATATATATATCAGTGCTCTTTATTTGTTTATATACTCTTTTGTCTATAACTGAATACCAAGAATAAAGTTCACATGCTAGCCTTCGCACATGCTCATACATACATTGACTCTCGTACAAACACTCCACATTGAGAGATCGTTCTAGCCAGCCCACACTCAAAGTTGAGGGGCTGCTGTCTGCTCAAACTCAAGTCTTCCGTTAACACAAACACAAATTTTCATTTTATTAAACTTCCTGCACAGAGTAAGCGTAACTGACAATTTTTCCCTTTTGTAACTTTTGCTTGCTCTTTAAAATTGTCTTTCTCATAAATCTTTTTCTTTACTGTACAGTTCTTTCACTTAATTTTCATAGATATAGAATTGGTTTGGTTAGGGACGGAAAAGGGGGAAAATATTTATAATTTGATTTTGAACCAAGGTGTCATAACATTAACTTTGATTAAACTGTTTCATGTAGTAGACAAAGTATATACTCAAGATGCAGACAAACTATGATGAAATTCATAAGAAACAAATTTAAGTAATTCCAAAATGTGAAAACCTAGAAAAATAAGAAAAATTGACACAATGATAGAATCACATCAAAATAAAATTTATTGTTATTAATATTTATACTTGTCTATCACAATAAAATATTATTGTCCATATTTCACAAAAAATAATTCAATTTTAAATAAAAATAATACCAAAAGGTAGTGGTAGAATAAATTATTGTAATGATTTATTGTATTGTCTCTACTGCAAATTCCCAAAGTAATTTTACATGATGGTAGAATGTTTGCTACCCACATACTGCTGAGCAGGCATGTGTGAATTCAATATGAATGATATTCAACTGGGATAAGTTTTCAGTTCGGGTTTCTCTCACCTACTCCAGGTTAATGTCAATTCAGTACAATACAATATCTAGCAGTCCCCCGTCATGGTCACTGTGTCAGCATGATTGCTTGTCAATAAGTCATCCCGGGTTCAATACCCGGACGGGGCAATAGCTTTTCATTTCCATGTCTCAGTTTAAATAGCTGTGGCGTATGAAATGTTCACCCTCTGCGGCTAACAACTGCAGTTATAATACCCGGATACAGTAATCTAGATCCTGTTTAGACGCTGTTCCTCCTATCCCAAATTCACGATGTGTCTTGTGAGTAAACTCACAAACTGAGCCTTACTAGCACTCGTGGTCCAAAGTTGACCAAAACAAGAATACAAACAATACCTAGCAACCCAACAACTCTCCCTCCCTATTTCCTTCATTCAAATCATGTGGTTAGGTGGTAGACAAGGTCTCATGGTCTGAACCTCTCCACATATTAAAAATAAAGACATGAAATAAAATGAAACTAACAGGATCCTCATTTTATTAATATCCAAATGTAAGTCATTGTTATTAATGATTAAATCATAATACCAAAATAATAGTAGAAATTAGTTTCATTATTTTTTTTTGTGGGGCTTTAGGATTCGTCAACGGCTAGGTCATTAGAGCCCTTAGTTTCCCAGGTCCATCATGAAACAAATCAGAGCTTCAGAGTATAACAACAACAGATTCAATGTTTTAAAAAAACAATAAAAAAAAACTATCAAAAACAAAGAACTTCCATAGGTAACCATGACAATCTCAACTTCATTAAAATCACTACAAACTGTAGTGCTAAATGTATACAAAAATGTAATGTTAAATACTCAAATTAAATAAAAACTGAGCTTAACATATGTTTGTCTGCATCTCGATAAACAACAGCACAAGGTATGACAATAAAGCTAATAAGTTTGGGTTAAATTGAGGGAGTGATCCTTCATGGATAGATTTTTGCGAATAAGCACAAACTTCTGATCAAACCCAGGGTGTGGAATTCTATTGGATGAAGAAGTACTTTTTCTCCAGACATAGAGCCAACAGTTCTACGTAACCCAAAGTTTGTTGTGCTTTCAATCAAAATCTAGAAGCATCATATACTCCCGCCAAAAACAAGGAAATATTACTTCACAGGAGGTTTTCAGTCTTTACCCATGTAAAAATTAAACTAAGAATAAAAATCATAATGTACTAAATAATACAACAGAAGAAAAAAATAAACTGCACAGAAACATAAGAATGTGTACATAAGGAAATGCACATTCCTTTTTTATAAACCTATATGTTAACATTTGTTTTTGTACTGTACTGTACTGTACTGTAGCATTCATCGTATTTATGAGAAATAATGACTATGGAAACATGATGGTGGTTGGTTGCTGGTTTTACAGACAGAGGCCTATCCCCCATCAAAGACTTAGTCGCACCAATGTTGGTCAAAGTCAATGACCAATATTCTTATCTTATGACAATCAAATATGTTAGTAACAATAAAATGATAATACTAAATAAAATATATTTATATATATTCATATATCTCAGTTTAAAACTATGGCAAAGGTACCATTTACATATTTTTGGTTGGCATCTAATGCCAAATTATACCACTTTAGTTCACTGCTGAGAAAAAAAAATCAATTACTACAAGATATGAGTAATTGCAGCTTAAAAGAATTAGTAATATAAAAGTAATATGAAGGAATAACATGTGGAGACTACATATTTTTCTCATGGTACATTGCATACATGCATGCCTCAACACAGATGAGCCAGAACTTTCAGCATATACTCGCAGCAAGAAATCATCCCACAGTCAGTAACATGGGTTAAAGTGGCTCTACATTCAAAAACAGAAAACAATCACACTACATCAATCAGTGTGGTGCTTCAGGGAAAATTGTTTTGTATTTTCTAGTGGTCAATATTATACAAAGAAACACCGCAGGGTATTTCTGAAAATATGTGAGCAAAGATTCATCCAGGAAAATTTCATCATTGTTCTATATTAAAACAGGCATGTAAGCAATATACTCAGCAACAGCAACAAATTATAATAAATAAAATATCAGCACAGACTACAGTACACATCTGAGTAGATCTGCTGAAAAATAAAATGTACATTTTGTTGTGGAACTTTGGAACAGCACATAGGGAGAAAATTCCAGAGCTCTACACCCAGTGGTTCTCCATCCAACAGAAATAAAATGCTATCCTGCTCCAGTGGACACAACAAACAGATGATAAAGCAACAAGATCATACACCCACATTGTGCACTGTCAGATATATATAATCGACACCTGACAAAAAAAAAAAGCTGCAGTCACAAAAATAGCTTTATCTAACTGAGCTTTTGCTAACTAGGAACAAATAAATGCAGCATAGAACCAATCCCACACAGTTTTAAGTATACCAGTTTCACTGATACAGAAAAAAAGACTAGACATATTATGTCCCTTCTCAAATTAATCCTTTCAGTTCCTGTGGAAATTAAACCCTGAATATCATTTCCAAAGCAATACCAATGATATTAAACAATATGAAAATGATAATCTTGTACATGATAAAATGGATCATGAATACTGAAGATCTGACTCGAGCTAAAATCTCTCTTCATTAAGTGTACCACAAAATACCAACAGCAATATAAAATATCAGAGAAACAAAATACATAAAGAACATTAAAACCAAGGAAGCATTTCCTTTCGCAGTAACCCAGAACTATAAGTTTTAAAAATAGAGAAGAGTTCATCAAGACAATGCACAATGATTTTCTCGGCAGTTTGCCTGTGATGTAGATCACATCCTTGTTTTAGAACCAAACCTACAAGACAAAGAACTTTAAATCCCTGCATTTTCATTATTGTGGTCATTACTGAGGGAGAAAGCAGTTCCCCCATGTGGCACTAGCGGTTTGCTGGCCGGCACAGCACTGGGACTCACTTCCCCATTTACCGGCTCTGCACGCACCACCTGCTGCAATGGCTGGAACGCCGATCCCTGGCTGGGCCTCAGCTGGACACAAGGCTTCAGTGGGCAGTACTCCATTTTGCTCAGGTCTATCATGGGTCGTCTACAAAAAGGATAATGCAAAGAAATATAAAAATGTTTTAGTAATTTCTCATGTGGTGAAGATATGCAATAAGGAATCTCTTATGTTACCACATTATTATGACAGGAGGATGTTTTGAAAATAAATATTTGTCTGCCAGGAAGCATATGGGGATGAAACTGGAATTGTTTAGAGTGGGAAAACCACAGCTGAATATCATACCTAATCTGGCAGAGTAGGGGATCAAATTTGCAGTTATTCACCTATTATACTATTATTGTACTACCACTGTCAGTATAACTGAACATAACTTAACAATTTGAGATCTTTGAAAATGAGAAAAATAAAATAACAATTTACTTCCGTTTGTTTCAAAGATTGAAATAGATAAAAACTGAATGAGATACATGCCACGAGCATATGGCTCCAAACAAATAGACTTCATTAGTCACCCACAAGGAAATAAATTGAATGTTAACATGCTTCCCTAAAACATTATTTTGTTATTGAAGGGCACACTTAGATTTAATTTTGAGCTTTGAAATACGTGGCTGAACAAAGTTTTATTCAAAATTTTTTTATATAGAATCTCTATCTGCACATCATTTTTGTTACATTCTTCCTTTGCTGGGAAAATAACAAAATAGAGACCAAGTAATGCATGAAATATTTTAAGTTTAATTAAATTTTTGACTTGAAACATGCTGATACCCTCCAAAAGTTATATTTTTCTGTATAGTAGATAAAGGATATTTTTTCAGCCAAAAATAGAAAAAAAAATTAGGAAAAACGACTTCAGATGTTAAGGGGGCAGCAATTTTGTCTTAAAATTTTTTGGATTTCATGCCAAAGAAAGAATCCCATCAGCATATTTGGATTGTCCAAATACTAAAAGAAAACAGCTGTGCAAGTACATCTTCAATTACTTTAAACTTTTCCTTACAATAATCTCAAATCCTCTAAAATGCAAACTGTACTATTAAAATGATATTCTTAATTTAATTTATGAAGACTTCATTTAGAAATTCCTTCATTCATATTTTTTCCTCACAATACAGGATTTTTCAGAATTCCTATTACATAGTTATAGGTGTTGTAGAGGGGACTCAGAACAGCAATATTTGGTAAAAAACGTGTCCGGAAATGCACCGTTTGGAAGATAAACGACTTTGTCAATGTATATTGCCTTCCATCGTTCAGAGGGCGGTGTCTCGTGTCACGCGATGTCTTGCGTGACGTCATGTCACGCGATGTCTTGCGTGACCTCATGTCACGCGATGTCTTGCGTGACGTCATGTCACGCGATGTCTTGCGTGACGTCATGTCACGCGATGTCTTGCGTGACGTCATGTCACGCGATGTCTTGCGTGACGTCATGTCACGCGATGTCTTGCGTGACGTCATGTCACGCGATGTCTTGCGTGACGTCATGTCACGCGATGTCTTGCGTGACGTCATGTCACGCGATGTCTTGCGTGACGTCATGTCACGCGATGTCTTGCGTGACGTCATGTCACGCGATGTCTTGCGTGACGTCATGTCACGCGATGTCTTGCGTGACGTCATGTCACGCGATGTCTTGCGTGACGTCATGTCACGCGATGTCTTGCGTGACGTCATGTCACGCGATGTCTTGCGTGACGTCATGTCACGCGATGTCTTGCGTGACGTCATGTCACGCGATGTCTTGCGTGACGTCATGTCACGCGATGTCTTGCGTGACGTCATGTCACGCGATGTCTTGCGTGACGTCATGTCACGCGATGTCTTGCGTGACGTCATGTCACGCGATGTCTTGCGTGACGTCATGTCACGCGATGTCTTGCGTGACGTCATGTCACGCGATGTCTTGCGTGACGTCATGTCACGCGATGTCTTGCGTGACGTCATGTCACGCGATGTCTTGCGTGACGTCATGTCACGCGATGTCTTGCGTGACGTCATGTCACGCGATGTCTTGCGTGACGTCATGTCACGCGATGTCTTGCGTGACGTCATGTCACGCGTCATTAGAGAACAATCCAATGAATTGATGCGCGTGTACATCAGTTGCCACTGAACGATCGAGAAAGACGTTGCATTACAAAATGGCGGAGTACAAGTTTTCCGAGTACATCGATATGTTGCTCATTACGGTGAAAGTGGACGAAATGGTCGATTAGCACAACGCCTGCATCACGAACGATTTCCGGGTCGTGCCCGTCCATCACATGACATTTCCGCAAGATTGGAACAACGGCTTCGGAAAATCGGCACCTTCAATTTTTGTTACATTCTTCCTTTGCCTAGGGCCGATTGTGGTCGTCACCGGACGCGCCGCACTGTTGACGTGGAAGAGGAAGTCCTTCAACTGGTCGAACAGAACCCGTCTACGAGTACCCGCAACATCGCAGGTGCCGTGGATGTATCCCAGAGCAGCGTCTGGCGTGTTCTCCATGAACAACTTCACCCATACCATCTCCAGAGGGTGCAGGCATTGGGTCCAGCTGATTTCGCGCCACGTGGTGGTTCCTACACCGTTGTCGACATTCCAGACTTCCCTCTGATAATTCTTTTCACAGATGAAGCGCATTTCACAAACGAAGGTCTGCTCAACCGTCGTACAGCCACATTTGGGATGAGGAAAACCTTCATGCCACACATACCCATCGATTTCAACATCGTTTCAGTATTAAAGTGTGGGCTGGTATTATCCACGGTCATCTGATAGGCCCGTGTATTCTACCGCCCCGTCTAATGGGTCACAGCTACTTGCCCTTCCTGCAAGACGTACCGGTGCGGCATTTGGAGAATGTGCCAATGCATATCCGTCGGACTATATGGTTCCAGCATGATGGCGCACCAACCCACTTTTCACGCGACGTCCGTCAGCACCTTCTCCAAACATTCGGGGACAGGTGGATAGGTCGCGGTGGACCGATTCGTTAGTCATCACGATCGCCCGATTTAACACCTCTGGACTTTTTCCTGTGTGGCTACACGAAGAGTATTGCTTACGAGACCCCTATGGAGTCATTGGACGATCTTACCCGTGTAATGGCTTCTGCGGAAGTCATTCAGGACATTCCAGGACTTTTAAACCGCTGTGTATGTGAACATTGTTCGCAGGTACACTTTGAGCAACGAAACTCGTGGTCGTCACTTCGAGCATATGTTGTAGTTCACGCAGGTACGAGTTAGTTGATGAATGTGCAGTGTATCCTCTGACATTTCAGAGTCGTTTATCTTCCAAACGACGCATTTCCGGACATGGGTTTATTACCAAATATTGCTGTTCTGAGTTCCCTCTACAACATCTATAACTGTGTAATAGGAATTCTGAATCACACTGTAGATGTGTTAGCACACAACTACATTCACACATTTTGACAAAAACAAAATACATTAATAAAAAAATTGTCAATTTAAAGAAAATTTTCAGAAACAATTTTGACAGAAATTTAATAAATTGTAACATAGAAAGTGATACCCTTAATAACATTCCTGTGAATAACTTTTTCCTCCAAATAACACAATTTCTGGACTGCTGACTTCTTAGTCTCTTCACTACATTTTTCAGGCAATAAATCTATTAAATCAACTTATATTTGCCTTGTAGAATTACTTTTGCTGAGTCATTGATTTACTATTTTGGTAGCGAGTGATCACATCAGTGGCTAACAATGACATCGGTACTTTTGGTTTTGTTGGGCATTCATGCTATCATGTTTATAAATAGCAAGATATCATAGTCATTTAAAAAATAAACAGTAATCTACAGAATTATCCAAGGAAAAGAAAGGAAACCATAAGATTAAAAGAAAGAAAAGAAGACCAAATATAGTAGGCCTTAAGACTTACAACTTTTTAAAGAAATGTTATTTTGCAAATTTTGGTGGAGAAGGACATGACTACCCTATAAATTGTCAACAATATGAATTGAATGCAACAAGTCTCATGTACCTGGGACATCGGGAAGCAGTCAAACATTAGCATATAAGGTATTTCACAAGGCTTTGAAAATTATGCATCTCATTTACTGCACTATGAAATGCTACCTCACACAAAATTAAAAATGATTCCGGAACTGGTAATTCAATGGGAATCAGTAGTAGAAACATTAATTAGAGCCGTCTTTTAATTCAAGTCCTTGGTTCCACATGATAAGAATTGGTAAATTAGAGCTGATTTGAAAACAAATTCATGTTTACTTCAGCAAATATTTGTCATATACTAGAAATGTAATTATACTATAATTTTCTTCAGTTTAGTTATACTTTAAATTATTGATTTACCCAAATACAGACACCTTCTTCGAAGAGAAAAAAAAAGGTCCCAAATCAGACTATATTTTGAGTTTTGGGCATGAAAACAGCTCATTCAAAGTTTCATGGGATACAACAAGTTAATCTAGCACAAGAATTATACATAATGTAATGCAAAGTCAATAAAAGTAAATTTTATACAGAGAAATAATAGAAGTTTATGACAGTTGAAGTAATAAGAAATGGTGAACAATATTGTGATGGACAATAATCACTTCGTTAGATGGAGGAATTTGACGCTTATTCTCAATGGAAACTGAACTGACCCATGTCATCTAGGATGACCTATTGCTGTCACAGCACCACACAATTCTGTCAGGGAACAGGGTCTTCTTCTGCACAACAAAAGTCATGCGATTGAAGAAACTTTAGTGCTAACTTTAAACTACAAGTTCTAAACTTTGGTGAGACAGCTTGAGAATTTGAAGTACAGCCAATGTCCATTTGGATCTGGCAATATAACGAGGAAATTTGAACTGGACCAGTTTGCTTTTAAAATCCTTATGATTATACTTACCAGAGCAAACCATTTCACATAGAATTTTGAATGAGCATTTCCTTTCAGAAAGACTTAGATTTTACTCAACTTATTTCTTTCCTAAGTTTGCCTCCTAAAATGAGTGGGGACTATATTTGGGGGGAGGGACTAAATTCAGGTAAATATAGCAAGAAAACTACATAGTTAGTTGCCTTGTTCAAATTTTCATTGAAATAAATTTATAATAATCAGCATACCTTGTGTCCTCCACAAATTTGAGGTTAACCTTCTCACAGCCGTCAGGCGGCTCTCGTGCCAGGAACTTGTTAATATGTGGAGATGTGCCCAACTTCCCAGCCTCCTGGTCAGGTGATGAACCTCTGCTACAACCTAAGGATTAAATAAGGATATAAGGAGTATATCCAATCAGCAATCAGATTAAATTAAGTTGAATTGTTTGTATTAAACCAATCAGGGGCAATAAAAAAGTAATACAAGACATATTCAACTCCTCCATATAAAAATACCAACAGAGGGCAATAATCAACAATGTCAAGATTTGGGGATGTTAAGATGCAAGTGGTTCTAATTGCTTCCCTCTGTTAAAAAGTACAACTGAAACCATGGCTGAAAGCCATTGGGGTTCACAGATTGTATGTCTCCATATTCTTGGGCTTGGCACAAGGAGATGATGGAATTACCAGCATCACACACCAGCTAATTTGAAAACCAGGATAGACAAGGTTTTACAGCAGAAAAATTACATCCAGACTGATTTGCAGGACTAGAGACAAAAAGAAAAATCCTGCATAACCCACTAGGAATTTAACCCTCCATTGCGCACGCGTGCACACACACTCAAAGAATAAAGCTTTCAATCTTTGCATAAAACTTCAATGAGTTCAAGACAAAAAAAATTTCTGCAATGATACTTATTTCCTATTTTTTCCACAAATAGTCTTTTGTAAGTCCCTAGGGGGTTGTCTGCTAGCTTCCTTTCAAGCTTATAAATTTTGTTTGGGAAAGGGAATGATAGTATTATTTGCACATTTCACATAATTCAACACTGTTAAACCAGTTATTCAGTTTCAACCTGTCTGATGTGAGACTACATCCTCTAGTTTATTACTAACAGCATACTCAACTCTTCTGGCTACTATAGCCAAAGTACGACTGATTTCAGGAACCTCTTCACTGGTTTACACTACTTTGTATCAACACCTAGTTCATAGGATGTAACTATTAAGAAATATATTTGAAGAAGTACAACAAAGCACTGTTTACAAACTTCCTTGGTTGAAAAAATAAAAGGTATAGTCATATCAGTTGATCTAAGAGACTGCATCACTCTGAGGGAGGGTAAAATGCAACTGTCAAGCCACAAATTTCAGCACTCTGCACACAAGTCATGCTGACTACAAACATAAATCGAAATCCCCAAAGCATACTACCACAGTACTAAATTATCGGATAGATTCATTTCGTAAGGAGAAATGTAAAGAAATAATTGTACATTTTATTTCCATTTTGAAATCGAGAGTAAATATATTAATAGGCCCCTCCTGTCCTATTTTATCTTAGCCCACGGGCCATTTTCTATACACTTTTGATTGATAGAGATGGCATGGAATGGGGTTTGGTTAAATATTGCCTGACTAATAAATCTAATGGCTAATACATATTTGTTTATTTACTTTTTTATTTGTAACTTAATATTAATTTGTTGAGGAGAATCAAAACATCATTTCAAGTTGAAAAAATTATATCTTGTGTTTCAATATTTTACAAAAGTATTTTTAATATTAAGCATAATAATAAATTGTTTTCATACTGTAATGTATGATGGAGTAATTTTGAACCCAATTTTCTATTCTCTCTCGCTTGAAATGACACGTGAAATATTAATTCTGACAGCATAGATTTATAAAACAAAGTTGAGCCCCCCAACATTTGATGAGAAATAGTTTCGCAGGCTGCACACTGCCCATGGGCCTCAAGTTGATCAGCGCTACTTCAAATGGATATACACACAGTTCTTCTTATCACATTTTGTTTTGATCTAAACAGAGTGACATTAGCATTCTTATTACTCATGACATGATAGTGGGAAAGTCAAGTAGCAACCACTTTCTAAAAAGTAAATACAGCCTTTTATCAGATCAGAATTACCTCCATCAACTCAAATGGGAAATATAAAATCTTATAAAATCTATATTAGACCATTCTTGAAATATGCAAATATTATATATTTACCATACTATCAAAAAGACAAAAACCCTCAAAAACTAAGTCTAAATTTTCAAAACTTATTTTTAATCATAAATTCCTTACTACTCATTCTCTTCCACACCTGCAACCATTATATTCCTAAATTTCACTCTATTCCTTCATTTCCCAAAAGCGAACAAATTTGAAGATCCCAAGAGTGACCATTACAGAGCATAGCCACAATACTCATATCTAGCCCTCACACATTTTCATTTCATTTATTAGTACCCAACATGACAATACAAAAACAAGTATTCAAGTCCCCTTAAGTGATAGCCAAATGATATCAGTGCAAGGATAGGTAAAATTACAAATAGATGACAAAACTGAAATTAATATGATACTTAAAGAATACATCAGGGAAAAAATATACATTAACAATAAAAAAGGACAAATAATATTCTCAAAATTTATCTTCTTGTACATGGGTAAAGAAAAGTAGAATGAATACTATAAGTTAAATTGACTCTCATAGAGAAGCTTCAAGAGAGCAAAGGAGTAATTTAAAGCAGACCTTTATAAATGGAATTATTAAGTAAACAAACAGTATAGACGTAATTCATAAATATTATGCAAATCAAAAAAGAACAGCAAAATGAGCTAACAGATTAGTGATCAGGTTATTGTAATGATTTATTTGTTTTATATCCAACATTTTAAAATAATACTTTACAAGAAATAATTTAAATTTTATCACCAGGCTTTAATCAAAAGGCTTTAATTTATTATCTGATAATGAAATAGTGTCATGTAACAGCATCATCTTGTGTAAATGGAATTTTAATTCTGGACAAAGGTACAGATTTACTTGTCTAGTGACTGATCTAGGATTTGTAAATTTATTTTTCATACAGCTACAATTATAAGAAAAAGTTAAATGTAACTTCTTATCCCATGTGGTTTGAACTTCTTACTATTTTGTAACATACTTACAAATGGGTTTGATCAAAGAATTGCCATAAGAATCACTCCAATCTATAGATGTTCATCAATAACAAGCTATAATATTCACAAAAGCATAATATAAACATTGTAGGGTCCCCTATCTCAAGTGTTTGACATATGTAATGGTACACAATAAGTAATAGTATACAACATGTAATGGTAAAATCTGTACAGACTAGTAAAGTCTGTTTTTTGGTCAGAATACTCTTCATACTGTTGCCAAACATAAAACCAAGGTATATGTGGGTAAAACTTGATTCATGCTTTCATTACACATCTTTCTTCAGAGGAAAAGAGGCTGGATAGCTAACACAATAACAGTCAAACAGTTTACACAATGTTTCAAAGTTAACAGATAGTTTATTTGTTACAAATCATTTTTTACAAGTTGTAATTTAGAATTTGTACTGCCTTCTATTAACTGCACTGGTATAACAATACCTTTTCTTTTTGTAATATACATGTTAAAAATGCATGTACAGGATTTCATAATATATGCTTAAACACTTTCAAAACTTTAACATGTATATCATAAGGGTCACCACCTTTACTTTTCAATTTAGTCAAGATTTTAGATTTAATTTAGTGAGTTAAGCATTATGATATTAGTCAATAATTTCATTTGTAATTTCATTCAAATGAAAACTGTTTATAGACATTTTAGTGAATTAACATATTTCTATTATAATCTATATTGTGATGCCATGTAACTTAAAACCCCAGTTGCTTTTTAATCACAGTCCATACCATTTTCTAGGTAAAGTATTGCAGCTACACTGCTATAGTGTATTGTCATCTTAATGAAATTGGTTTCCCATTCCAATTCAACACCAAAAAGACATAGGGAAATTTCAAATATGATTTCAACCACAAAGACAATCTACGATATAAGGCTTTATTTGTTCTGCCATCATTGCTGGCTTCAGATAATAAATTCTCATTAAAGTAAAATTAATTTAAAAGATGTTGTTATTTTCATATATCAATGGTAAGCTAGAGTTCAACAACATGGCATTTAAAATATTTCATATATTTTTGCAGTTGAATCAATCCATTATAAATTTTTAATTCATAATGTACTTCCTAATAATTAACCAATGCCAAAACGTAGTCATAGCATAATAGGCCAGGAAACAAAGGCGAAAACATGGCTGTGCCTCCGATTAATGTGCAGAAATCTGGAAATCTCTCTTTTTATAAATGTAAAAAGAATAATTTGAAGTCCCAAACATTAGACTCAAATTAATCCGAGGCACGATCAGATTTTGCCTGATCTATAAAGGTAAAAAGATATATAAAACTTACCATGTAAATCACTAGGTGGCCGAGAGAGATCCAGTGCTCCAGGAATAAGAGGAGAAGCAGATTCTCGAGAGGGAGGACCTGTACACACCAGTCAACATTAACTAACGACTTTAAATATGAATATAATAATCTAAAATCATAAGAAATAGAGTCATCCAAAACCTAGAAATCCTAATCAACAAAAAATAATGAGAGGAGGTCGCCATCTTGTTTGTTCAGCTTAAACTCAAGGTTTTCTAATTCTTGGCAGTGTTAAAATTGTCTAATAACTTGTGAATATTAAAAGTATCAAAATTAATAGATAGCAGCAGTTACAGATGCAGAAGTATCTAGTTGGATTACATGATATAGTAAACTTAGCATGTACAGGCACAGGCAAATTCTAAAGAGTTCAATTGTAAATACGAAATAATGTATAAATTCTTGTATAGTTCTATTCTCTTTGCATTAATGAATTTTTTGACACAATCTATGGTGAAAACTAGAAAACTATCATAGAGCTGCCTTGTGACAAAAATGGCATAAAAGAAAAAAATCAAACCCATAGACAACCTATGGAAGAAATAAGGTAACGGGAGTAAAACTGAAAGTCTTTTATGGGGTTTATGTAACATATTACAGCTAACATACGTTTATATTGATTATCCAGAGGAACAATGCCATATCTGTAGAGAATGTAATATATTAAGATGGAACGATAACTAAAAATATAATACTTAGAACTAAAATTAACAACACAGAACTAATCATACTAATGGTGCATTAGTCAAAGTATACAACTCCTATTAAGTCGATGTTTTTGCCCATGCATGAAGCACTTGCACTTCTGATCCTAACCTTTCTGTCCATGCACTTCTGATCCTAACCTTTTTGCTTTTTGTACTTACATTGTTGTTCCACAGGATAAATATCACTTGTAAAATTTATTTATTCCTAAATTGCATACCTCAATAAAACACATACAAAAAAATAATGAACATATTGTTCATTTTTTCTACCTGTGATAACGTATTGTCACCTCTTTTAAATACATGTATAAATACTAATTGCATAATAACTAATAAGACACAAAAGTACCTCATTATAAAATTTATCAAAACTAACTAGAAGTACAAACCTCCAGTAAAACACAGTAGTTGAACACTAATGATGATTTGAAGGATATCTGAATCAGCAACTGCATATTATTTTAGAATTACTATCTGTAAAGTTATTACACTACCTTTTAACATTTTAAGTATTAATACTGAGATAAAAATCCTTTTTTGTTGTTGTAATTTTTTGGGATTAGAGCTCAATGAAACTACACATTTTTTATTCTGATTTCACAATAACAAGCTCCTCAGAACACAAATGGTTATAAGCCAGGTATTGCAAAAATATCCATCTTAAAAGGAATAACAATTTGAAAGCAATTAAATCATTAAAAAAGTTGATTTCTTGAAGTTTCAAATACTTCTGTAACTTAATTTCATTGTTCCTAATTACCTTTAAACTCAATAAAAGAGATAAAAAATTTAAGTGGTTTTAAGGATGACATGTAATGCCTTTTTCACCATTTATATGTATTTACATCAAAAGTATGAAGAAAATGACAAAAACTAACTCCTTAAAGTAAGGCAGGCCATTTGAACTCAAATTGCCCTCAGGTGTCTTTCTCACAAATAGTACTAAATAAATTAAGATAATGCAGTTTACATTAAAATTAGCTTGTTAAGTATGTAAGGGAAAAATTACCTCATGTCAGCTCAAAAAAATACTGTTTTTACTGCCATTCTTATAATAATAAAATAAACACATGCCAATATTAATAAAATAAACAGATCTCTATCTTAAAAGAAAAAGAATGAAGGATTTGATAGTGAACTATGATGTCATTTTAAATATACTAAATATTGTAAGTTAAAAAGTGAGTTCCATTTAGTTCTAGTTTCCTATATTAGAAAAAAAAATAAGATTATCTTGAAATTACCTGAAGACTGAGAACTACCAGTGAAATCCCCACCAGCAGGAGTTTGTGTGTTTACAGAACGAGTAGAGCGTAACAGATCTGCTAACGGCGCCCGATGCCCTTCTGGAGTTGCCTGATACGACTGAAATACATGAAAGGAAAAATTACTTAATTATTTACTCTAAACTAGCTTATCGTTTAACACATTGAACTGGCTCATTAATTAATATAATTGATTATATAACATTCAATCCAAATACATGAAAATTAAAAGAAATTTCACCTTCTCTTCCTCTCGTTCAGCATCTTGAAGATTTGTTGACTTTAATACAAGCCTTTCAATTTCTTGATTAAGACCTTCAATGGAACTCCGCATGGGTGGTCGAGGCACCATTGGCTTCACTGGAATGTTCACAGGGGCTGCCTTAGGCAGAGAAGAAGCTGCACTTCCTACAGAAAGATATTCCAAACTTACCAAAGTAAAAATTGTTGAGGGGATAAAAGCATTAATCAAGAGCTACTTTAGTTTTGACCAAATTCCCTCATTATCATGAACCAAAGATTTTACATCTTCAACAAATCATAAAGACATTGGAACATTATATTTTATTTTTGGAGCATGAGCCAGAATAGTAACTATAACAAAAATATATTATTCATATTAAAGAAATCAATAGTCTGGTAAGAACAAAATGTTACAAATAATACATTAGTTATTTTACAGTATTAAAATTAAGAAAAAAAATTAAATATTACAATTATGAGATAACCTATCTTATCTCACTAATAAATAAAATTAAGATTTTATTTATTTGTTTATTTGATGTCTATGATCATAAAAACTATAAGGATCATTGGATTTTATTCATATGAAAGAGGAAAGCTTGACTAAATACATAAACTACATTAAAGCTATTTTTATTAGGTGTTCAAGAACTGTCATATGGAGGCTTCATCTGGCAGGTGGCATTTTATCTCGTAAGATACCTAGTAAGCTAGAAAGATTCATGAATGATCAGAAAAATATATTGATTACAATATTTCAACCCTTGACTTCAGGACAGGAACACCTAAAGCAAGCACTTAGCTAAAAACATAAATTATTTCAAAAACATAATTCTTAAGGGTTATTAATGAAAACAGCAGTCTCAGTTAACTCATATTTATTTATAGAAATGTCTTAAATTGCAGTGTAAAGAAATTAATTTTATACAAATTTTCCGGGGCATGGACTCGCACACCCTGGAAAAGTTCCTTCATGGGTCCCTCCCAAAATCAAATCCTGGATCCATCTCTGCCTGTCATACACAGTAATAAACCTGGGTCAAACAGGACACAGTTTTAATAAAGAACAACTCAAATGATGTCAATAGAAACCTTATTCCTGCCAATATAAGCGGACCCTTTGAGAAGTAACAGTGCTTTCACACTAGAGGACTATACTACATTACTACAAGACCCACGCACGCCAGCTCCCTCACTTCCTGCTTTTTGTATTCACGTCTCTCCATCTTCTCTTTAATTATTTTTAGTGAATACCATTAAGTTTTCTGTATTGTTTGTTTTCAAATTTATTCAGTAAGATTAACTCTTTCCTTCTGTATAATTTACTATAACCACTTTTAATAGTTTCTTTATTTTATATTTAATAATTCCATTCATTTTATCTTCTCTAATCCATATTGTAATATTGGCAGATGGCCACCAGTTGGCCGAATGGGCCTTGAGCACCAACAAATCATGGGAGATAAACAAAGTCTTTTCTTGTTTATGATGAACAATCTTCCATATCAGACCTACTCCTACAATGAATATTATGTAGGTAGATGTATTGAAGAGACAAGTTCCGAGATTTATTTAAATGTACTTTACAAATATTATTGTAATACTAACATTATCTATGGAATATATAAATAGAAAGAAGAAATTGACTGTATAAGGCTGAAATACTATACAAAATATATTGACTGTTATAATGTTACAACAGAATGATTTTCACACATTAAATGAACAAACTGAAAAGTACTTAAATAAATTAATGAAATAACATTAATTTATAATATTCTTAGTCCAATGACAATGACAGATTGTTTAAATATATTCACATATATAACAAGCCATTGTATTTTTCTTTTTGAATCAGTCTGGACAAAATAATTTCTATAAATAGCTTCTGAATAAAAATCTGATGTGTATAGAATCGTGTTGCATCGAAACTTTGACATTTAGATATTTGTCCAAGTAATGGTTCAAGAATATAAACTGTTATTTTACGCTTATGGTTCTCAGTTCTGCCAAGAACCAGTAAAGCCAGTGAAATTGAGAACTAGAACTGATCCATCCCTACTTGTTCAATAATTTAGTAGGTAAGCAACAATTAATGTATCATTGATTACTTTTTTTGTTGAAAATATCACAGTCTGAGGGCAGGAAACAATCAGGGGGACGGTACGGTACATAAAGTATGTATAACAAAGTGTGTGGTGACCCAGAAAGTTTAGGAACCAAAGTTCTAGAACAGGGGTTTCCAACTGGCAAGGTGTGGGACACATAAGGCCCATGAAAGCTTTTAGAAAAACAAAGAAATATTTGAGAGATTTGAATTAGTACCATTTTTCAACCTGACTGAACAGAGAAGGGTCATGGATGTAAAATACCCAAATTAAGACAATTTGAACTACAAATGACTACAATATTTGGGGGCACATACCTATGTGAAAGTGGGTTCCCTTCCATGAAATTCATTAAAAATCAGTACAGAAGTAGACAAGCAGAATCATCCTTGCTGCATCGTTTACGATAAGCAACAACTGAGCTGGAGGTGGACTATACTTCATTGGCAGATAGTACTGATCGACCACAGTATTCTCACTGAATTGTCATTTACTAAGAATTGTTTTGATAACATTAATTTCTGTGTCTTATGGCTTATTTTTGTTCTTTTTGTCATTTTATACTAATTTAAAGAAACTTGCATTTTTCAGAGTTTTTTTCACAACTAATTTTTTTCTTTGTATAGAGTCATTTTATCACTTTAATGTCACTCCTTTAAAAAATATTTTACAATTACATACAGTAATAAAATGCCTTTGTTTAAATTAGACTATTAATATTACTGAAAATAGAATAAAATACATAAATTATGTATTTTATTCCAAGTTATCAAGAATTCTACCAAGAAATAATTTATTGGTTTATATGTATAGACTTTATTATAGTGTGGCTACATATGGAATAATTGCATGGGGCTGAGCCAAAGATAATGTTCTAAATTCTCTTACCAGTGTTCATACTACAATAATCAAAATACTGCAAATTTACAATCCTATTGTTAAACATCCCTTAGGAATTGAAAAGTTTATCTTCGTATCCATATCACACAATTATAAATCACTGAAGAATACCTATACTGAGGGCCTAGCAAAAATGTAATAAAGGACTTTACCTTCTTGTAGTAAGGATGTGGGAAAAGAAGTCATTTAGTTGAAGCAATGAAATTTTTCAATAGTTAACCCAGTGAACTGAAGAATATATATACTTTGAGTGTTAAAAAAATTGGAATATTTTATTACAAATACTTTTTAATGCTCTATAATTTAATGCTGAAAGTACACAGTATTATAAACTCCCAAAGAAAATAATGTGATATTTTATTTATACAAATAAGTAAATAAAATAAAATTATGAATATTTATTAGCTATAAGTAATTTAAGTTAGTTTTGAGATAGTCAGGCAGTGTACTAATTGTTAACCACCTCTGACAGTTCTGGTGTCCATCCCAGAATTTTGTGTTAAGAACAGACCTATGATTCGCATGCTTACTAATATAACTAAATAATAATTTAGTAAAATTGATTTCTCTATAACTATATAAATCACAATTAGCAAACAGTACAATGTAGAGACATAAAATGACAATTAACCTTCCCACTCCTAGAAGGGATCTTTTGTGCAAACTAGGGACTTATAATTATAAAAATCTTCCCATATGTATGACGACTAGGTCCCAGGCCCCCCACCCCAGAAAATACTTCCTTATGAAAATGGTGGGGTGCAGTAAATTTGCTCAAATTCTGTGAAATTAATTATTTCCTTGAGGTTATAAAATACAAGGAAAAGACATTTTCAATGCAAATATTCCAAGTTGATAGAGAAATTAATTTTTCTCAACTAATGATAATAATCATATAAAATACAATAAATGCAAAGTTTGAGACAATTCTCCTCTGTCCACTTATCTCTGTATTAGTGAATATTATAAAGCAATGAAATAATACTTCCACAAGCACATTCAGTATATATTCAGGATTAACTAAATAAACAATGAATTTCTTCTGAATTTGAACAATGTCAGTTTTCATTTCATTCAAACTTTTTCAAATCTTTGGCATATTGAATGCTACATTTCACACATGCACTTCAACAACATGGAAGAACAATCATCAATCTAAAAGAAAAAGTCCTAAATATTTTATTCCCTCTTCTGACTATATTTAACAATACTACCGATCTTCCATATGAATCTTCCATAACATGAATCTTTCTAACTTTAATCTTCCATATGAATGAAACATCAATATACTGTAAGTAGCTCATGTACTGTATTATTTAGGGGATGAATTATTTGTATAAGACATACAGAAATTATTCACAATTTGAAACAAAATTCACATATGCCTCGAGTCCAGTAGTGGTGATGGACGCATAATAGGCAGTACTGAAATTAGAAGCAACTGAAACATGTAGTTTACTCCTTTTTCTTTAGTGAAAGAGCTTCTAAATTAATTCATTTCACATGTCACAACTTCGAGTAATTAGAAAACAAATAAATAAATATACGAGATTTACACATAAAAATTAATTTTATTTAATTAAAAATCAATTTACTTTACAAAAGTCATAGTGCTGTACGCTTATAATTCATTATACTAATTAATTTGAAGATGAAAGAACCATAATTTAATGCAATATATTACATATTACTTTTTTCCTCACAACAAAGATAAGAGGAGGAGAGCATGGAAAATCATTGATAAGACTAGAGCACAAATAACATATTATCGGGGACCAGATAATGTGAGACCAGCACAGAGAAGTGAAAGAAACAAAGTACATCAGATTAACTACATTCACTAACTTCGGAAATCTCAAATTCTTTAACTCAATGTTAAAAAATAATGAAATTTTGTATTTACGACTTCTGTTTTGTAAGAGGGTTCTGTATAATTTAAATTACCTGGATCTGAAATTTATTGCTCAAATGCATTGTGTTTCTGAACGAATTGTGTTTCACTGAAGAATTTTTGAAATTTCTTGTAAAAAAGTGGCTAAGAAATTTTCTTGAGTTGCTGTTGTTCCTTCTTATTTTTTAAGCATTTAAATCCCCGCTTGCTTTGTTTCCTAAATCATGCTACCCATGCTTGAAGGTATATTGTCTCACCGCAATCCAATCCTCTTATTGTGTGCATTTGAAGAATAAATCATTCAAATAACACTTTACAAAAGCCATAGTGTAGACTGTATGCTTATAATTCATTATAATAATTAATTTGAAGATGAAAGAACCATGATTTAATGCAATATATTACATTATGAAGACTTTGCTTTGTGAAGCTCCTAATAATGCCATTTATTACAATTTGCCCAATCTGATTTGTTATGGTTGGACTACAAAGAACACTTTTACTTTTCTAAAAAAAAATTCACTCTTTCACAGATTTTGAAATAATATGTGAAAAGAGTCAGAAGCCAACTATAAGTCATTATTGAACTAACAGACATCCATCAAAATGTTGTCATATAGGATCCATATTGCCATGTATTGTTGTAGTCAATACACAAACTTAAATTTTCAATAAATCAGTTTTATTTTTAGACTCTGGCCACCCAGTATTACCAAGAATATGTTGAGCAAATCTATCAAAGCTTCTATGAATATCCTAATTCCAAAAATATCTACCTCCATTTCTTGAAAGTAAGTGCAACATACTTTTATAATATACTGTCAGTACATACTATTATTTTTAAATATATACTGTCTCAATATTCATTTAGGAGTCTTTCTCAAGTCAAATAATAAACTGAATGTTGGTAATTTGTCAAAGTGGTCACAATTAGCATGCAAATTGTGATGTAAAATTAGAAAATCAAATATTTAAGTAAAAATATTTACCATGCTATTATTTATTACACAGGATTCTAATTAATCTCTCAAAACATGGCAAGTAATGTCACATCAGAATATACTATGACACAAAATTTACTAATAAATATATAATGTAGAAAATGAACTACACATTTTCCTAGATATCATACTCAAAGTCAATAAACAAATTTTAAATTTATAAACTAATAATACAAATATTACTCTTAAATTGAGGCTGATGTGAAATATCCCTTCAAAAAAACTAAAATTATGTAATTTTTTAATTTCAATGAACTTTTTTGGTAATATTTTCCTCAGGTAATTTTAATAAAAGATACAACCTTTTTTAACATAAAAATTAAACTAAAGGAATCTCATTTGATATTAAATTTAACAACACAAAAAATCTGTAATTGTTTAAAGGTAAAAATGAAATTGAAGAAAAGTCAAACTTATTGAGGCCATGTAAAAATACTGATTTAAATGCCAAAGAATTAATAAATTCAAACAACTTTAAATTCCAACAAATAATTTGGTCATGTATTAACCACCCACCACCAAGGAAGAGGGAAACACCCCTCAAAATATGTACTAAAAAGTCAATCTTAAGATTTTTAGTAAATATTCAAATTTGTAGATCCTTAAATTTAAAGAGTTCACAGTAAAGAAATATTATGGAAAAAAAATCTTATCCTTCATTCCCATCCTTGAAGTTGGCACATCAATAAACCTTGACAAAAACTATAACCATTTCCTTCTAACTCCAAGATAGAAAAATTTAAGTATTTAACCTGCAGCAACTGAAGATGCTTGAGATGCTCCATGAGCAGAAGCATGCTCAGCAGCTGGCACAGAAGGTAAGACAGGCCCAGTACTTTTCTCACGACCACTAGAAACTTCTTTACTGGATCTCTGCATCCTGAAACAAAGTTCACTCTCAATGCAAAGTATTGACAAATTAAAGTTACACTTAGAGTCTTTAGCAAAAAATGTTGGTTTGAGAGTAAAGTTTGAAACAATCACAAAGAAATCTTCATGTAACTTAGTCATTTAAGAATATACATGTCTTAATATATAGAAAAGGTTAGTCATTAAAAAAAGCAAAGAAAATTAAATAAATAAGTCTAGACAGTTTCTTAAGATACAGTTCAATAGGTTAAAATGGTATTGACTAAAAAAAGCTTTGCACCAGAACCTCTTTAAAAGGGATTGAAGAGAATAATATATTTATGAATGACAGCAAGTTTCAGAGAATAAGAGATATACTGACATAGCAATACATTTTCTCCAAAATTTTAAATTCAAAACAAGAGCAATTTATTAAGTTGAATAACATTTGGAATACAAAATTTCCAATGCTTACTTACTACTTCAATCTTCATTTAAATTGTCATAATTTACACACACCTTCAAGCTTAATGACAATGGTAACAACAAAATTTTGAAGAACCTCTTAACTTTTTAGACTGGCAATCAAAGTTTAACAAATGTTTAATAGAATCCACACCAAAATACATTGAAGTACATTGTTGAACTCACTGCTGTATCCTACAACACTACAAAATAATTTGTTGAGATATTTCACTTTCAGAAAATAGATTTCCCTAATATGTCATGATTCACTGAAAATTACATATATACACACACATTACTAAAGTACATCAAGCTAATGGTAGTACGACAATAATATTTAAAATTAATACAAAATGACAAACACCATCTTTCTTTAACATAAGAGTTAATCAGAGGGTAACAATTCTTGTTACACGTTTTTCACTCAAGCCAGCTGGTTAGTGACCTTTACAGGCTTATGATCAGTCAAGCATACTAATTAAACTTCCCTTGCCTGAACGATACATTTTCAAAGGGATTGTCCAGCGTGATGAGAATTATAAGCTTTTCTCTTTGAAACCACTAATAGGAATAATCAATAAATAGATAGCTATGAAAAAAATTCCACCAAGAATACTGAACAGTGAAAACAAAGATTTTTAAACAAAACAAAAAAGTATAGAGGATGTCAATCAATGTAATTCAAACTGTTCAGATTTTATACACAATTTCAATGCAACTTTCAGAATAATTAGCATCCATGGAAGTCTATGTTTCGAATTCACATGAATTAAGCCAAAAATAAAATTAAGAATATGAATAATTTTTGTATTATGTGAATTAAGTCCATTCTTTTCCAAGAGTATATTGTATATCATTCTTTTAAGTATTTGTTCCTCAATACTTTCATAAATAGATATTCAATATCTATCAATTCATACAAACTTAAGTATGTGTAAGCATGCACCATATTCAACAAAATATAAGACGTTCCCAATTATTTATATCGGCAGTTTACAACATCAATTTGAAAAAAAAAAGTTTTCAATCAAGGAGGCTCAACATTTACAGACAAGAACATTTAAAATATTTTTCTCTACATACAGCAAAACTTAAACCTTCTTCTTTTAAAAATTAATATCAGCAAACATTTTTACAGTTAATTATGACATTATACTATTATGAAGTAATAACAAATAATGAATAGTAACATAAGAAGCTAACGATTTCAATACCGATTAAATACCATAACATCTTCCCTTAAACCTCAGTGCTAACTTAATTTGACAGCGAAGTTACAAAATAAAATTATGAAAATTATTAAGAACACCTCTCAGTAATTTAAAACAAAAAATTGATTAATATAAAACTCTTGAAAAAACTTCAGAATAAAGAGAGTCTTACCTATGCCTAATATATTTTTCTATTTTATCGTCATTTCCACTATTTTCTGAGTATCTATGAGCCTTTCTTTGATCGGCAGCACATTCTTCTGTCTGAAAAATAACATTTCGAATTTCACTCAAACAAATGCTTTCAAATTATTATTTAGAATCAAATGTTTTCCAATTTGCAACAAGATCTTTTACACATCAATTAACACATAGTTACAAAAACTGTGTTACCTGTGTTGCTTTGTCCACAAGTAAATGTCCACAATAAGTATAAAAACTTTCCCTTGGCCACTGTCCTTTTAAGTAAATAGCATCCAGAGAAGCTGTTCGACGAATTGCACTATTTCCGAAATTATGACTCGATCGTGAATTTAATGTTTTTGACTTTCCTGGAAGAAGAGAGAAAACTATGAACTATACATATTACAATATTATTGTGACAAACAATTTGAGATTTATTAATTGTTCACACGGAACTTTCACGATAAAATTACAAATAAGTCTATAAATTACGTTGGATATAGAAAGTTAAGGATGTTACAAAAACGAAAACAGAATACACGAAACGGAACCAATTCTGACAGTTCTTTGTCCTGGATGCCATAATTTATTGCACTATCAGCAAGACTGTCGGCAAATGCATTGGATTCTCGAAGAACACATTCTACATCGTACAATTTCGCATCAAAACCTACAAATCAATGAATTCTCAAAAGGAAAAAGAGAAGTGACATTTCATATTACCTTTGTAATTCACGGATCCTGGACTCCTCTGTCCCGAAGATGATGCCTCCGGTGAAAACCTTGTTTTCCACGGAGAAGTCGGCGATAATGTGGGACTGTTACTTTTACTTTTCCTTAAATTGCTATTTTGCCTCAACAAAGAAGACATCGGTAAAGTAGCTCTCATTGGGCCCTGCTTTGATGAAGAACAGGGTGAAGATTTCCGTACCCGTTGCGACCCCTGTCCCGACATTTTGTCATGTAGCCAAATGTAAATTTGTTTAACTAACTACAAAATAAATGATATGTCGTTATTAAAGTGACCGCTATACATCCAAACACTTCCACACATCCATTCGAAAGGGCACTACTTTATTATCGAATGTCTTGTTATACAACTACTCTACTCTTTGATGGGCTTTCACGACTTGTCACTTGCGATATTCTGCTGTTCTAAGCTATTGAGTCACGTGATCAAAATACACAAAGCTCATTGGTCAATGAAGAAGCTGGAATAGCGCCTTACTCAGTGATAGTGGACAATGAAACCTCAGTACCACTACAACGAGGGCTGGAATTTTCACCTCGAAGAAAGACAACGGTTTCTTTAAGGAATATTAAATAACAATTCACATTTTAATCACGAATAAAAAATAACAGAAATATATTTGTGTTTAAGAAATACTCCACTATTTCGCAAAAGCTTACGATATTCTCGAGTAAATAATTCTTAGAATGTTGGCAATACAATTTTACGCAAATATCGTAAAACACAATGCGGGATGTTGACATCAGAGTAGTAATACGGGGGATCTTATTTTCGGCGTAACGACGTCTAATAATCTAAAGCATGAAATGTTATTCAAGTCGTTCTTTAATTTTTATGTCAATTTACTTTCCATCAGGTAACTATGATTTGACATCANGGGGGGAACACTAATATAACAATTTAGAAGGGGAGGGGATGACGTTTTACTTAAGGACTTATAAACAGATAACGGATGCTCACGATCCGAATCCGCGAAATTCTTTGTTATTAAATTATTTCATAGATATCGAATGTGAAATAGCGCTTGATCAATGAGGGGCAAATTGACCACACAGCTTTTTTCAATCATAATTAAGGGTTTTACATTCCGTTTCTCTTCCGCAAAAAACAATAATATTTACGAAATAGTGAATATGATACAATTATATTTTGAAATTAAAGATGTGTCTGACATTAGGAAGGAAAAACTGTGAAGGATAACTGAAAGATAATTTGTCCAGGATTATGATATTTAAATTGAAAATTTATTATTTAATTTGCTTTTGTTACATTTAAGTACATTATGCTCATGAAAAATTCAATAATACTCATTAAACTATGACATATATGAAAAATAAATAATACACAAATTGAAGTCTTTTTATTGTAGCAATAAATAATTAGATCAAATAATATAAATAAGAGATGATGCAAAGAAGGTAATCTTTTCAGTGCATAAGCAATGCAAATAATGGTTAATTTGCAACCATCAGAACAATAACAAATGTTAAAATGTGATGTGTGGTCTAATATATTTTAAAGGTGAATGATATAAGAAATTTTTAGTTCTTTTGATCTACTCACACTAACTAAAAACAGTGGTAAAAAATATTCGTAAAGAAATATGTACAATTCACGATAAAAACACAATTTTTATCTCAAGATAAACAGTTTCTTCACAATGTTTGTATATTACAAATATATTTGTAAATTCACGATGAAAACATCTAAGTTTAATGTCACAATAAAGTTTGATCACAAAGTAAAAAAATAACTAATATATTTGGAATACATGTTAATGAACTGTAAGTGCTAGATTATTTTGTTCTTGATAAATAATTCAGTGTTTCAAGTGCACAAAAGCAATAATAATGGCAATTTTTTTTATTAAAATGAAAGAATATCGTATTATACTGAGATTTTACTTAACAGAAATGTTAACAGAGTATGTATTAGAAGAGGATTATCTGTATGACATACATGAGTTTTGCTTTCAAGACAAACCATTTTACACAGTTACAGCACAAGAAAAAATAAATGAGGCAAAACTACACTGATCGAGAGATGAATGAGAATGACCAGTTTCACTAGGTAAAACATCAACAACAAAATTCACAAAATCCAGTTGAAAACCAATAGACTGTTTCAAATAACAGCTCCAATACATTTATTATGAAAATATTTCATTTGGAAGTAATTTAGTAAGTTCCAATATACCAATTTACAATCTAATAATACACTTTCAGAAGGAAACTTATAATTGTATGTAATGCTTCTTGTTAAATAGTTGCTTATGTAATGCATTAGTTATTGAACTGTATCATATTATCAAAAGGTATTCCTATGGTAAAACAAGGGATTCCAGTTCCATATATTTTGTGTATTTGGTAAGATCCTTCATCAAAATTATAAACATCTCCATAAATACTTTTCATTCAAAACACTAAATAGTATATAATCTATATATACAACATATTTACAAAATATTTTTTTTTAAACCAAATTCTACAGAACATAGGAGATTCATCATTTATGGAATTCTCAATAAAATTCAATAGTATCAATGAAAAAACTTAGTTTTAAGGATATGAATAGGAGTAGCTAGGTTCACAACACTAATCTGCAACACTTAATTACAAGTGTGTGATATTATAAAACAATAAGATGCAATAATAGAAAAGAATTGTAAAAAAATGACACGTATTAAGTCCAACACATACAATATGAAAAGTTTTTCTTGCTGAATTCTACTCCCTAAATCTTGTGACATACATTAATTATTATACAAAACATACACACAACTTAAAGCAAATTGAAAATGAATGGCAAAATCTATTAGTTTATTTAAATTTATTTCAGATCTTAAACAAGCATCAATATCACAACAGCATCCACAAATAAAATCTTTAGAATCCTGAATACAATTAACTGAAGTACGAATTCATTTCATAAAGAGATAAATTAACAAGTGCATTTATCTTGTCATGCTGAAACATGTACACAAAGTCATATCTCAAATTTTGTAAAAATTACCATTAATATTTAAGAATAAATAATCAGAACTTGAACTGTCCCTAAACAATTAAGTCCTCATAGGTGATAACATTACAACAAACATTTCAAAAGTACAATAGCACCAAAACAATAGCAATTCCTTATTCCTTAAATGAACATGACAAATCTATTGCATACAAATTGTTTCAAACTACAAACTAGTTTTGTTGGAAGTAAACCCACAACATTAAATTAGTAGAAACTTTGAACACATGATGACAGTCTCTACAGTAACTTCTAAATTTTCAAAAGAAAAATGTAATTAATTATATTCATAATTTAAAAAAAATGTAAGCTAGGATGTTTTAATAACAACATAGTAGTTATTTTAAGTAATCCTTGTGTATTGTCTTTTCTAGAAACTTAGAATTTATTTTCACCAAACCTAAACATTTAAAACAAGATAGAATAAAACAATTGTATTACACTATATCATCCTGCAAGTCCAGTCACTTAGAAACCAAAACATGTATTTTTTTACTCATAATTTCAGAACTCAAATTTAGCACAGACTAACCAGAAATTACCATAGTAATTTTGAGACTCATAAAATAAAATTGTGTAACTGTTTTGTAGTCCACATTCTACAGAAATGTTTCGAGAGACCTTGCATCTAAGACTACTGCTAACTAATTTTCCAATGATTCTCTGCCAACACGAAGGTGAATGAATATTAAAACAAAATTAATTTGGAGCACCATTTCTATTCTTTAAACATCTATTTCAGCCACAAGGGGACTGACAGATAAAAAGTAAGCATTAGATGAAAATGGGAGAAAGGACTTGTGAAACATGTCTCAAGATAAAACAGTGCAGAGTGTGGCTGACAAAACTAACCCAATATTTTGCAGTAGGGATTGTGCTGTAAGTTTCTGATTTAATTTTACACTGTAATGTAACCCTGCCCAACTGAAATAAATTTTATCTCACAAATCTTTAACAAAACTTTCAAAAAAAGAAAATGCCTATGTCACACACAATTTTGTTCAGAATTCATTGAAAGGACTGAATTTATGGCACTATAATAAAAAGTAGAAATAGCATTCCTTCCCAACAAACACACAAATAAAATAGGACTTCATTTTGCATATCTGTTAACAATACCATCAGAAGTTAACAAAAAAAAAATTCATTATTAACAAATGGACTTCAGATCACACACATAAAATGACTAGAAAGGTTCATTAATAACAGTTCATCATATATCTAAAATAGTCTGTTGTATACATATTCTTAGACTGAGGCTAATAATGTCACTTGGCTTCTTAATTTTCTTTTTAAAAAGAAGAAAAAAAATTCTATTACATATTCAAATATTTCAAACATATCAGTAAATTACAATAATCTAGTTTCATTCTTGCACTCTAGAAGAAGATGCACAGGGGATTTGAAGAAAATATTATCCAAGTCAACTCAATTTACACCAGAATGTTGAATAAACAAAGAAATAATTTCTATGTATCGTTCAACTGCTCTTCACCTGTATAGTGATTCTATNCCCCCCCCCGGTTTCAACTCGGAAACAAATTCATGATTTAAAAACAAGACAAATATTTTGAATATACACATTAACATTTGAATATACACTTTAGGTCTCAATTTCCTCATAATAATTTCTTTACATTATCTGAAGTATCATAGTGACTAAATTTACTCATAGTTAACAACTTCCAAATTGATCACATTTTTGTTCAATCTTTACTCTCAATGAACTGGTCACAGAAAACAATTAGAAAGGATAAAAGAGCATTCAAAGTAGAACAGAAACCTAAATAGCTTAGAAATTGTTAAAAACTGTCACTACTTTGTCTTCACTTCAAAGTAACTGATATAATAAAAGAAAAAATTACAAATACATTGGTCCTTCTTGTTGCACTCACAAAATCCATCAAAACTAATAGTTATAATGCATTTGTACTTCTCAAGTAACCTCTGTAGTAAGGTAAAGTCTCATATGATCTTTTGTTCATCCTACTATAACTCACCAATATCTATATTTCTTGATACAATCATTTCCTAAATCCACTACAATGATATGGAAGTCTGTAGTGGTTGCTAATCCACTAGGTCGCTTAAGACGAGAGTCATGTGAATCAATAACAGATACAGGAGATCCATTCAAAAAGTCGAGAACTTGCGCATAACTTCTATTTTTCTCCGATCGAGTAGCAATAATATGTCCACAATTATCAACAGCAACACCTCCATATCTTCCACGCCCTATAAAAGAGCTCAATTGTTCAATGAGAAAATATATGAATGTTACAGAGATTTGTTTAAAAAATGCATACATTACCTTTCCCTTCAGTGAATAGTTCTTCCATGAAATCTCCTTTAGCTGAGAAAACTTGGATTCTTGAGTCTGCAACAACGATTTCACCACCAGGACCAACAGTAACAGATGAGATCAAATTGAAGGAACCTTTATGACTTCCCTTTTTACCAACCTGTAACCATATTTCACAATTAAGACTGATGTATGTATCTCGCCAGGAAACTGTAATTTGAAAGTGAGCTTTTTTAAATTTGGACTTAGGTTAAAAGAAAATTATTTATACACACAGGAGAAGTGACAAAGATAACAAATTTCTTTAGAACTTACTAATTTCATTAACACAACATAAAAATCATTAAAAATATTAAATTACTAATAATAAAGAAGGTAGTAAATTTATTTAACTTGACCTAAGAAAAATTATGATTCAATGATTCAGGACCATCAATTTATTGTTACAGAGTCTTTATTCAGTATCACTAAATCAAACAAAATATAAAATAGCAAAAAAAGCTATTGAAATAAGAAAACTAGTAATTTAAATCTTAAAATATGAATATTAATAACAATAAATAAAAATATATGACACAAAAAAAGAAAATAGAGAATAGAGAAGAAAGATCTTTCCAAAACAATCAATCAAAATGTACATTCATTATTACTGATCACATTTATTTTGTGATTAATAGGTAGAGCCAATGCCTCTAAGAAAAACTTTATTTGGAGAACAGCTTTGAGAAGATAGAACATCACAATGGATAACAAATTGTGAGTCTCATTTTTCGTGCAGATTTGATCAAAACAGTGAATTTGAAATAGGCAACAATATTGCTACTTCAAGAATGGGAATAATTTGAAAAATTTAACTCTGCTTCATACTCAAAATGCAAATTCTGATGAGTATTTTAATTCTTAAATGTATCACACTCAAACCTGTAGCAAACTTTAATAAATATATAACACTGCAGTTTCTCCAATAATCAGAAGTTTGTCTTGAAGTTCTAGATTTTTTCCTGCTATTCATCATATTCCCTTAACTCTTTCCTATTCACTTCAACCACCTCTTCATCTCCGCTTCCCCAGGAACACATAGAGGGAAACACGAGACAGGAATAATTCACTGTGCAACATTTCATTCTGTGGTCTCCCCATAATAAAGGTTTATTTGATCAGCTTAAGGAAAATGTGAAACCAAAACCTTCCACACTTCCACATGTTGACCATGAATCTTCACACACTTCTAATAAATATGAAAAAGTATTCATGTTTTTCAATTCCAATAATTTACAAAAAAAATTTTTTTTGTTCATTCTCAGACATGTAGGTGGGTTTTTACGATGCACATTGATGACAGTTGTATAGAAGAATTCAATACCAATTTAAGTGCCGTATGGGAGCAGTAATTTTTTTCTCCCAATAACCAAGAATGTATTTCAGTTTTAATGTAAACAATAAAAAGTCAGAGCACTAGTATTCAACAAGATATAATATTTGAAACTAATAACAGTTTAACCATTTACTTATGAATATAATAAGAGGATTCCACATGTAAAGGGATAATTGCATGTTCCATAATTTATTGAATGTATCACAAGATTGATTTTGGAATGTGAATATACCAGCTTCTTTGCATAAAAGTGAACGACCATATCAAAAATGTCAAATAACATTACAATAAACATACTCACAAATTTTGAAACCAATAATTTGATTAATGAAAAAATTGAAGTATTAACATTAAAATTACAAACATAGAAATATGTTTGTAATGTCTACTAACATAGAAATATATTAATTTTATTTTACATCTACTTGAAAGTCAAATATAATATTAACATTAAAATTAAAAAGTGGCATACAATTAGCTCATTCACAGCTCAATCTTCTGTATTGAATACTTTCCTCCTCCTTAAATAAGAAAATAATTAAATAAAATTAAAAATAAGAAAAAATTACTACAACAACTGAAATGAAAGTTTTCATATGAAATAATAACTGTTACTGAAATCCTATGAATTTGGAGTCCCTTTAATACTGTCCACCACTGGAGTCATTCCTCATGACCTGCATCTAAGGATCAATCAGTTTCAACTTCCAAAACCTACTGAAATGACCTCACAGAAAGAAGCAATTCTAAATACATGATGAATATTTTTTTATATTCTAATTTTTTTTAGAAATTGTATCTCTTGAGGTGAGAATGTTTCACATAGTCTTCTTCCCACCTCAATCCCTTATCATGCTGTTCAAAAAGTAACAAATATAATAATATAATAATAATAATAATAATAGATTGAAAATTATCCTTTATTTTATACTCTATAATGAATTAGACAACCTACAACTCTTACCTGAAACAACAGCTTCCCATCTGCATCGAAGACGAAGACGCAACTGAGGCCATTATCTGCGACGAGTATGTGGCCATAGCTCGAGTCGACTGCTACGTCGATGGGCTCTTGGAAGTCTTGATGTGAGAACCGTGATATTGTGTCCCCATACGTCGTCATCTCCGTGACTTCACGAGACCGCCAATTCACTACAATCAACCCCCGCGAGGAAACCGCAATGCCCGTACAAGAGCGGCCCGCCAGACCTTCATTCTCGATGTGTCGGACGAACTGCAGATCCGCATTTAGCACCTGTAGGATAAAGGACAAATTTCAGGAGACCAACACTGAAGTCACGCCAAACTTGGAATATAGTCAGGATGAACATCAGAGGCAGATACGCTGAGAAAGGGCAGGGCATGCAGAATAACATTAGGATGCGCCAGAGGCGGCATGAAGGTGCAAATTCATGGCCCGCAATATGAAATATACAAAGAATCATAATCGAAAATGAAGGATTTATTTGTTGAACTTTAAAAAAATTGCAAAGAAAAAGGTGCGCATATTTTGAAGAAATTAATTAGTTACAATAATACACGGTTCTGTCGACATATCTATGCCAATGGTAAGAAACCATTACAAACGACCAACGATTGTTTCTTACGATATTTTGGTCCTATTAAAATACCATTTTGATAAAGAACATCCTTATATGCCGAAAGGAACCATCTATTAGCTAAGTCCAGAAAGATATTGTGTGCTTGAAAATGTAATACAGTTAAGTGTTAAAATTTCAAACTCTTTAAGACCTCCATTGTTTTGTGGTGTAATGTAGATATGAAAGTTTTCTCATTACAATACAAGTTATTCTCACTAAAGCAGTTTCCACAGCTGATTGTGATACATCGGTCTACAGTAGCTACAAGTAATTCATAACTACGGGGCAAGATAGACTTACGTGATCTTGTTCTGTTGACCACAGAAAGAGGGGAAAAACTTAATTCGACAATAATAGAAATTTTAAGTTTATCATTAATACAACTATCCTATGTTAATTATGTGCAGATTGTATGTAAGGACTAAAAATACATTCGTTTATTACATCTTTCTTTAATAATTAATTTCCACTTATGTAAATAATGATATGGGGTATCAAATTTAATATTTGACTGTTGAGAAAAAATCCCAGGAAAAATAAAAATAAAGGCATAGATTGGGAATATCGAAAAAAGTTCGAATAGAATAAGAATTTTACACATAATGCGTTTATTCTTAAAGGGCGCTTTACGACCACTCTGAACACAAGATAAATAATTCAGTCAAAAATTCAAGAATTTCAGCTTTATGAATACTATTTTTGTTTCTCTTTCCTCCAAGAACACAATATGCGACTAAGTAAAAATATTTAAGACAAATATAACTTAATGAGACAATCTATAGATCATAATCAATTGGTCACATTATTTCGAAAAACCAGGTCGGAGATCCGGTTCTCCATCGCCAACTCACTGGTATAACATAAGTCTATTAACAAATTAAGTTGTGCATATTTGTTTTATGGTTATGTACTTTATTAACAATGAACGCATCTTTCAATATCAGTGAGTTATGTCAGCCATTATCTTCAAACGAAGAAACCCATCAAACTAATCACTTACGAGGATTCAAATACATAAAGCTACCTACTTACCTTGATCCGTGAATTCCCCGTGTCGACCACATAGACAGCGCCCTCGGCGTCCACAGCCACCGCCACAGGCTGCAGGAAGTCGTCCTTGCCTCCACCCCGGCAGCCGTACGACGCCACCGGATTGTTGTGTTCCGATACGTCCAGGAAGAGAGGGCTATCGCGCACCGGTCGTTCCAGCACCGAAACCTGCGTGTGACCAATTGACTTTCTTGACCTCTTGAGAGCTTTATGAAGGTATTCTCACTCGAATATCAATTCTTATTGAGATTATTCAGCAACCATTTAACCTCTCAGGGACCGTCCATTAGTAACATATCATACAAATTATAATTTTTCATCACTCCCTAATAATTACGTAACGTTAGCCTCATCTCCCTCAGTTTAAGAAAATTATTTGTTGCTTTTCAGAAAATATAGGGACAAATTTGCACACACTGACTCAATGGTTCGTTCCACCGTGTTCTCACTGAGCGCTTGAATATACGGGTTACAAAGAAAAGCTTTAAGGTTAAAAGTGCGCTATAAAACTTAGCGTTACGTAATACCAAAGCTACCCTACAGTATCTCAGTGTAATGTATAACGATATCAACCCCTCCAACACAGAATAAGATCCGTAAAATATGGGCGGACCCTAGTTCTGGCAAAGTCAATGTTGATATCAGGTCCAAAGAAGCGTATATAGAAAAGATTCATAGGGAGTCCTACGCAGAAAGGTTTTATAAAAAACCACTCACCCTCATGAAAATCGATCATTAACATAAATATGATCAAATGGAATTCAGATGTATACACAATCAGATATTTTATTCCATACATCCAGCTGGAAGAGCATTAAAACTTGTTGAAAAATACGTGTATCCGAATATCCCAAAAACCTTTAGACGTACATATTTTGTCTAAATGAAAACAAACCAAGTCAAAATTGCATTGTAATTTAATAGAGTAAAAAAGCATTGTAACTTAATAGACAGCGTAACTGAGAACATCCTTTACTTCGTGTCGAGATCGCCAGGAATTAGCCTGCAATTTATACATTTTAAGAGCCACATAAAACGATCATGGAAAACTGCACACATCATTTGCCTACGAGATTAAAATCATATTTTATGTTCAAATAGGAACTCTCAACAGTTATCAGATAAGATTGTTTCAAAAACCCCTCTGGTGGCTCAGGTGGTAGTGTTCTTGCTCATCGCCAAGTTACTCCGGGTTCAATTCCCGGTGGGGACAGACAAAAATTGTAGCTTTTCACATTAATTAATTCACATAATATCTACTGAAAAGCGGACCACCCTTCCTCTATCCACCTCCTCCTCGTATCAATAACTATTACTAACTATTTCTACTAACCCCTCCATGAGGGCCAAGTTGTTGGTAAACCCAGCTAACCGACCCACCTACCAACAATAGCTCACCATACAACTCCTGCCTCCAATCGCTCATTTCATAAGCTTCAATACCACGCTACATTTCCCATTTACAAATACTACAATGGAAATTTTTTTAAAAAATCAAAATGAAGCTTAGCTGAAAAATCGATACCACAAAAAAGAGATGTTCTATGTCAGTAGTGAAATATAAATCATAAATCGAAATTCGACGAATTAAGAGTACTATATAAATACGCGCAAGCAGCGGAAAAATGAACGAGCGAAGTTACAAGATTAAAAAAAACAAAACATACCGAAGTGTTAAGATTTAAGATAAAGTACGGATACAGTCCAACTTATTGCCCGAAACTCGTCTGAACTATGATAACTTTACCTACGAACTTCAGGTCATATGGGGCATTGTGATTACTTCGTAAATTGTTTTTAAGAGAACACAAGGATACAAAGTCCCATTCTTTTAATCTTACCTCCTATGTGATACACCTTTTCCATTATTCTAACCCTGTAAATTAAAAAAAAAATCACGGTTTGTAACAAACATTCGCAACTATTTCGAGGTTGCGCTTTTCTGGCGCGGGATTGGGTAAAAAAGCAAGTCGATACAGAATCCTGTCATACGTCAATAAATCGAATCAAGTTCATGAGGCAGCAATTTCGTACAATATATCTGTGCACGGTCAGGAAATTCCACGGATTTTAAACTGTCCTTTTCATGTGAATGATTGAATGTACAATCTTCAGTAACGGTAGAATCCCCTTTTAACGTTAGTTACAATAACAACAGATAGTCACGCATGAATGGAAAGGTATTATTTCTTCAAGGCAAATTCTTTAACTATGAGTACGTGGACGTTAACATTTCGAAATTATTCCATACAATAAGGACAGTTAACAAAAAATACAACATAGGAATTAGTTCATAAATTAAGACGAGGAGTATTGTATAAATTTTTTCAACTGATAATAAAATATTTTGTCCAAACTCTTTTCTACGCGACAAGAAGTGCGAGAAATGACACTGCGATACAAAAATTCCAAAACATATTAGGTAAATTATGGTAGCCCCTTGTCCGTACGATCTTTGAGTAGAAATCAGTAGCGAATTCATGCAATAGAAATAAATTATTCACGTAGTCAAAAAATAAGAATTCGCCGTCAATATTTAAACTCGCTTTAGTAACTATATTTAAGTAAACTTTGAATTTTTAAATATTTAGGTGATGAATAAACTGACAACAAGGTGTATAATAGTTTCACTATGTGTAAAGAAAAGTCGGCAACGTATAAGGAAAGCATGAAACGTTTAGCGATTAAAAATGAAAACTGGAACGGTGAATGAAGAAAGAATCAAAACCGAACGACGTAAAAAGAAGGAAGATAATCGTCACAGAAAGACCCAGTTAAACATTATCCGTAAGAAACGGGAAGTAGTGTCTGAATCGCTGGGGTGCATGTGCGACCTACCTTGACGGCATAGCGGCCCGGTGCTGGCGGCCGGAAGCGCAGCGTGTAGCTGCCATCGTCGCGATCGTCGATGGTGCAGGGCGGCGCCTCGATTCCGGCCGCCACTGGCAGCACCTCCGCCGCCACGGGGTCGCCGCCGGACGAGCGCGGCATTCCATGGTAGTCCACCGTGGAAAGGGTGAGTCGCGTCTCTAAACGCATCACCGCAGGTCCACCTTCCACGCGAACCTGTACATCAGAAGATACATCGTATTTGGAACTTCTGTCTGCGCAAGACATGAACTTAAAACCTACACACTGGTCAAATAGAGGTATATGCCCACGTCTCGGAAAATGGAAACAATGTATTACAATTAAGCTCTTGCTTGTGGGTGGGGGTCTATTATGATAAATATTCTCGAATATAGAGTTATTTTAATAGTTACGATTTAAAAACAATATACCCGAATAATCTATAGTTAATAATAATCTATAATACGTGGTGTGAACTCACTTTATTTTGCATTACTAAATACTAAGTTGATGATATTCTGTTGATATTATAACACGTAGCGTACCATTTTTATTTTAGGAGTGTGCTGAAATTTTAAATCCACTGAGCGGATTATCGGAAGTAAAAGTCCCTTATGGCGTCCGCAGAGCGTCCCATAGAGCGTTGCGACGGTCACGAAACACTAACGGAACGCTCAGCGGACACTCACGGGACACTTAAAACGTCCGATAATCGACCCACCGGACACTCTTCAACCGTCCACGAGACACTCTGCGTCCTCATGGAACACACTATGGATACTCACCGAACACCTATTTTCGCCTGGGCTGCCTTAGGACCCTTGATCGGAATAGGTGGGATGGTCCCTTGCTTGCTTCCGGGGAGTAAATAAGTAAATTGTCCTCCACGTGGTCAAACGTAGTTTGTAAATGCTTTTTTGATAATAAATCTATTATTGTCATTTAAGCTGCACGGATTTTTTCAGCTCTACTAGTCCTCATTCCTCAGGGATTGTCCATAAACTACGTGACGCAGAAATGGTCATATTTAACATTTGACGCATCTACAACGATACCTCTTACCTAGCTACGCTAGCGCTAGCGTACCTCCCCCACCCGCCGATAACAAAAGTTTTTTGGTTGCTTTCCGGAAAATGTGAGGCCAATTTTTTACACTGACTTAATTGTTCGTTCCTCCTCAATGCTCTGGGCTCTCACTGAGCGATCGTGTACCTTGATTACGGTGACAATTGTTTTGGTTAAAAATCCTCCAACAAAAATCCAATACACAGCACTATACACTCCCGTGTCCCGTTGTAACGCAGAGTAGTGAAACCACAAAATCCCCACCCCCAGGTTGCGGTTCGTAGATTATTATATGTATTATTATGGATGTGATAACTACAGTAAAATAGTGACGAACAGGAATCGAAGATGTCCTCCTTCGATCGCTTTGACCGCTACCCACCCCTTTTCCTTTCCCGAACTGTACATCATTTCCATCCACTTCCGGCTCCGGCAATTTGCTTTCGAGAGCTGTTAACATTCCCGAGGTTTGGATGTTTCATTTGATCCTTCATCGAAATAAAAGCTTTGAAACCTGTAACTGATTCATTGATTACCGCAAATTAGGCATCCTTCGCATCGCTGCTACCAACTTCGCGCAGTCATCGTGCAGTTGATCAATAGCTCATTGGAAAAATCTCAACACTATCGTGGAAATAATTTTCGAAACTCTCCTAAACGTACGACTCATTTATTTCAAAAACAGCTTTCACGTGCTGAATTCCAGGAAAGAGCAACACGGTTTATGAATAGGTCAATATTTTTGTGTGTAAAAGGATACATATTGTCTCATTCATAGAGTTACGTACGTTCTATTACCCGAAAAATAAAAGCAAATCGATCCACTAGTGAATGTAGACAGACAAAACATGAACAACATTATGGTTGGGAAATTGGCTTAGCCCGGAAAATATTTTTAACTCCTTTAAAGTCTCTCCGGGAAGTTAACTGAATTAAAGAGAAGTCTACCATGTAGCAATAATATTCAGAACGCCTGAGAAAAATTTGAAGCGTTTCGAAAGAAACGACTGATTTATGAATGTGAGCGTGACTTCTGGCAACTCCAAGATTCTGACCATAGGATAGTCTCTAGTACTTTATAGATATTGTAACGGTCTATGATATACTTAGAATGCACAGAACATACCGTATACTTCGCGAATAGTCAGAACTCTACTTAGGGATATATCGAGGACACATTAACAAATTTTACCAGAGTAAAATGTGCTTTTTAGGTCATCTTTTACCTTCCACATTAACTAAAATCTATTATACACAGAGAAAATTACTTGCTGATCGTTTGGGATAAGAAATATTTTTGTAACAAACAAATAACAAGAGAAAATATGAAATTCAATTTTTCGGTGAAAACGATGAATGGTCAGACATCGTTTCCTCTCGTTAAAAAGGTAAAGAGAAATGTGATAAATTTTCATTATTTTTATAGACAGTGAAACAAGGCGAAGAAATACTAGTTTTAAAGTTACAAACAAGAAAGTAAGTTATTTTGTTTCGTTCCAATTATTCGCTATTTGGTGAATTGTGATGAAGAGTAGTATACATAAAGTGATCACTTACAATTATCGGAAATACTTTGAAATACATGTAATCCAGTGGTATATCCGCAGAGGAAAGGGAAGCCACTTTCACAGAATCTACCAATTACAACACACTAACAGGAAGTGTAGTACGAAGTCGAAACGCAGTCCGAGTGGAAACGACGTAAAGGCGAGGCATTTTCGAGAAACCGGTCGAGTACGACCTTTCGCGTGGAAGGAGAGTGCGCGAGCGCTACGCTCTCGGGGCGCGCGGCCGGCAGAGACGCGAGCCGTGGCGCCAGGGTCGGCACGCTCCCACGTGCGCCGGCAGCGGAGGAGAGCAGCCAGCGGAACGAACGGGCGAGCTCCGGCTACCATACACAGAAGGACGGACACAGAGGATACTCAAACAAGCCTCTTGAAATTCGAAGAGGCTTCTCCTTTGCGCGGAAATGTGAGAAACTATACGAGCCGAGGAGTATCAGGATGCGTAAAAGAAATTCATGGATGGGCTCAGATCCAAAGAGCTTGGCACGTTCAAGTGGCATTATTCCACGATATGATCCTACAGAAAAAAAATCGCTCCGTGAATATCTCGTAACGTGAAGTGAGACAATGGTAGTTTCATAATTGATAATTTCGCAGAGGATGAGATAAGAGCACCGAAGAGGATGCGGAGAAAGAGAAAAGGCGGAGACAGGACAGGGGAAGAAAAGAGGCGATACTGAAAAAGAATCATAGAGGTCACGAAATGTATGATCTCTTTCATTTCTTTCACACCACACTCAACCTTTCAATCAAATCTCCCATCGCAAACCCTTCTTAACCACTGCCCTCCACCACACAAACACTGAGCCGCTCCCGTCTCCATTGCAAACCTCAAGAGAGAGCCTTGAACGCAAATAGCGTCGCCATGCGTGCGCGTGATCCGAGCGACCTGCTCGGAGGGAGCGAGCGATCCCATCGGGTGGCACGAAGGGCCCGCAGGAGTCGCATCGGCTCAACTCCCACGGCCTTCCTTCCTTCCCGAGCGAAGGGAACAAGGTTCTCCGGAAGGTGGTGGGAGTTCGCGAGCGAGCGAGTACCATGCAGCTACACCTACGCGACTACACCGCAGACGCGACGGGGACAGCGGGAACATCCTCGCAATTTACACTCGACAGCGTCTTCGTCTGATGTAGGGGGATATCGGTTGGAATGCATAAAAAATGAAGCAAGTGCTTCTACCCTGTGCAGTATCGTGTNATATATATATATATATATATATATATATATATATATATATATATATATATATATATATATATATATAGTACACGGCGTAGCTTATACTACACCCTTTTACTTTGTAGTAGAAGCCAATGCTAAGTAATGCCAAGAATAAATAATAACCTGTGAAGGTAATGATTCAAAATATCGTCTCACCAAACTACGATTATTCGAAGCATTACCTTCCCAAGTTATTATTTATTCGTACGATTTTCGGCTTCTCAGAATATGCTTCACATATTTTACTACGAACTAAAAGGGAACTATAAGCCACTCCTTATGCTTTTTATGTTTAGAAATCAAACCACAACATTATGCTAAGCGAGAAAATGTATTTGCTTTGTTTTTACGCATACCATCCATTGAACGCTTTGCTTCAGGACTCAAGCAAATGGATCTTAATTTGATTCCTAACAATCATCATTACACTTCGTTTTCCAATACTCTCCAAAGAAGATCAAATTTTGCAACCTGTACCAAGTCCCTTCAACAAGTAATAAAAACGCATCATAGAATGTGTGTATTTAACACAAATAGAGATCTATTAGAAAAAGGAAAAAACAAAAATCGTCGATGGGGGTGTAATTCAATCGAAAAAGGAAAAAGAAAAAAGTGATCAGTATTAATAGAAATCTTCGAGAATACGGAGAGTGATGACATATTACATACAAATTATTTTAGGTAACAGCCAATAATACATTTCTTCTTAGTACAAATTTTAGGTAATAAAACCAATTTAAATGATTCTATCCCCGATATAATCGGTAATATTTATATCGTGAAATAAAATATGCTTGCATTTCAATGTGGAAGAATTATTAATATCTCTCTACTGCACTTGAACGGAAAATGTTTCAATGTGCTTGAAGTATGACAACTCTTTAAGTCGCATGTTATGGAGTCATTTTCCGTGCACACTTTCCGTGTAATACTTTGATTGCACGCAAGAAATATGCGAACTGGGAGGGAAGTACTACATATCAAATACTTTTTTTAAAGTAAAAGTAAGCTTTTCTTCGTTTTTGGTGCGTTAATAATATTAATAATTTAGCAAACGTGAGTCCATTCCCTCAAACTCTCCATGCAGTTTTAGACATTTCACTGATTTTCAAGAGAGATTTCACCTTTCCATACCACTGAATAAATCATCGGTAAACCTTTGAAACTAACAGAGCATACTATTCGAAAATTCAGGGAAATAATAACAATTTTCCTTCCCCTAGGGTGGTTCTATCTAAAATACGTTGGTCAGGAACGAAATGGATTGTGCTGATAAATCGATATCTATTTCCATGTAATTTATGTAGAATCAATATACTTGCTGTGTTTTCTCTTCCGATCGAGAGCTCAATACTATCCAGATCAGAATAGCAACCATCATGCATGTCACGCACAAGCGGTAAATTTTTTCTTAAAAAATCAATCAGAAAAACATCCCAGATCGAAAACTTGCGTTAAAAAGTATTAAAAATAGACGGCAGCTTGTAAACACAAAAGGTGAAAATAAAGAGAAATTACTGTTTTCTCTAGGGAAAAATATAAATAAGAATGAGGTTTGTTAAGGAGATAAACGGTACGGTAATATGGTGAGAAAAACGCACAAACATGTCTAATGAGTACACCTTCGCACGCAAAACAAACTAGAGCTAGGCGGAAGTGCTATGTACAAATTTGCATACCTTTCATTAGATACGTGGCAATATGCCTTCTTGAAATTAAAGGTCACTTCCTTACAAATATGCGAAGAAATTTAACGGTAAGATAACTCATAATTTTCTCTTCATTACAATGGGATACATGATCAGAGACACAACTCGTATCATTATTCATTTAAAGAACTTACTTATTAGATGCCATTCGAACGAAGCTCAACCAAATAGTGTTCATAACTTAAACAAAATAAGCAATACTACAATCAAACAAGTCGGGCAAAAGTCCTCGCATGGCAATGATTAATTATGCAATATCACCTTGACGGACCTAAGGAAAAAAATTAAATAACTAGGAATATCGTACACACTAAAATAGGGCATTATAAACTTCATATGATTGTATTAACCACAGTGCAGCACGTAATTCCATAAAACGACTTATTTCCTAGTCTTTTCCATTTTATCCAGTATCACCTATTTCAATAACCTTCACATTCTACAGCATACACTTTTTCATTCCAAGTACATTTCTCATAGTTAAATCAGCAGTAGAATGGTGGAAATTGTAGGAAGACATCCCATTACATCCTATTTCACACCAGCATCAGCACGTTACGAAAGGATCTTCGTGCCGAAGTCATTTGCATAGTATCCTGGCATAGTGGTAACATTAATTCTGTCCTGGCGGTATCCCAAAGCGAGCGATCCCACGAAATTGATGATATCCCTTCCTAACGGAGCGAGCGGGATGTATCTGCCTACCCTCTGTGTCGAGCGATGGGAATATGAAGGCAATGACACGAAGCGGAAATGGCGAGAGGAGGAAGAGCAATGCTACAAGAGATGTGTTAACTCGGAGTTGTATTCATTCACCACTTTCACAACTCTCATAGATCGCAAGGAATCTTTAAAACTGACACGAATTCGGCAGAACTAATCTAAAATTAAGGGAGACGAATGCGTCATTTTGTGCCTTCTGTTTTAAAGTAAAACCTTTTCCACTTTCTGATGCATGAATTCAGTAATATTGTCAAAATGATTGGAAAACATTAACCTGATAATTAATTAAGATTTAAGACACAGGTAAAAATCTGAATAAAATTTTACCAGCTTGTCATTTGTAGCAAAATCATCTCTCCAACTGCCAAAATAACAGCCATCCAAAACTTATAGAAAAGTGTTGTTTTTAACTTTTTTCTACTCTTACCACTTTTTTTAAGGATTCGACAATACTTAAAAAATTACAATGTTTTGACTGTCCTGGCAACGAGAGCTCTGACCGGGGGTATAACATTATTTAAAAAATATGCAGTTAGTTCGGGATACATCTGTTTAAAAGTCAATTATAATGCAGCACACCATGCCTTTTCTACCGCACACAAATTACACCTCCAAAGTATCTAACTATATACAAACAAAGTAATGTAATAGCTTCTGAGAGAAAGTTTCACCTATTTCATAAGAGTAAGAAATAGTGTGAAAATAAAGACGACAATCAATGGGATGGTAGAACATAGAACGGATAAAACTCGGAAGCGAATAGACAAAAAACAACAACTCCAGAAGTAGTCATAGAAATTGCAAGACGTACAAATTAAGTTATATCTTCCCAGTTCCAGTTTTGGACTTGTTTTCACCTTCTCACATGAAGAAAATAAACTCGATGAGTCAGAAAACTCCTTTGAATCCGTCCGAGAAAGAAAGCAGTTCGTGACGTCATATACATAGCAAACACAATCTCACAAAGTCCCAGCAGGTCTCTATGAAGACTATTGTACACATCATCTCTCCCAGTCTCTCTCCACGCCCCATCATCCGGTCTAACATTAGCTTCAGGAGCGAACACGCCCGATTCCCAGTAGTGGCAACACAGATACACGTTGTCAGGTCGGTAGGATGTGTATTCATTCATTGAGGACAAACATACAATTTTGTTAACGAAACGTATCGATCATTCGCAAATACGCTGTTACTCTGCTGATCAGGATGAAAATTGTAACCCTTTATCCCAACTTAGTCAAATTCACGTACAATACTAATATTTATATCCTTTAATAATAGCGTTCGAAGAAGATAAGAAAGAAAATGACATAACAAAAACACTAAAACATCGTAATTGAGCAGTAGTTTGAGAATCTCAGAAAGTATATTTTCACGCACTATATTGTACAGAAAAATTCATTATGACTTTGTTTTAAGTTAAAGCGTTATTCAGATCAAAATTTCATGGAGAGCAATATTAAGGCATAACGATNAAAAAAAAAAAAAAAAAAAAAAAAAAAAAAAAAAAAAAAAAAAAAAAAAAAAAAAAAGTTAAAAATTGTGAAAGAATTTCAATGCTTACGCAGCACCTTTAGCTTTATGAATGTGCACTGTGACTTCAAATGAACAACAAAATCCCACAATACCTGATTTAGTTCTTTGCTTTATACACATAACTATACAAAATAAATCCGATATTTTAGACGTATGAAGAGTGAAAGTTAATAAGACTTTAAGATAAATAAATAAATTATATCTTACACTTTGGACAATTACAATTTTTTTTGTTTTATCATAAATAATTGATTATATAATAGATGTAAATAGTAAATTAATTAATCTTTTTATAAGAACCTTACCATCGCTATTTATCAGATAGAAAAAATTCTGTGAACGAACACTTAACTAATGGCTTGTTGGCTAAGAGAAAAAGAGCGCAATTGTGAATAAACGAAAACAGAGCCGATGTCGTATCTTAAGAAACTTTGTCCCAGACCACTAGACAGCCATCTCTGTACGAGCCACATGTCATTCGCAGAGTCTGTGGAGGATGGCTCTGCGGTAAACCCTTGCTCCCACTAACCGACTCGGCACCGCAGTGAAGCAAGTGAACCGGAAAATTCCCCGCCCCGCCCCGCGCCCCGATACGTTGTACTACCCCACCTACAAAAGCTTATTCCTGAAAAGAATCGCCGGTGCCGGGCGCATCGTGTCAGTCGACAGACAAACCTCACGGTTCTCTCTTTTCCACGATTCAGATTTATGACAGAAGCGCTGCACTAGATCATTAGTCACTCCAGAAATAAAAATAATCGGGCAACAAACTTGAAACGTCTGACAGGAACCTAAACACAATTAGAGGAATGGTTTATAATACATTAAAACATACAGAAACGTTTCATCAAGCCGAAAACTTACTTAGTCGATTTCACTTCATTTCACGCAAGATAATTTTTGCAATTAGGGTCGACCCAGTATTACCTTTCTCATTATTAATTATATTTTTTGTTAATATACATTTACGGACTAAGAAACAAAGTGCAAAAGCGTGACCATAATGGAGATATAATTATTATTGATGATGTAATGGTTGACTTCAAATAAGAATTTCAAGATGATTTTGACAATATAGTGTTTTACCTTTTCTAGACGGTAAGGTACAGAGTAGGTAGGTTCGATGGGTGATCTTACAATTTTCTCTCAATCTAGTCAGACTACTTATAACTACCTCATAATCCAGCAAGAGAGACTTTTTCTTCCAAAAGCTTAATTGGAACAAAAATTGTTCCCAACATTACGCAAAAAGCCAGTAATTACTTATTATTATCAAAACCAAAATCACACAAAATTTGTTTTCTCCTTAAATCAATAGATGTTTAAGACGTCTGCTTCCGCCCTTTAAAATAATTCCAACCCATTCATTTATCGGGAAAACCCGTGGCCCAATTGGGCAATTATATTTTATATTTTCACTTATAAATTGCAAATTAAAGAATGAATCCACTTTTTTAATGAAGTGAATTCCCAGAATACTCTATTTGCAATAAATTATGAAGTAAATTTTCACACTAGATACAGAATTTATAGAATAAAAATGTTGAAATCAATTAAAAATTGGAAAATGAAAAGAAAAAATCTCAACCCATACCATTAGTATATTTTTTTATGAATTAACATTGCAATGATTCCAAATATACATTAAGTTGTGGATCGTGGGAGAAAGAGCATGTCCGGTCACGAAGACATCTGTTAAGATGCCTACCGATTATGAACATACCCCAAATACTCTAGCTTTACATCATGTGTATTATCTTGTTGATACCAGTTAGTTAAATCAAGAAAAAATTATATTGTAGTCGCCAATTCATAGTTAGCGACAGCTGGTCAAAGAAACAGAGATACGCGTTTGTGTGTGAAGTAGGGAGCTGCTAGAATAGTATCCGGGTTACACATGTAAATAAACACATGGCGTCTGGCTTTTCCAGATTCTTTGGTGCTCTCTCCGGAAACAATATCGTACACACAACTGTCAGTACATGCAACCATGGCAAAATATAAGTTTTAAAATCATTCCACTAGTTAATTGTCATGACTAACACAATTAGCTACTAATAATTATTATTTAACGGAAAGAGCGAAACCGTTATTGTTTCAAGGGCAGAATCTGAAAGTTATTTTCTCCCGTTACCTATCAAAGTCTTTATTTATCATCAATTGTCCAATTAATATTCCATTACATCATACGATAATTAGATATGTAAGTAATATTCAAAAATTGGGCATGATCGCGAATATGCGCAACATCCAGAGGTCTTCTTGCGAACGACTATGTGTAAGTCAAAGCCATTTTGCTGTGGGGACGTGGAGCGTGGTTAGCAAATACAGAAACGCCGTGTAAGTTGTAAGTTTTAGTCAACTTATGTGTTTATATGGAAAGCGTGGTGGACAAATACTATAACGCAGGACATGCTCCGGTCAAAAAACTGAGAATAGGAAGAGCGAGTTCGAATAACTAGGTCATGCGTTCAGAAGAGGAGATTTAGACTAGAGAAGTGTATTTACAAGGGAACAACTCATTATTCCAAAAGGAGAATTTATAAAATACTCGTACATCTACCCAAGAAGATAGCAGAAAGAGTTGGAGAGAACTGATCGATAAAATTGCGAAACTTTGCAAACAACCTATGTTTCTAATGGAACAATGTACAATGAAATAAATTCAATTTTCCTTATCCATTCGATTAACTGCATTTTTATTTCATAAATGAAACATCTATCTATTCATACATACATACAAAATAAAGAGTTTGTGTGCCCACCGCATAACGCAAAAACGGATAGGTCAACGATTTTTCTGAAATTCTGTTTGGATTATTCGACTCTGTAGTGCACATGGACCCACCCTGAAGAAAGCATACGCAAGATTTCTGATTTGTTGACCTATCCGTCTTTGCGCTATTTGGTGGACGCATACCCACACACAAACTTTCTAATTTTATACGTATGCATAAATGATTAATCACAAAATATTGGAGGGGGGCAGGGGGTAAAACAGTTGTACAGTGGTTATATCCCCTCTTCCTCCGGTGCTCTAGTGACTGAAATTGTGGAGCTCTGTTTTACCTTAACCCCAAAAGCCTAATGTGGCATAGTTTCACTTAATGCCCCTACTGCAATCCCCAAATACAGCCATATTATCCAATGTTTAACAACTAGGTTCCGGAAACTGAATCTATAAAATAGTCTCAAAAAATAAAATTAATAAAACTGTGTATGAAATGCAGTTACTCGGTTAGTAAACTGCAAGTGCTGTGTATTTTCAATCAATTCAGTGTTTACCGGTTCTAAATGTAAAATAACTTTTCGGATGACAATATTACAAACTGACGACATGAAGTTTTTAATGCATTAATACATTCATTTAGATAATTGCCTCACAGGCGGATACGATGAAGCGTTATTATCAACAAAAGTTTAAATAACTGGAATAAAATTACCTTTATTTCACTTATAAATAACTGCTTAACCATTAAATTAATTCTTAATTATCTTCAACTTAATGAATCATCAAACAAGTAGCAATAAATTAACATTTGTCATCTTCTATTTGTGGAAGTTATTTCCCAAGATGATTTGCGATACGTAAAAAAGTGGAAATTAATAACGGTGCCTCAAACTAGAAATCATTAAAGAGTCCAAGAAATCTGAAGTATCCTCATACACCTCGTAACTTCTCACCCCAAACTCTTCAGTCCAGTAATTTGCAAGAAAGTTCTAACACTAATCCGTAAAGGTTTTTATTTTTAAAATTTAACTTGAAATAACAGCAAATTCAAAATTAACGGAGACCAGTAAAAACAAAGCAATAATCTATGATTCCTTTTAATGCTAACTAATTTAGATAGTAATATTTCTCTCTTCTTCGTCTCTGACCAATTTGGAATCAAAATGTTTTATTTCTTCCGCTACCTTCCCGATTAACGTTCGCATTTGGTACCAGTTCCACCGCGTCCACGTACTAATACGTAAGCGTCGTCACTATCCTAACAAATGCCTTTCATTTGACAATTTTCTAAATTACGTTATCTCAGAAACCAAATTGGTTCATAATGTTATCGTCCGGTTCTGGGTTACGGGATATGTTCGATGATATACGTTATCGATCCTTGAAGATACAGCTTTGTGGAGTATCGAGATTCATTCTATTACAATAAATTGTAAATAAATTAAACTGGCTGCTAGACAGACCACAGGAGCCTAGAACGTAAATTGTAAGCTAAGAGTGTATTGGCTAATGTTGTAATTACGAAAATCTAGTAAGTACTCTGCCGAGGGGCTGAATACTATCAAAAAATATTTCGGTGTCTCATAAAAGTACATTTAAATTTTCTTTTCTTTTATAATATATATTGAAGTATTACATTTATCGTAGTAAATTACTTCGTAGGTTGTCGAAAAACTTCTTATTTCTCAAGTCTCTTTTCGGAACAAATGACGCCTTTCTCACCCGTTTTGAGGCGGGCATTCGTGTATTACAGACTTCTTTTACATACCGTTTAAGCGCGAAGATAACTTTTCTTAAAAATTGCTCCCTGTTTAAGGAAACGTCACCATCTCGTCCCACCATCTCCACATAACCTCAAAAGAAGATTCATTGAAGAATCAACGATGCACTCACCGAGCAGAGGGCAGGGAAGGATGTGGAGGAGCGCACGCGGCCCATGGAAGCGAGTGCAGCCTGGAGGCGTGCCGGACTGTCATCGTGCGCGAAGTCCACCGCCAGGAAGGCATTCTCCCGTGGCTCACTTAGCTGCGACGCCGCTTCCAACTTGTCGCCCAATCCTGCGATGCGTTGGGTTATGTTACGCACTTCCACTTGGTACTGCAACCCTTCGCATTCGTTCTCCACCTGCGCAACAGAGAATGAAACACGATGTCACATAAACAAAACAGAAAGCTAAGTAGGGTCGTTTCATGATTATGAGGAAATTATAAGGTCAAAATTCAAGAGAAAAATAAGAAAAGATAAATAAAGAAAAGAAAAACCTTACTACTGATCACACGAAATCGCAAACATTATAACATAAATTTTCCTTGAAGTTATTTCCTCTAAAAGATAAATTCTCCACAGAGAGAAATCTAATATACATAAAGCTCACTGTGTCGTAGAAAGTTGATTGAGGGCTCATTGGAATTATATAAAAAATAATTGAGTAACGAATTTTAATCGGGTCCCCGAATTTCGACTCCTTCATTTTCAAAAACAAAAATAAAATATTTATTTCGGATAATATCCTTACTAGTGCAAGTTGCTTCATCAGGATACCCCTTATATTTAAAAAATTTATACCCACGAAAAACTCATTTAACACAAAAATGTAACATACGGCAGAAAACTGAGATTTCAAAATATTGCATTTCTGATTAATTGTACATGAAATTCAATTTTAAAACCACATTTATTTGTTAATAGAATTAGCTCTACATCACCCTACCCTGCCTTGATATTTCAAAAGTATTTAGTTTTCGAGAAATATGGAAAAAGGGGAATTTGAAGTCCCGACGTATTTTCCTTACATCTCTATAAGCATCAGCCATATTAATTGAAGTCAGATTATCCTAATAAAAATAACATATCACCTTCACTTGAAACATTTTTATGGTAGGAGGATCTTTTCGGAGAATTCGAAATTGATTCTCTAGATAAGACGAAACAAATTGAAGAATCTCAGATGTATCTCTCTATGGTATGTAGAGTATTATTTTATTCATAAAAAATTGCTTATTTTGAAAATGTCACATTTTCTTGTAAACGGTGTTTCTCGGTGGATATTTGAAAATTAAGAGTATGATTTCATCTTTCAATCTTTCTAAAAAGTCAATTATCTTGAATTCCGAAGATCATGGAGATTCAAAGCTCATTAGTGAATCATCGGAAGGTGCTAAATGTTGTGTGGATGGCTTGTTCTTCTACCTGAGAATTCTTATTAAATACGATCTCAACCAGAGCGTACGTATATTTTGAATTGTATCACAAGAGTAAGAATGTTTAGTGATCTCATGTGAACGGTGGCATGTTTTGTGCATTATAGTATCTTTTGGTCTAATACACTCAATAGAGTTGTATGAGTTTTGTGATTGCGTTGCAAGTGTAGTTGTACTTGCGGTAATTTTTTTAAATTAAATGTTTATTTTCGATAGGAAATTTAACAAGATTATTCCGCGTGTTCGTAAAATAGCGCCGCGTATGAATAGTAATAATGGCGAAGTAAGAAAACAAACGACATTTTTTACGACGTACAAGCCGTAGAATCATTTACCCCGATAAGTTAGCTGTAATGCACTTCATAGTATTTTGCTGAGGCAGAAGATAGTATTTATTTTTCTTTATAAATTAGTTGTTTACTTCTAGTAACAACTCGCAGTTTACTCTTAGTAGTCTTGATAAATTAGAAGTCGTGCTTTAGAAATCGCGAATACATTTGGTCACAAGCATAGATAGCCACAAGAACAAATTAGTGCAGAATGTACAAATCCTCAATATTTGTGATTCTTAACAATGTATCAAGTTTAACAATATATATTTGTTTTGTATCGAATTGCGCTTTCTTACAAGCAATGTTCATAGTAAAATTATCGTTAGTACGATAAATATATTTGTCTAGATTAAGAATAACATATTTCGAAATATAGTATAACACAAACTTCTAAAAGGTAGACGGATATATTTCAAGAAAAACTTCAACTTTTGAGAAATCAAGAAATTTCAAGATTCATGTGAACATTGGCAAGTATGAATCTACTGATTACTTTGTGGAATCAATTACAAAAAAAAATATGCAAAATCTCATGATTGTTGTATTGATGTGTGGAAGTTTTTTACTCCTGAGTTGATGTAATCGTTTGTTACTCAATACACTAAAGTATGAGAGATATGATTTCTGGAGTCAGTTGAGTAAAACAGCACCTTTTTGTCCCTTTTTTACCTTGGGCACATTTTCCCATCCTTTTTTCAAGTGAAATTCGCACCTAAAATCCTAACTCTACTGATAAGTAACTAATATTATAGCTACAGTTTTTATGCTGGATAATACGAATATCTATCAGCTCAGAATTTCACGTCGAAAGACAATAAGAAAGACAATAGCGACATAGACAAAGAAATTTATTGTCAGAAAGATGTCGTGATGTAGGGGTTAGCACGCTGACTTCGTGAAACGAATTCGATTATTCGAGTACCCACGTAGGAAAGTTTTCCATTTCATCAGTTAGCAATTTACCTGGTTCTAGGATACATTTCCAATCATAGTATTTTTACCATGATTTCGTTTCGTCGTATCAATGTTTCGATTTCTTGGTCAAGATTCCCATTCCTCTCAGAGTACTAACATTCTGTAAAGCGCTGAAAAATTATAGATGGCTGCGGCATGCAGCTCGGCTAGTTTCAATAAAAAAGGGAAAATCTACGAAATGTATAATAGATTCTGATTCACTAAACATAATGTTAGCTTCATATGAAAGGTCAAACATATGTAAAGAGTATAAATTGTGTGTCTCGCATGGGGAATTTGGATTTTATAGCTCTTTTGTCGGTAAATTTTGCCTGAAAATTGTTTTCCTCAAAGAGTTAATTCTACAAAAAAGTCCTGCTCTCAATATTCATAGGTTTCAAATCGCAAAACATTATATTTCGATTGTTTCGTCAGACTTACAAAATACTAGAAATCTTCAGAACAGATATTAGCAATCGTATTTCATCATACTGTTCGCAGGATAGCCTTCACTCAGAATGAAAAGTGTTCACATGAGAGCGACCGCAGGATGGCAGATTGCAATAGCCATTGTCTCATAAATAAGGCACCGTAAAGAAAACCAGGGAATTAAACGACGGAGATAAAAAAACAAAAAAAAAACAAAGATTGTTCGGACCGTCATGAGAACACTACAACGATATATTCCAACTCAGTGGTTTTAGCGGTACATAAAAGATTGCAGTAAAAGACACGATTAAATGATGATTTCGTGATTTTGATTAAATTATAGCTGAAAAGTATTATTCTTTTGTGGGGCTTTAGGGCTCGTCAACATCGAGGTCATTAGAGCCCAGATATTAATTAACTATGTAATTAACTATCATACGTATGTATCTATTTATTTTTTAATTCTTATCTTCGTTTTAAAGCGGCAAAAGCTTTATTTGTTTCAGTTTATCGCTAAACTTAAAAAACAATTAAATGTTTCAAAATACATTTTGCATCGTGGCACAGTTGGTTTCATGTTACATTTATCATAATCACCTTTTTGCTTCTCTGAGAGTTGAAATAATAGAACGTGTGGAGAAAAGGTTAGCGCACGCTGAACGATAAGCAAGTCAATGTTTCACATTTGGATTGATGCACTGCCAAAGCATACGGAATCGAATAAAGACAATAGAACGAAAAGTTAAATCTAGGCCGGTCACCCTTCTGTCTTCAAGGTAGTTCTAATCCTTACTTCAGCAGAATGTCATAGAACTGCTGAGTGCCATCTTCCGTAAAAACAATGCAATATCTTGTTATCCTTGATCACAAGATATTACATTCGGTTTAACAAACGCTTGGACAAGACGCAATAAAAGTAACATGATACTAAACATGAAAAAAGTAACAAATTGTTGCAATGATATTATTAGATATATTGGTCAAACTTTTCTGTAGTTGTTGTTCCAAATCACAATAATCAGCCAATTAGAAGAAAACCCTTAGTGAGTATTAAAATCATGAATGACTCTGAAAAAAAGTTTTCTTTCAAAGTACTGTGATATTTACAACATAATTTGTTGATCAAACCTATGTACAGTACACAAAATGATCATACAAAATGTTATTTCGAACCATACATATTAAGTTGGTATTAAATCAATGTATCAAAAATATTAAATTTCAAAATAAACAGCACATATATCCAAATTGTTTCACTTTACCTAAATTATCTCGTCCGACACAGATGTACGCGAATAGGCTATTCGAAAACAGATATAATGATAATAAATTTATTACCACACAAGATTTTCGGCTGAATTTAAAAATACGATATTATCAAGATTTTATCTACTTGACAATACACGAAAACAACCACAATAGTCGAATTATATCACATGTTAAAACTACTTGTCTCAGAAAAACTGTAAATAATTACATGAAAAATTAAAGAAAATTTGCGAAAGAAAACAGGTAAGAGCAAAGAAAAGACAATTTCCGAATCATTAAAATGTTTACACTTCTCAAAAAACAAACAAATGCAAAAATGTGAGGGGAATAGTTCAATTAAGCTCGTTAATTCCAGGCAATCTTTCACTGTAGTCTGCTCTCGGACTGTTGGTTTGTGTGTGCTATGTAACACATTGTTGAACGAATAGTAAGATTTAAAAAAAGAAACGGAGGAATAAAGTAATACCTATTTTTATTCATTACTTCCTATAAAGACAACATAAAATGTAAAACGTTAGGAACAAAATTTAGATAGTTGAAAGCGAGCAAACAGTTATAATACTTGAGCTGCGCAAAAAACGGGTCATCATATTCAAAAACGATTTTTCTGGAGCTGCGATTCCGTAAATGGAGATTTTTTCTATTGAAATATGGTCCTCAGTGGTGCATGTAGAATTCCACAACGCCGAGTAAATAAGTATGTACACAAATCGCATTAACACGACATATCGGCAAAGGTCGGCGACCAACCCGACACAGTGAACCACGCCACCACTCGCCAGGGAGCGGTGAGCAATCGCCGCGAAAGGGACTCCGCCCAGGTCACGCGAGCGCCCGAGCGCGACCTCTCGCCTCTTCGATTATCTCGGGAACAGACATCTGCCTGGCAAGAACAAGTGGAACCCGGAACAGTGTGTCTGCTGTCAAGTCTGACATCAACGTAGTCACTAGTACGAAGGGTAGAGGTTGGCTCGTCCTTAACTTTCTAGGACACCTTCAATGAAAAAGAAGACGAAGGGGGATATAAGAAAGAAGAACATTTTATTATAACGCCAGGAAAACAAAATGCTTGGGAGTAAGATTATTCTATATACATTTTATTTACTACACTATAACAATGCAAACAATAGTAGCGACCAAGTTTAATACCAACGTTTATGCATATTATTCGCACTATTACGATCCTTTAAAATTCAATGTTCTATTGAAATATGTGAAGCATTCGATATTTTGTTTATCGTGTAACAGAAGTCAGTGTAGCAACTTTCTTTGATATTAAGCTACTTTCGTCGAGAGACGTTTCGATATTTGCGGACTGACAGAAAACGGAAATCTCACATAGCTCATTTACTCGTATATAATGCGGAAAAATATCATTTTACTATACCTAAGTTAGATAAATATTTAAATCAATTTATCTGAAAACTTCTCGTCCCCATAACACAATTTTTCCCGTTCGTCTGCCTACTTTTAATTCATTGTCAAACTAACTCAGGAATATTCGCCACGTACTGCGATCAGGGAACTAGTAAAAACCCAATCTCCTGAACCCACCAGTCCCGGAAAATCTTCACGTCAAAACAAGTCCCAGTTGTTTCGGTGTACTTCATTTCATTCGCATCCTTAAACTCTGACCAATCCGTGAAAGGAGTACAGCCCCCATACATAGTTCAAGGTGTCGTTGCCATGCGTGAAGGTGCGCAAGTCACAATGGGAAAACTATACGCCCATCCTCCGGGCCGCAACACGTTCTAGTTAGTATTCTATAGCCTGCGAATGCCTTTCGCGGGCATGCAAAGAGCAGCATTTTGGTCTCGGGACTCCGTACGTGTTCCCGATTAGCACAACGAACGCATGCTAGGGTATGACGAACGAATCACTCAAATATTTTTGCGAAAGATAACGAGAAATAATCCGCGGTGAGATTGGTACCGGTTAAAGTGATACGGGAAAAGAAAAGGTCAGAAAAGAGATAGGAAACGGGATGAAAAATATCGTTAATGAAAAGAATAATTATTATGGAAAGAATAGTAATTATGAAAAGAAAGCACGTATATCATATTTGGGTTTTCGAGATGAAAAATATCGTTAATGAAAAGAATAATTATTATGGAAAGAATAGTAATTATGGAAAGAATAGTAATTATGAAAAGAAAGCACGTATATCATATTTGGGTTTTCGAGATGAAAAATATCGTTAATGAAAAGAATAATTATTATGGAAAGAATAGTAATTATGGAAAGAATAGTAATTATGAAAAGAAAGCACGTATATCATATTTGGGTTTTCGAGATGAAAAATATCGTTAATGAAAAGAATAATTATTATGGAAAGAATAGTAATTATGGAAAGAATAGTAATTATGAAAAGAAAGCACGTATATCATATTTGGGTTTTCGAGATGAAAAATATCGTTAATGAAAAGAATAATTATTATGGAAAGAATAGTAATTATGGAAAGAATAGTAATTATGAAAAGAAAGCACGTATATCATATTTGGGTTTTCGAGAGGTACAAGACCCCGAAAATGCAATATTGAAAGCACACGAACAAAATATTGGGAAAATAATGTAGAATTTTTAACCTGAAAGTTTGCAAAGGGAGATTATGAAGATTAGGATGTAAGGCAGGCATTCTCAACCTGGTGCTCGAAAGTACCATTGTGCTCTGAAATATTAGCAAGTGCTCTCTTTATGGGAGAGAAAAGCACTCGCGAGTATCTCTGAGTTCCTTTCCTAAAATTCACGAGCTGGAATAGTAGGATCCCCCTTCATCCATCACAAATTTAAGCTTTTAGCGACTCATTAAAACGTTGTAGTCTCAAAACAGGTTAGTTGTGTACTTACTATGCGAAAGGGTTTGTTAATGCGTGTAAACGATAAGGGGAAGAGTCGAAATTTGGGATACCTCCTTCATCGAAAGAGAATACCTCCATACCCCGGTGCAGTGAACAAAGAAAGAAGAAGCAATACTCTTTCAAGATAATTGTGAAAAGGAATATCTTGAGACTAAAAATTATGTCAATTCAGGAGTGATCAGTCTGTGACGGCCTACCTCTGCGAGAAACCGGTTTCAGTCATGAAATACGTCAAGAACGAAGCACGAACATGGTTTACTAAGTCACATCTGTAAGACTGTTTGTACGTAGCTGGAAGCGACTTTTCCATTTCCATCACAGAAACTATTAGTAACATTCAAGTTCACGGATCCCATTAACCTAGGTGAACGATAAAAAATGTCTTCGTTTTTCATAGCTCTCGCGTAATTGATATATGGTGGTGCTTACAGTCTTAAAAAGGTTGAAAACGCATGATATAAGGCAGTTGTATCAAATAGTGTATAAACAATGACATGTGCATAGTGCAATGATTTTCATAACGGTCATGTGCATAGACTATTACACACAGCCTATGAGCCACTGTCATCGGTGGTCCAGTGGTAGCGTCTTTGCTTCCACGATCCCGCTGAGCAGTAGAGCGTAGGTTCAAACCCTGATCGGACGAACTAGGTGAGGTTTTCAGCTGGAGTTTCCCTCACACACTCCAGACAAATGTCGATTCGGTATCATAAGTTCACTGACAACCCTTACCCAAGTCCAATGGTCAGGCGGAAGAGCAAGCCTCTTGACCTCAACATAGTATATATCAAAATAAATATTAAGTTCATTTCGTTAATATTTTGGCGGCCAATAGCTGGTTGAAATTGTATCCAACGAGCCACCAGATGGCCTTCTAACTGATGTCTCGTGTTCATGAAGAATTGCATGAATGATTAGTCAAACATGTTCATCAGTAGCTTATACCGATTCGGCGGGGTATACATGCAGGAACATGCAGAGGAGATATTGAATATTATGGAAAATCGCTTCCGACCCAGTTCAACGATACTTATTTTCTTATTATACACCCAGTACTTTGTCGTATCAAAGAACTGCGAATTATGTACATAACATTTCTTCAATTTTGGTTTAACCGTATTAGAGTTAAGAACAAAAGAGTATTTTCTTTCACTGATGGTTGGTAACAAAATATTCCTTTTCTAAATGTATATTTCCTAGGAATTTAAATAATTCAATTATACAGTTTTTCTGTTTCCTGAAAAATTGCTTTTGCTGAAAGTTTTCGTTTCACTACTACAAATAGGTGCTATGTAGTTTAAAAAAAGTTAGCTTTTGATGCAAATAAAACATTGCTCTTGATGATTAAAAATAAAAATATTAACCCGCACGCAATTTTTTCTGTTTGTTAACACAATAAAAAGTGTTTATACTCGCTACTTCACACAGTTATTTGGTGCACATTATATTACGGAATATATTATAATTAGACATTGCTCGTTCAAAAAAAAAAAATTAAAAAATAAACAAAGCGTCGTTAAGCTTTTATTGTTTCATAATGTAATAGTTTTATTTTCTTATTATGAGGTATTGAGAAAGGAAAAGCTCTCGCCAAGACTGAAAATTTTAGAGAAAGATATTAGAAAGTTTTTTTTGTGGGGCTTTAAGGGCTCGTCAACAACAAGGTCATTAGAACCCTTTATTAGAAAGTGCCCAGGTGTGTCGCCAGAGTAACGTTAAAACATAAAATAACTTCTACAACCTCAATATTCAAGAATACGTTATGTTTTTTAAGATAAATTATAATTTTTAAGCATAAGTATAAGAACTTCCCTTAATATGGATGCAATATAATTTTCAACTCTTTTGTTTCAGACGTTCATGTGAATAAATCAATTTAAATATCAGGGTCACGAAGAACAATGCTTTTTAATACAGTTGCTAAAACACTACAAAAGAATACTGAAAATTAAATTCTGGTTTTCGAGGTTTGGTCACCAATAAAAGTCGAATCAATCATATTTAATAAATAACACTCCTACGTATTCCTCAAGAGTTTATGAAATAATACATAGCCTCACACGATTGTCTTCACAGCTCATGCAGCACAATAAAAGAAAATTACAATTAGTAATTCATCCAGAACATTTGACCATATAATTTGAAACTTTTCCGTACGTTTTAAGGAAAAAATGTCATTATATCAATATAATTTAGCAACAGTAAATGAGTGCTAAAACGTAGTGCATGAGAAAGTACGTGGTACCACAAGTTCGCGATTAAAGAGAAATATTTTCTTTATTTACTCAAAGACTCACGAGTTGTTAGCACGAGGAAATCTACGTAACTATAATGAAACAGCAGTCAAGTTGCACTTAACCTCCGTGGACGCATTTGTCGTGTTGCGCCTTGTAGTTCGTTCGGGCGTTGAGTCAGTCAACTAATAACTTCAGGAATATACTTCATTAGTGGGGTGAAGAGGAGTTGCATCATCTCTTGTAACCACCAATGTCCATTATTAGCGTTCTGTTAGTATCTTCGTTTAATTGATACTCATTCAACCGAGATAAAAATCCCCCGCCCCAGGGGACTTACATCTACGAAGTACGTGTTTAGCGAACACGGGGCCCCGAGCTGAGTCTGGCATTACTTCCTCTCTCTTGTGCTAGGCTGCTTCCTTTCTCTTTCCTGACCTTCCTTGGTCACCTCTTGATCTTTTCGATCCTGACGCTAGGGTATCTTTCATATTCCTCTTCTTTTAAAAAAAATGATACATGTAATGTTTTGAAATATGAGATATGTTGTTTTGAGTTTTGAGTTGTGATTCAGGGGGGTTTTTAGTGGGTATGATTGAGTCATTCGGCGAGTCCCCCACGCGGGGAGAGTCATGTTGGCTCTCCCTAGTGCGTAACTGCATTTTCCCTACCTGTACAAGTTTTNNAAAAAAAAAAAAAAAAAAAAAAAAAAAAAGAAAGAGAGATAAAATCCATTCCATCAAAATTAAGGCGTTATCTTCAGGGGACAAGGAAAGAAAACCATTTGAATATACCAAACATATCAACTGAGAGATTATGACTCTTCGTACAAAAACTCAGGCACTCTGAAGATTTTATCTTTCGATGCGGCGTCACGTGGACAACTACACGCTCATGGACTCTGGACACAGACGTCTCATATAATAATTAGACGAAAGTTGAAAATAATAAACTAAGCAATATATGAAGAGGATTGAAATCACAGATTCGTATCATCTCAACAATTATAAAAACATGTAGAGTCAGGAGCGTAGTCAGTATTTTGCTAAAGGGGTGACCTGAGATGTGTATAAAAGAAACTCTTACAAACTCATTATTTTATTTTAATTCAAAATTATAATATTTATATAAATCCAGGACCAACTAAGTCACTGATACACGTATTTAATCCCTTTATATAAATATAACCACAGGAGTGATTTATTTCTCTGTAAAATTTGATATGAGAACAAGAGGGTTCGAAATCTCAGAACTCGCCCCTCCCATTTTTTGTTATGTCTTTGAGTGGTGAACACGAATCAGTTTTTCCAAAATGAATATAACGAATGCAATCGATCGCTACATTTTTATCACTTGCATAATGCAAACTACAAATAGAAGTAATTATTTCTCAGCCTTCCCAACACATGATTAATAACTCTCATGGTGTAAGACAAATGATTCTGCGAATTAAATGTATATGATAAGGGGGAAAATCAACGAAGTACATAAGATAACATAAGCTATTATGGTTCTAGCACCAAATGAATCTTTGAGATATTATTATAGGCTTGTAAAATGCACTTCACGAAAGGATTTTAAAAGGCAATAAATTACACCATACGTATCAAGAAAGCACATTTTTCAAGTACAAAATCTGGGACGATGCGATAGTAAAAAATTAAACGACGACTGTACTATTCACGTGCTGCAGCAACGCGAGAGATCCATCAAACAGGTTATTCAAAGAAAAATAAATTTCGAAAATCAAAAGTAAAAAATTAAAAGAAAAAAAAGTGTGAAAGGAGACATCAAATGAAACCTGAACATATTCCAGAACAAAGGAGACTTATTTGGAATAACTGATATCAATTAAAATAAAAGGAATAATGGCATAATTTATACGGGACAAAACGGCGATATTATTAACATATTTGAAAGAATGTTCGAAAGAATATAATCATCCATTAATTATCAAATATGCTAGTAGTCCCGGGAAATATTCAAGCTTCATCATAAAAAGAAAAAAAATTAATACTCTTTTCTTACAACCCTAGCGATCTGTCATGACTCAATGAAGTCACATAATTCATCTCCAAGAGACTCGAGGATACCTATGAAGTAGAGAGAGGTCAATGACGTCACTTTACAATCACACGAACGTAATCGCATCGATTCTCTCGGTCTTGAGTCATTCCGCACAATAAACCTCGCGGAAACTACAATAACAACAACAAACCCATTGGGAGCCTCGTCTTCTAAGGATACAGAGGTGGTTCGGAGGTGGGTTTTTTCCACTCCGGAGAACGAGTTAGCGAACAGAAATATATTACCAATTTCTTTTTCACTGGTACTGTGGTGATTCAAACTGAACAGGCTGCAAAATACTAAAGCCTAAAATACGTTTTCAATATTACAGAATGGAGACTAATTTTGACATCCGCAACAATCCACGCCCTTAATATTATGACCCCTTCCCAATATCTAACTTTTAGGATTTAATGAATTGAAACCGTTCATCAAAGAATTAATAGAAAATCCTCAAAAAAGTACGAAGAAAACCAAACATATATACATGATTGATGTCGGTGAAAATGACATTATATAAGGTCACATATTTGTCCACTATAGTAATGGGACGGATTCACACGATTCTCAAACAAATTTAACAATGAACTTCTAGATTCGTAATTACAAGTATTTAAGATAAACAAAATACTTCACATTCTTGTCAACTTATACTTATTCCTTCAAAAACCTCATTAATTAGGCAAAACTGTCATCTTATCAGGTAGCCAATAAAAAGACAGCGAAGAAGTAAATAGTTAAATCCTTATATTGGCTAACTTCTTCGAAAACAACGACAGGAACTAACAATATTTTTTTAAATAAGAAAAGCAGGTATAATACTTCAACTAATAAGAATCGATCTTGACGGCATATGACACCTGTTTAGGCGTATCTTAAGAAACACTGACACACTTAAAACATAATTTCACTCTTTTTCTGTTTTCGGTAACTCGTTTTTAATTGGTTTAATTAAAATATCATAAGTGCTTTTCCACGAACCGATAATACTCGTGAGATACGCAAAACGATCACATAAGAAAATAACATACATCGACGAAATCACAAAAAAACATGTACTACGACGACTATTTACCAAGAAAAGGTAAATGTCATGGACCACTAAGAATATAAATTTACGAAAACGTTAATACGGAAATCTGCGAAAAAAATACTGAGTACTTACTCGCCGTGGGCACTTGATCAAAAAAATGTAACAGTCCCACAAATGGCCTTACACCAATATACATGCACATGGGGTTCACGGAACCGCAATTATTAGACTTCGGAAGTGACCTGCAGCTTCACGCATCACGTCGAGTTGGCCCGGTGTTCATTTTACTTCTTTTTTTTTTTAATTTGATTTTATGGTCACTTCATCTCCGTTGCTTACGCAATACGAGTAGTATTCATTTTACAGAAAGTTGAATTGGCGTGGGCGATGAGGCGCAAATAAAAATTACATGACCCTACATCATCATCATCATCATAATCATCATCATCGAGATTCGAGTCCCTGCCAATAGTTCAACGCTCTACCCCATTCCACAGGGAATTGGTCGGAGAGCGCATTACTTACTAATGTTCTCATGGAATATTTAGGAAGAGTGAAGGAATATGTCTCATTCACTTGCCTTGCTCTTCTCAGCGTCTATGAGAGCGAGTTGCTCTTCCAACACTCGGCGCTTCTCGTCGCGCGCCGCTCCCACAGCCGCCGACAGATCCAAGCGGCGCGCCTCCAAACGCGCGGCCGCATCCGCAAACTGCCGCCCCACCTGCTCCAGGCAGGCATCCGCCGCGCGGTCCAGACGCGCAAGCTCCTGACTAACAGCCTCTCGTGCCCCTGACAACTACAATCAAAACACAGACATAGCTTACAATTTTTTGGCTACAATAAATAATACTAATAACAAAGACAATTCGGTGTTTAATATTGATGATTACATCTGGATCGACCTCTGGTCAGTCGGAAGCGTAATCGGTATGCGGTGCAAAAAAAATTGCCCCCACCCTGGAGAGAAATTGGTCACAACCCGCGGTCTGGCCCGTGTATTGTGGGAAACAAAACAAAGACCCGAGTTTTACAAACAATCGAGAACGATTTATCTAATAACGTTGAAAACAACGGTACATTGAAGTTGGTTCACGGAAGCTTGTCAGAAATAACTTATACTGCAAAATTAATATGAAACACCAATAGTATTTTGTTTGGTAATTTTGGCAGACAATGAGTTTAAAAGTTTGTTGAGGAAAATAAACATACATTTTCTTAAAAGAAACTTTTGACTTCATTGTCCGCCAGCAACTGAACCTGGTTTCAAACAAATGCCTACAACTATTTTTTCGATCGTAATCTGGCGAGATCGCTCGTTGCGGTTAGGTCGTCCTCAATATGGTAAACTTTTCGGACAGGGTGCTGGTTTGCCAACGCGAAAACCAGTCGTATACATGTCATTTAAAAGATAGATTCGAATTAAAGACAGACAAAACAATGAATTACTTCTGACGAGATTTGGATACTTACGAGTACTATCGCAGAAAAGTTGATCAAAAAATTACCAACATAATATCGTAGGCCTTCAAACCTCAATTCGAATTCTGGATGAGTTATCTGTGCAATGTAACTGGAAATAACGTTGAATCTGGATTTAAATTTAAAAAATCAAAACCTGTTTTTTTTTGTTAGTGTGTAGAAACTTGGAAACTAAATGCCTGGTTAGCTTTATATCGGGTTATCTGCATGCTTAACAACCCAAGTTCTTGCACTCATGAAAATTTTCCCTTTCATTGCTTTCTATTTCTGATCTTCAATTACAACAAGAAAATTTAATGACATGAAAGTGGCAATTTTTATTCATCTAAAATTTAGTTTTAAGAATAACTCCGTACAGCAAAGTCAGGAAAATAACTTCACATACAAGGAACACAGCTCTCTAAAGAAGTTCGTCTCGATCAATGCATGGGCTATAAAGGGGTGCGTGCAATTTCATTGCGTGACTGGAATGATCCTCGCGAAGATCGAGGAGGATACTCCTTGAATTCACCACTTCATTATTCACACGGCTAATACCAGTAAATAAGGTTTAATTCTAAGTCTGAGATTGCGTTTAAACGGTTAGCTACATCCTTCACTTCAAAATACTTTCCAACTCCTACTCTCAAGATAGGAGCTTCACGAACTGCACTACACAACCAGAACACATTACAGGGTATTGTGACGATATGGTAATGAGATGAAATTTAGACAATTAAGAACATACAAGTTAACTTAATCACATTATTAGTAGACTCATACGAAACTACTAAAGTGAGATTTCTCCAACTTACAACCGCAAACGTGGATACAGTAATATGTTTTATATCTAAATAGTGTTCCCTTAAAGTGTAAAAAGAGCATCCAGCACGTTTAGCTGGGTCTTAGCATTGTTTGTTAACGTGTCCCTTGTTGGCGTAAACGAGACTACAAACAACAACAAAACCAAATATCCCGTTACTTCAATATGTATAGGAGAGTTATTGCAAGTAAAACTGCAGTATCTAAACCCCATCACAAACAATTACAAATTTTAGTAGTTACAGAAATATTGTTTTAATAAATACAGGGTTTAGTTAAAAAATCTCAACTAGTTACGCTTCAATTAATTAAACAATAGCAAATATTTTTCTTGGTTGTTCTAACACAGGCAAAGAGTAAAAAAGCATGGCTTAAGAAATTACCTGATTGGGTTTTGATAATCAATTTATTCACCGTTAATTATTATGAAAACATTACGTTTACATTTTCATGATACAAAATAACAAAATAATCCCAAAAAATGTACAATTGTAGACTTCCACTCACTATGTCTTTGTTGTCAGACTCCCAAAACTAGAAGATACACTGCAATTGAGATAATACTTTTACTAGCTGAATCAGCGAAAATGTGTTTGGCGAAGCTTAGACAAATACTCTCAGAGCACCGGTCTCCAACCAGGTGCGCCTCGCGTCAGGACGTGGAGAGTGGCACGCTCGTCGAACATTTGCGGGTAGTCAAGCCTAGCCTCCCTAACAAAGCGATGTTACACGGTAGGAAAATGTCGAAAACGTATCGCGTGGGAGGGAAGAGAAGTAAAAATGTCGCACTGAATGCAACTGTTCTAAAGGATACGGAAAAATATTCTTGTGCATTTTCTGTCACCATTCTGAAACATTGCATTTTCCTGTCACCTTTTTTTTAATGTACGCTAATAGTTTTAATAGAATATAAAAGTTTTAATAGAAGAAAGCAGTAATTATATCCCTTCACAAACATGATTATATATGTAATATCCGTACGATACTTGATGTAGTTCATTGATTCAACATTTGTAGCGACTGCAGAGTAGTAGTAAATTGAAACTTAACTGTAACACATATAAAACGATTGCTCCATCTTTCTGTCATCCATGAAATTAGTCAGGTTGAACGCAGAAACATAATCACGAAGATTTAATGATCCTAGGCCGACATTTCGTAGTTCTCAAGTATACGCCAAAAAATACAAGGTTAGAAAATAACGTAATAATCAATAAATAAGAGTTCTGCAAAAAATTGGCAATACTACCTAAAGCTTCATGACTCTTTCCCCAAATTATTGTTGAATACATTTCACGTAACAGAAATAAATCCCAACTTTATTTTTTCGAAAATGGGCTAAGTACGGTAGTTGTACATAAAATTGTCCCATGTGTGTCGCATTTGCAACATATCAACACTTTCTTTTTGTAATCCTAGTGGAGTCGGTAGGGGATCCGCAGGGCCTGCGGTGGAGAAAAGGGGGTCCTGGGAGCCCCACGGAGGAAAGATAAATTAAAATAAATGATAAAAATCAACAATTATCACAAGATTTGCGACCTAATATAAAACAAAAACCAATTTAATAATTGTCGTGAATTTATTTCTCCAACATAAACTGAGTTACAAAAGAACTTTCATGACCAGCTTTATATTAAATTAAAAAAATTATTATAAACATCTTTAGGCATTCGTGGACTTCCACATAAATGGCTAACTTCTTATTTAAAAGATAGATATCAACAGGTAGAAATATCCTATACTAAAAATAAAATACTTGAGCGTTGTCTTTCAGAAACAAAGCCACTTACTTGCGGAGTACCCCAAGGATCAATTCTCGGCCCTATACTCTTTTTATTGTATGTGAACGACATGTCATCATTCACATCAGATTACAAAATGGTTATTTTTGCTGATGAAACTAATTTACTATGTAAACACGCCAATGCTCAAAAGGTTTTGTCTAACCTTTCGAATTGGTTCCATGCAAATCGTCTCATTGTAAACACTGACAAAACAGTGTCTATGTCATTTCACAATAGTATCACAAAATCTTTACCCCAGGTTTCTCTTTCTTTAAACGGAACACAATTAAAAACTGTTACAAATACAAAATTCTTAGGTCTCCATATTCAAGACAACCTCAAATGGAATTGTCACATTGACAATCTTAATTCCCAATTAAGCAAATTGTGTTACGCATTCCGAATCTTAGTTAACGCAGTTAGTCCACGTATTTCCCGTTGCGTATATTTTGCAAACGTTTACTCCCATTTACGTTACGGCATTACCTTCTGGGGTAATTCCGGTCAGAGTATTCAAACTTTCAGAATTCAGAAGAGGATAGTTCGGATAATTTGTAAATCTCACCCCCGAAACTCTTGTAAACCTTTATTCAAGGAATTAAATATCTTAACACTTCCCTGCATTTATATTTATGAAACGGTCGTGTTTGTTAAGACCGAATTCCTGAAGTGCCACCCTTGCTTTATACGAAACAGTCTCGTTCACGAACACAATACTCGCAATAGGATTAATATTCATCGCCCTAGACTGTCAACCACTCTTTGCCAAAAGGGACCATACCATTCGGGAATCGTTCTATATAATTCCCTGCCCAAGAATATAAAAGATATTATGAAATTGAATATCTTCAAATCCGCGGTTAAAAACTACCTCCTGCACCAGTGCTTCTACACTGTAAAAGAATTTATTGATTTTAACAAAAGTTAAATTCGTCTTGTGCTTTATCACGCCATTGCTGTAGTACTTTTTAAACAACTTATAACAATTTCAAAAACTATTTTCTTGCATGATTGTGTTGTCTTATGGCTCATATTAATTTAGTTTTATGTGTACTCAACATTGGCACGTTTGTGTACATAAATTCTGTAGCCCCATCCTGGCCCGGGTTTTTCTCCGGTTTTCCTTCGGGTAGAGGCGGATTTATCATACAGGTTCTCTAGGCTTTGTCTAGGGGCGGGTCTATTGTAACAATAAATCGTGAATTTAGTGTTATTTCAATTTTTAAGCACTATACTCAGAATAATCTATAGTTCGATAATAACTTACATGTAATTTTTTGCTTAAAATTACAAACATATTGACATTCTATTAGTATTATAACTCGCAGCTAACTTTTTATCTTATCTAGGAATTTTTGCTGAATTTTTTGAATCCGCCTCTGCCTTAGGGCCCTTGATCGGAATTGATGGGATGGTCCCTTGCTTGCTTCCGGAGAGTAAATTAGTTTTTTTCCCTCCACGTGGTCATACGCAGTTTGTACTGTTTTTTGACAATAAATTTATTATTATTTATTTGTATTCATAAATAAGGTACAAATTTATACAATTTTTTGTTACTAATATTTTTGTAAGTCAGACAGGTAGACAAGTTTTCTGGCTACGCGTAGATTAGGTTGTTCTAAGTAGCTCTTCCAATCTTATCACAGCAACGGAACGGTACCTTACGCTGCTAGCAACAACGGCATCAGCAGAGACAGGCATCTCTAAATTAAAATTAATAAAAACATTCTAGGCGTTCCTTAGTATAAAGCAGGAGGAAACTCGTAAAATCGACTTGGACCTGTTAGTGGAAAAGTCTCTTATTAAAAAATCACAGATTAGGTTTAGGAAAACTCCGAACGTCCAACTGAAATATTTATTTTGATATTTTTCGGACGTATTGACAGAACTAATAGCTGATTGATGATTATCACAATAACAAGGACCAACTATATTCTTCCCACTGTTCACTAATACATAAACGAGGGGCACTAATACATAAACATTCATTGGTCACCTCTTGTTCCTTTCGATCTCGACGCTATTAGGGCTAGGGTATCTTTCATTTTTCTCATTTTTTGTAATGGCTTGAGATATGTTTTGATATATTGTAATTCAGAAGGGTTTTTAGTGGGTATGGTTGAGTCATTCGGCGAGTCCCACACGCGGGGAGAGTTATGTTGGCTCTCCCTAGTACGTAACTGCATTTTCCCTACCTGTACAAATTTTTAGGACTCTAATTACCTCGAAGTCGACGAGCGGTAAAGCCCCGCAAAAAGAAAAAAAATCAACATCCTTCCCAGATACGATCACTAATACTGATTCTTCACTCCTTTAAATGGAAATACTTAAATAGACAGGAATTGTATTCTCCTGGATTAATTTAATGCAAGGAGTTGTCTAAACTCTGGTAGAACTTTGAAATTCTTCGAGAACTTGTAATCATTAATATCACATGAAATCCACTGAGCGCCTAAAATGTTAATTACGTAAAAAGCGAATTTTCTCGTTCTAGACCATAATAATCCAATAGCCTTTTCACACGAATGTTTAACTACACGCCACACCACGAAGCAAAGTTAGCATGAGGGATAAGTACGTTCATGTTGCTAGTCTCACACTTCCTAAGGCGAGAGTAAATATTCATAATGTGTAATTAACCAAATTATCATACTAACGATATATCCAGGTAATATTAAGATAACTATTTAAAATTACTTCACAGGCAAACAATAATTTAGACATAATTATCAAGCGTTTAATTTTTTTAAATTTTCAATACTGTTTGTTTTCCAGAACACTATCAGACATTTATAAGGTAAAATAATAAACTTCGACTCTTCAAGAACAATACCTTTTTCTAATTGTCACTGAATAAACCGAAACATACAATGTGTCATATAATCTGTACCAAACAAGCAACCCATTCTCCATATGATTACGTATGCGCGTTCGCAGTACAACACGAATACATCAATGACCTTCACGAATGTTTTCGTTGTGGGAAGGAGGTATGATGGCCTGAGAACATACACTTCAGGATAAATGATGCGTCACAGCGAGGAAACAACTTACGAACGTAGACCCGCACGCGGGAGTGGGTGGGTGAAATTCCACGTAAATGACGCGACAACAATAGATAGACACTCTCAAGCTACATAACAATACATAGCAATACCACTTTAATATTTAGATATCCTAAGTTCTCTACAAAACTTGACACACTTTTTTTATTCAAAGAAAGTAGGTGTCATNTATATATATATATATATATATATATATATTTAAAGCACGTAACCGACGTGAATAAAATAATATCACAACGAATAATGTAACCCAGAGGGAAATTTATGACATTATTACAAAAAACACCCCAAGAGTAATACTTATCATTTCTAAAAACAGACGCGTGTTTGCTTTAGTTAAACAAAAGATAAAATACAAACGCACAATAAAAACTTAACTCTCATTCGTTAAATTGTACCTACATATTGTGGCTCTGGTTCTATAACGAGCCCAAACAAATGGCATGTACATTCCTAAACATTAATAGAATAAAACGCTTTAAGAAATAGTAAACGAGCGCGTTTAACCTACCAAAGCCTTCAGTTTACACATTGCAGGGATTCCAGAACATAAAAACGCGTTGCCCCTGGTTTCATAAATAGCTGAACATCATTACGTGCCTCATTATAACGGACGTCGCTTTCAATGGACAAGATTATTATTACTATTTTTTACATTATCATACCTGTAAAAGAGGCTAATTTTACTTGAAAACGTGTCTGTATCGGATTTTTTATTATAAACCCCTCACTTTGAAGTGCCGTAGAGGGCACAAAAAATCATGGAAAAAAAAAGAATTAACACCATTAAATATGTCATGTTCATCTGCATATTCTAAAGTAAAAAAATGGTTCTAAGAACGATTAATACTAAAAAAACGCGAATAAATGTCACAAAAAAAAACAGCGGAATTTTTACATTTTTTTCCCGATACGTCGACTTTACTTTTTTTTTAAAATAAACTAAAACTGTCACAAATAAATCTTATTCAGCGAATGATTACTATTATGTTTCTGACATTTAAAAATTTCGAGCTTCTACATGCAAGATATAACGAGTTATTAACTTTTTTCAAAAACATTGCTAAAAACGAACAGGCACATTTTTAAGGAATAAAATTTATACTGTCGCAACAGCAAAATACCGTGATCACATGATCAATGAACTTAAAATAATAAAACTCAGATGGTAACTACAAATTAGTGATAAACAGAACTATGTTTTCTTTTGGTGACCAGCGGTGCTACAGCGGTGAAGAACAGTCTGGTCTTTTTGTGTGTGTGGGGCTTTAGGGCTCGTCAATATTGAGTTCATTAGAGCCCATAGTCTGGTCCTGCTGTTGTCGCGCTTACTGCCACACTGACTGGAGTCCACAGCTGAGGTGGTTACATACCGAATACGCGAAGGATTTAAAGAACACTTCCCACAACAGGCCCTATGGTGGGCGCAAGGGGTTCATGAATTTACGGGAGCACCGCCATTACTCGCCACAATGAGATGTGGCCAGCATCGCGCTCCGGTCGGTTTGGCCCGAAAATAGATCCGGAGGTCATTTTACATCAGGCTGAGTAGACCTGAGAGTCGGTTTGGATGTTCAGGTGAGATGAAGAGTCCCCACCCCACTGGGGATCGAATCCCAGCCATTCAGTCAGCAACTCAGCGCTCTACCCACTGAAACATGCTGACTCTAAAAGTAAAAGGGTAACTAACACAAGTGGGAATATGGTACACTAGAAAACAGTGGATCATCGAAAAGTATGGATAGATAAAAGACTATAACTTCTCAGGGAAGTTAAATAAATAAATAAAAACGATAAAGAACATTCCGGATCAGACTTCGAACAGCTGAACTGACAACAAAAGAAAATGATTATGACAAATACCTTGGATGATTCAAGAGAACGAGAGAAAGCACAAAAAGCGAGAGGCAGTAGGAGGAAGCAGTATGCTCGCTGCAGGTCAGTACATCCCGAACAAGATACGAGAACCGCAAGGTGATACGCCTCAAAGAGCGCGGCCTCCTTGTTGAGCCACCACCTGCTCTGCACCGTCTGTCGGATCGCCTCGCTCACGCTGCGCAGCCTCCTGGGTGGCTTGCAACTCGAGCTCGGCGTGCCAGAGTTTGCGCATCGATTCCCAAGAAAGCAGGTGGACAGAGCAGTCGAGACTTTATAATTGTGGCCTATCTATCTTCGATTAGTACTTCGACATTTTCATTCACCCATGACCACAAAATATGACGAACAGACACTTCGTAAAACGTATCTACCTTCCGAATAAATATGAAACATCATTTTTACTATTTAAGTAAACTGATATTTCATGCCACTTGTAGTATTCCCTAAATAATTTACTTACCTCTTTCTTCCATGGTCCGTCGCTTAGTACGCGTCCGGAATGTAAGCGATGCGGAACGAAGATAAACGCATCGATACGCTAGGTAAGTCGACTGTCGATAGGCGTGGAAGCCACTTCGAGTGCGTTCGTTAACTGAACGAAATACGCTGTAATCTGTTAAAAACTTGCTTCCTCTTTTTTTCTTTATTCAAAATTCTTCAAAATAAAAAAATTCTAATTTCTCTTCATTCAAAGGGCATGAGGTGTAGGATGAGATAATGCCTATCTAGATTGTCAGGTCGGAAACTCTTCCTGCCTCACGGCACTGACACGATGAATGACGTAAGACCGTAGGATTATTATTTCATAATATCGTAATTAATAAATAATTCATTTATCATAGCACTGTTGACGAGGTTCATACCATGGAGCCTGCTCTTTCTCCTGACCTTGCTTGGGGTGAAGGAAAATCGGGAAGAAGAGATTGTAGGTGATAACTTTCGGCCAGGTCCCGTTTTGATCGCAGGGATGCCAAACACTATACTCTACTCATAAAAATTGGACTTACAGTTCTTAGTGATTTAAAGCTATCAATACCGGAGAACTACAGAATTTTAGGACTGTTTGCATGGTAAATGCGTACATTCTACAGTTTCACCAAATTTATGTTGCATATATGTAAATCATCGCCGTTAATACCTTTACATTGATTAACTAACACATTAATACATTTTTTGACTCAAGCAAATTTTCTTAAATAATTATCTTGAATATTTTTCACTGAATTTAACTGCTCGTCCTACATAGCACAAATACAAAGTGACATCCAAATGAATGTTAATGGATTATAGCTAAACAAGTTCTCCGTAAAAATTTTAGTAACAGGTTGGATAAAAAAGAAAAAACATTCTTTCGTTGACCCTAAATATCAAAAGACACAATGAAGGAATTTAGTCATTGAATGGAAATTTTAAAAAATAAATTTTTTAAATATTTTGCGATTTATCATTAATCTAGCCAATGAATAAAAACTAATAGTGACATAAAACTTGTTAACATAAAATCATGCACCTGCGTAACCCGGATACTGATCTCTATCTAGATAAACTAGAATACCAACAAGAAACGAGTTGTTTGCAACAAAAAAAAGGCTTCAGTAGTTTTTTCACTTGCAGGCGGTCGCTGGCTCCTGTGAGAGCACAACTATGATGAATGACTCCATTGAAAGAGATGCATCAGTCTCAAGTAACGTCTAGTCGTGAACTAACACCAATAAGCTACTATTAAGAAAAAACTTTTAAAAGTTTTCGAGAAACGATCCATTTAGACAATTGGATTAGAATTTCAAATTTCGAACCTCATCATTTTTTAAGACTAGGTTGCAGTTGTATTGATTCAGAATTATTTTCCTGTAACTGTAAAATTTTAAGTGAAGATAAAATTAGTTATCAAATAGTGCTCCATTTTATGCCAAGAAGTATATCTATATAACATGAACTAAAAATATGTGAATTCTGAAGGGAAAAATAATTACGAAAGTGAAATACCGTAGAATAGAGCGTACTTTTGATCTTATGATTGTAAAAGCTTGGCATTCGTTCGTGTGTGTAGGTCGCGGGGGG